>JAKTXH010000011.1:0-310928 GCA_030561405.1 Suhomyces atakaporum
ATATTCCATCGGCACCGGGAACTGAATTGCGAGGAGCTTTCCTGAGCGCCTCAGTGAGGTCGTCGAGGGAAATACCCCTTTCCATGGAGGCCCGTTCAGTTGTTGAAAGGGGTGTGACATGTTTGCGCAAGTAAGCTATAGTATTTTCCGTTGGTTGTGGCCAAATTTCAGAATAGAGTGTTGACATATAATCTGTTGCTACTTTAACGATTCCATCCGTTGTTACAGCCGCGAAAGACCCGGAAGGGTCAGTCATACGGGTGAGGATAGTGGATGGTTGGTGAGTATCATGGTAGGACCTGAGAATTGAGTACATCTGCGAAGAGGGAGGTTGTTCTTTAAACCTGTTCCAGAGTGGAGGGCTGCTTTTCCTACTGGCAGCGAGGATCTTTTGGAACTTGCGGCCATGACTGGCACATCGGAAGCTGAATTCGTCCCAAGTGGAGACCCTGGAGTCCATTAATATATTTTTGAAGTATGTTAATTGAAGCAATGCTGGATCAAGGATAAGGCGGCCCTTTCCTACCGAAATCAGGTTACAGGAATCCATTCTGATCTGAATCTTTATGGAGTCATGTGTGGATGTCGGTTTCTCGTTTTTTGTCTGGATGTAGTAGGCCACTTTGGGCAAGAGATTCTCGTCAATGTGGAACCTGTCCGTACGGCGGTCGGTGTGGAAGTTGCGGTTGGTCGCTGCCTGAGTGTTGGGTTGGAATGAACGGAAGACGTCTGATAGATGGTACTTGTGTATGATTCCCCCAAACGCGGAGTCCGTTTGTTTATGGGGAGAGGCTGGAGGGGAGCCACTTCTTGATATGGAGTCAAGGATGGGGTCCATGACCATATTAAAGTCGCCTCCCATAATAACCCTGAAGACGGCGTCATTGGGGAGGCCCATCTCCAGTTGGAGTCGCATCTGGGTTGTCTCTAAGCATGCATTAAGTTGTTGGAATAATTGATTTTGAGATTTCGGGTCCCCCGAGTGTGCGTAGACGTTGACGATAATCCAGTATTCGGATTGAGTGAGTCGAATGAGGACATCACTCACTCTTGGTCTCATTGTGGGGTGTAATGGATCTTGTAAGTTATTGAAGGACACAATGTCGTACAAGATGGAAGGCCCGACTGCAATTCCACATCTCGCTTTATTGTTGGTTATACGGCGGGATCCTTGCGGGAAATTAGTATAGTTCACATTTGCACTGGAATAGCGCATATCTAGCTGTTCACATAGGTCAGTGAAGCGATTGCTTCTGGCTTTGTCATACTCATTAGTTTCTTGAAAGAGAACTATATGATTGTGTTTTAGAAACGTTTTGAGTTGATTTAAGGTTTTGGGGTGTTGTATGTTTTTCGATATTATATTGATAGAATTAGCAGTATGGAACTGCGTGTCTTCAATGTACATTTTCGGGTTCCGAAAACGTAGGGATGTTGTGTTGTCCCCCATCATATTAATTGGTGGATGGGGTTTCCGTTGCCGCTTCAGTCAGCGAGTCGGATTCTTTTAATTCATCAAGAATGTTGTAATTGTTTTGTTCTTCGTTTGAATCTGAGATTTCCATTGACAGATCAGATGATTCTTGTGGCTCTGATTGCTCATAGTCCACGTCCTCTGATTCGTCTTCATCCATTGAAAGCAGCATTATCGTTTGGGTTTGTTCCCCATTTTTCGATTCTCTACTTTCCTGGTGTGGGGGTGATTCTGGTCGAGATGAACTAGGATCTGGATCGGGGGCCTTCTTCTCCTCCGTTTGGGGTGGAGTGTTGGCGGGTTGTCCTTCTGGCTCGGGAGCGGTTAAGGATTGGTAAAAAGAGTTTGATTCTTGGTCTCCGAAGCTGGTAGTGGGGATTTCAGCTGCGTTCATGAGCGCACCGGTTGAGGTGGAGGCTTGGTGTGGAGTAGTTCCGGTTGCACCTTGTGGTGTGCTGTAAACTCCCTTAGGAGTGTTAGGCTTGGATTCGTCGGTGTTGGCGGTTGGCAGGTCCCTTAACTGAGCCTTTGGGGTGACAATTTTCAAGACGGATTGTTGTTTCTTTGGTGTCCGACGAATGAGTTTCGCCTTGTTTGCTTTTGCTTCCAACAAAGTGGGAGTTTCAAACGTAGGCGTGTTGATTGGACTTTGGGCAATTTCCGGGTCTTCCGTCATTGCTGCTAATACACCAAACGGATTAGTCGCGATTGGTGTAGTAGGGGCAGTTGCCTGAGGTGGAGCCCTCGTGGCATTTTGACCTCCTTTCTTTCTAATCTCTTGCCAAACCTCTGGAACTGGCATGTCGGGTCTTCTTTTCCTTGGTTGCTCTCCTACATGTGTACGAGATGATAAGTCTTTAGTCTTCCTTTGAGGGCAATTCTGGATGAAGTGTCCTACTTGGCGGCAATAACCACAGGGGTGCTTGGGGCAATTACGTCTGGTGTGTTGTACAGTGTGGCACATATAACAGCCTGAGACGTGAGAGAGGACTCTGACAACTGAATCACGTTCTCCTTTAATGGGAAGAGACTCGTCTTCCAATTTCACGAGAACATGGAAGGTGGCATAGGGTGATTTTTCTTTCGATAAATCCTGCGGTTCTATGTCTAAAACCCTTTCATGCTCACTCCAGATTCGCTCATAGGCCAAGATGGTAGGAGGCAGACAGTCACGGAAGTGCTTGTATTGCAACCAAGTTTTCCAAGTTCTGGCGAGTGGTGCCAACATCTGTAATTCTAAAATAAGAAAGTTGCAACTACTTTCTTCCAATTCGAGAGCGAAGTTGGAATTTCCTAATTGTTTACCTTCTTTGTCAATAACCGGGAAGACTGCCTGAGAGTATTCTTGTCTCACCCAGTTCTTCTCTCGTTCACGGTCAAGTCCTTTATCATGGAAGGAGTTAGGTTTGAAACGAATTGTGCCGTTTGCTTCGTTAATCTCGACGGATTCTTGGATCGTTGAATGACATACCTCAGCAAGGGCTAATTCGCGTTCTTTCTTCTTCAACTGACCGTTTTCCTGATTAAGCTTCTTGGCATCATCTGGTGCTAAATCAGGGAGTTTCAAGGCAGCAGCGATGGCGAGCTTTCTGTCTTCCTGCTTGTCCTTTTCAGAGAAAACTTCTTGTAGTCTTTTCTTGGCATAATGGTGGAGTGATCTTTCAAAGTGTTCAATTTGATCCTTTCCTTGAGTAATTTTTAAGTCAACATGGCCTTCCGACATGCTTGTCATGGCCTCGTAGAAGCTCAAGACAAGTCCGTGGTTGACATTTTGCAATCTCTTATCCTGTTGCAGTTTTTGAGTGGTCGAGGGTAAGAGTTCTAAGAATTTGTTACGGAGGCGTTGGAGTTCATAGTAATCGTAGTTGCCATCCGCGCGAATCTGCTGGAGAACCTCATTAGGGGCTTCACCAGACTTACAGATAAAGTCATTGCAACCGTAGAGTCTAAGGATGTTGTCGTCTTGGGGGGTTCCAAGAGCGTAAAGTGGAATGTTGGACTTCAACATTTGCTCCATGGAGAGCTTAGGTTTGACCTTGGTCCGTTGGATCGTCTTGAATTGACGAGTCGCATTCGTCAGCCAGTAAGCGTCCAGGGGGCGCGCGGACTGGGAATCAACGATGGTGTCCAGGGAGGAGGTTGTCCGTGTTGGGATGGTCGGGCCCGGGTCGGGAGGTTCTGTTAAGACAGTTGGAGGGAGGGTTCGCTCGACGCTGATAGGAATTTCTGTATCTGCCATGAGAAGAAGAAATTTTTTTTTTTCTTTTCTTTTTTTGTTTTTTTTTTTTGATTGATTAAAAAAAAAAATTAAAACCCGTTCTTTTTTTTGAGACTAATTGAATGCACACGGATAAGGCATATCAATAGGATCGAGCTCAGTACTGTCCCCTGAGTGTTATTTCTGCTTTAGGATTCGAACCCGAGCCAAAATGCCCGAAAATTGAAAAATCACCTTTTACTTATGTACTCAAATATACTGACAACTAAAATTGCATCAATCTGGGCGTGTGGCGTAGTTGGTAGCGCGTTTGCCTTGCAAGCAAAAGGTCACTGGTTCGATTCCTGTCTCGTCCAAAATTGTTTTTTTTATTTGTAACAAGTATTCATTCCTCTTTTTTTGATTGTAAACAATGTATAATTCAATCCATCGAATTGCTTTAGCCTAAAAAGAGTCAAATGTATAGCAGGGTTGCTTTGTTAAATTGCATTCCTCACTATTACTTTTAAATTTTCAAATTCTCGATCGGATTTATCATTATTTCAATTATTTTATATTTTTTGATCTATTCGAAAAAAATTACTTGGAACATGTCGAATAGAATGTTCTACTAGAAAAATAAAAGAACCTTAAAAAATTCATTTCTGAGTCGTATACGATACGTATGTTACATATAAAATTAATTTATTTTAGTTATATTACGAATACTTGTTAATGTTTAAAAGTTCAACTCTTCAACAATAGCTTTTTTAACTTTTTCCAAAGAGGCTTCATCGATCAATTTGATTCTCTTTTCCTTAGTTCTCAATTGTTTCAACTCCTCAGGAATGAAATCGGTGTAGCCTTCAATAGAGTCTAATGCTTGATTGACAACATCAGAGAACTTAGCTGGATGAGCAGTAGATAATGAGATATATTTAATTTGATCATCCTTGTTATCTTTGGCCACAAATCTATAAGTGGTTGCCACACCAACAGCAGTATGTGGATCCAAAACGTATTTTTCAGAGTTACTGGTGTAGACTTGTTTGATGGTTTTGACGGTATCTTCATTACTAACTCTCTCGGAATCAAATGTTATTCTGGCATGCTCTACCACGTTATCGGGGATGGTAACAGAACCAGTTTCCTTCAATTGCTTCATCCACCCATTCAAAACTTCACCAGCTTTATTGTCATTACCTTCAGCGACGTTGTCTCTTGCCAAATACCACAACAATCTTTCGAAGTTAGAGGAGATCAAAATATCCATGGCAGGAGAGTGTGTGGATTTAACAGCACCATCAGAACCAGATTTTTTCTCATAACGACCAGATTTCAAGAATCTGTCCAAAATATCGTTCTCATTGGTGGCAATGATCAACTTATCTACAGGTAATCCCATTTCTTTAGCATAGTAACCGGCCAAAATGTCACCAAAGTTACCAGATGGAACGACGTATCTAACCTTATCACTTGTTCTACCCAATTGCTTTCTCAATTGGAAGTATGAGTAGAAGTAGTAGGTTTGTTGAGCTAAAATACGGGCCCAGTTGATCGAGTTAACAGCACCAACGTGATACTTGTCGTTAAATTCTTTGTCACCGAAGATTTGCTTAACGATATCTTGACAGTCATCGAAAGTACCTTTAACAGACAAGGTGTGAACGTTAGCATCCTCAACAGTGGTCATTTGTTCTTCTTGAATAGGGGAGATTCTGCCAGTAGGGTACAAGATGAAAACAGAGACATCCTTCTTTCCTCTCAAACCATAAATGGCTGCAGAACCAGTGTCACCAGAGGTAGCACCAACAACAGTGATGGTGTCCTTTGGTTCACCACTAGCCTTTTTGGAATTACGTCTGGTCAAGAAAAATTCAAACAAATTACCCACAAATTGCAAAGCAACATCTTTGAAGGCATAAGTTGGACCATGGAATAATTCTAATAAGTAAACATCTTCATCGATCTTTCTAATAGGTGTAACTTCAGGAGTTCTGAAAGTGGAATAAGATCTGGTAACTAAATCCTTTAATTCAGCATCAGAGATTTCAGTTTGCTTAATATATAATCTTAAAATGTTGAAAGCCAAATCGGTAAATGACAAATCTTTCCATTCTTCTAAAAACGTGGAAGGAAGTTGAGGAATTTTGGATGGAACAAATAAACCACCATCTTTGGCCAAGCCGGTCATGACGACATCTTCGAAAGACAAGGCTTGGTCTTCACTGGAACGAGTAGATCTGTATTCTTGGGAAGACATTATGATGATTAGAGTGAATCTAAAAGTTAGTCATACTGAAAATTTATTGCGGCCAAAAAGAACGCCGGTCAGGCGCTCTCCACATCACGTGAGGATGATTCATTGAAAAATCCAACCTTCCGATAGCGGCCCCATATACTAAAGAAAGAATACAATTATGCCTTAATACTTTCAGTAGCATGACTGTGCCCAAGAGTGGATGAAAGGTTTTAAACTCCTGTAAATCACGATAAATTTTATATACAAAATTTGGCTGTTTTTTGGGACTTTAAGAGCTTCTTTCCCCCCTCCTTCCCCCCACTGTATATATTTTTGCAATATGCCCGAGTTTATATCAATTTGAACTTTCAAATTTTCTCCTTCCAGCGTTATTGGCGATAAAGTCTCACCCTGTTTGAACAAGACGTGTAACATATTCTACTTGGTTATCCAAAATTAACTGTCACTAAAATGATGGCTAAGTAGCGTAAAAAACAGTTTCATTGGAGAGAAAGGGCTAACTTGAATACGCTTCAGTTCCTATATTACAGCGATGGAATTTCATAGTTAGTTAGCTCAACCGTTTAATGTTCCAGAAGCGTGTCACGTGACCCAGTCGTCGACGATCAAGTCAATAAGGATACCACACTAGACGAGAGATCTGTCTGTAATTGTGGTGGAGATGATCAGACAGTATTTAGTCAAGACCCCGTATAGATTCAATAGCAGCCTCAGCACAGCACGAACGTCAGGAGCCAAAAAGGCATTTCAAGGATATGGCCGTTTTGATTATGAAGGGATCAGTAATATAGGACTCGATAAGGGTTCCGTCAAGAGTGTAACAACACCGTATTCGGACAAATACTATCAGCCAATTATAAGTGAAGGATTCCAAGGATTTGACAAGTTAATCATTCCAAAGGATTTTAGGGCCAGAAATCAAGAAGTGGAAATCATAGATGAGGAGGGACATCGACAGCAACATGATCTCACGGAGGTGGTGAATAGTTTCAAAGCTCCCATAAAAGTGGCCATTGGTTATGGATCTGGGGTGTTTCCTCAAGATGGTTACGAAGAATCAAAGAAGGGAGAGGCATCGAATCAAAGACAAATTGATTTCATAAACATTGTACAGAACAATGATACATTTCATCGCATCAATATCGAACAGCATAAACATCACTACTCAGTCAAAAGTCCTTCTTTGGTGAGATTAATACAGGGGAGTACAGGAATCTATTTCAATCCATTTGTTCTCATAAATGAAAAATTGATAAAGTATGGTATCATATCCACCAATGCCAGCTTGCTAGACTTAAGTGAATGGTCCTCATTATATTTTGCCGGGAGATTACATAAACCGGTTAATTTCGTAAAAGATGAGGAACCTATGGTAAAGTTCTTAAATCAGTTCAACTTGAAAAATGCTGTTACTCTTTCAATTTTGTTGATGGAGAGCTCTCAATTCACTGAGCGCCAACTTTATGAACAAATAACAAAAATCTCATACTCAGGAGATTTCCGCATGTATATTGGTGGTGAAAATCCAAACAAAGTTCGGAACATCGTGAACAAACAATTCTTACAATTTATGAGGCTATATGAACCAATTCTACAATATTTCATCCATAAGAACTGTCTCATAATTGTGGATACTGACGAAAGCAATAATAATATGAAGACTTTCCGTAAAAATTTGACCATCAATAACAAGATCAAACTCATTAGCACTTTGCCATTACAATTTCGCTCAAAGTTGTATCAAATGTATCAAGAGAAATCAATCAAAGAGATTGTGAAAGACAAAAATTTATCCAAGAACTTGATGAAAATCGTAAGTCGTACGATTCAAATTTCATCAGTTAAACAAACGATTCGGGGTATATTCAGCTCGGGGATAATCAAGTCTATCAAATATGCTTTTGCTAAGCAACTTAAGTTTTGGCGTGGTAAACTATTTGAAAAATCACATAGTCCTTAGATAGAACCATATTGGTCAATATGTTACAAATATCGAAATACGTGAGGAATTAGATTATCATTTATTATTAGTTTACTAAATTCATTTATAAATCGGTTACATTGTGTAGATAGATTAATTAAGGTTAGAAGCATGTATGATAAAATCTTGGCCCGGTTAAAGTTGCACTTTCAAGGATAAATTAAGATAATGATTGCAAAATTTGTAAAATACACAAATGAAATAATTAAGTCAAACTATGAAGTAAATTTTAGTACAAACTATGCTATAAATCATCCGAGGAGATGCTTGTTGGGTACTTTTGAACATTTTTCTTACGAAATAATATTAACAAATACAGGGCGTGCTTCTGCATTAGATATTAGTGAAGCTGCAGATCTAAGAGAACCCTCTATCAAGGACACTTAAAGTTTGTGAATCGCTATTGTCGCCATTGAGTCTGTAGTGAGTGGATTTTGGTGGAGGAGGAGGAGGTAATTGAATCACCCCAGATGTATGATGCAGATGTGGAACTTTTTGAGAGAAGTGAATCTCAGTTCGGATATTCCTATGATCAACAGAAGGTGGCGTATTTCCGTAATTCGGTATCACATAAGTATGCTGGACTGATTGAAATGGAACCGGTTGGGATATTACATTTTTGTAAAGAGAAATTTCACTATTTCGTTTTTGGTTCTGAGCTTGTGGGATTGGGCCTTTTTGGGCTTCTAGATTAGTACTTAGTTTGGCAGTAGAGGGCTTCAAGGTGGAATTTGGTATCTCTAATTTATCTTGTTTTGCAGGGATAGTGGATTCTGAAGATGACGTATCGTTATGGTGTGATGTACCTGGTGAAGGGGGATCAGGTGGTAGTATGTTATCAGGATAAATATCGGATGAGAGCTTGAGGTTCTTGAATTTTGGATCGTTGGATGGATATAGTCCATCATTATTGCCCTGTTTGAAGTAACAGATTAGATGTAATTTTTGATCTTGTTTGGTTAGTACTGACATGCTTTGTTTTATTAGCCCTTCGTTTACTTCTCCATTTTTGTTCAAGTTTCTATATATTAAAAACAGTCCATGGTGGACTTTAGAGGGGGACCAGATCTTCCCATCGGTCCATCTTTTAACACCACATTGAGTTTCATTCCATATAAACACAGTATTGGGCTTGATGAACTTGTTCTTTTCAACGGAGGTGAGCCGACGATTAATTGTAGGAATCATATTCAAACGGGCTGCCTCGAATAATAGTAATGCATCTTTAATACTTTTAACTCTTCCTCGATAACTAATCACACTTGGTAATTGACTGTCATCCCGACTTTCGAATACTATTCCTAGTTCTCCACCAGTATGTACATCACGCGAAGCCTCTTCCCGGCCGGCGTCTTGGTTATTGTCTTGCAGAGGGTCAGAATCTTGATGAGGATTATATTCCGAGATTATCAACATAGTCACTTAGAACTTAAATCAATGCATCATAGGGTACATAAAAATATTGAAGGCAGTTGGTAAAAGCATCTAAGAACTAAAGAAGATATTAAAATGATGTCAAACGATGGATAATTCAGACACAAATTGAGAGCCGGACTTAGAGACAATATATTTGATACTGGCTCACGACTCAAACGTTGCGATTTTGACGCCCAAAACCTTACCTTGTCTAAGACTAAATGATTTGCACTAAAGGCAAGGGCTCAGCTCTGATACTACCTAATTAGTCAAAAACTTATAAAATAACAATAGTACCGGATATATCGCGGAAATTTAATCTGCATATGGTTGTAATACTGTTTCACAAACTTTTATTGTTATGCAGCCTCACAAAATAATAGGATGAAACTAATTGAATCAAGATATATTACCTAGAAAATATTGAGAGGATATACTTCTTCTATCGTTCAAAATGAGCTTCGTTCGCTACACTAAGAATTATGCCCAGATATATATATATATATATATATATATAGCTTCCATATCACTTCATCTTTTCAGTTGTTATCACAACTGGTCATACAGTTTACTATACATCAGCCTTCAGGGTTCTTGAAGCGGGGAACGACAAGTGATTAGAGTGGTCTATGTGGTCTATGTGTGTGTGTGTGGTGTGGACGTGTTAAGGTTTTAACAAGACTGACTTATAGATGGGGGCACCCTGCATGCGTAAAAAATTATGCGTACTGCACGAACTTATTGCTGCACTGTAGAATTCATGAAGCATCATGGTGTTTATCCGAAATATTATGACAGTTCATGGTCCCGAGTGCACCGGAGACGGTAGTTGTTTCCTATCTACGCCCACTAGCCAACCAATCCCATCGTCAAAATCTTGTATCAAGGTCAAGTTGGCCTGTTGCAAACTTGAATTTAGCATCCCCAATGGTCGCACCCCTCATAAACGAATTTATATAAAAGCTACTAAGTGATCGTTTTTCGATGAAATTTCGTTTCGCAATCAATCTGAAAGGGGTATTTATCTCACAGCAAAAATATGCTGTAAAGTGACTAATGACACGATACCATTTCAGGTTTTGAACATACATTTGAATCATGTTCGGACTTTAGTGATGTATTGCTCAAGAATTAAGACCTACTTAAGTAGACTTAAGCCATCAAGCATAATCAGGAAAAGAAATATTCTCACAGTGCCGCCTCCTGTACTATATTTATAGTAATTTAATCAACGATAGAGCGATATCGTAAAATAATACATTTCAATCTTATACGTTACTTGCACGCAGGTGCATCAAATCTAGTTTTAGTATATAACAAAAGACTACGCAATGTATACTTATTCTGTAATTGGCATTTTATACAATTTGGTGTAGTCAAATCATTATGGATTTTGTATATTCTATTGTGTCACAGAAGGAAATATTGCGTTGTTGGCGCTGATACTTGAATATCGACAGCAAAGCAGGTGACGCGGTGACTCTCTCTACTATAAAAGAAATGTTAAATTGGTGCGACATTCATCTCGTAATGGGTGCGACATTTATTCTGCATTAATACGCAAGTTGTGTATGTAAAGGAGGGTTAAAACTTCTGGTCCCAAGATTCCAATTTCATGGTCCCATTTTCTTGGAAGTTCATGTGCATCTTGAAAGCATCTTTCAAGATGTGAGGTTCATGCAAACTCTTGTTCTTGGTGCTGTAGAAAATAGATCTATCCAAGTAATCCTGTAATTGATCTTTGTAATCTGGATGAGCGGTCTTAGCAATGATCTCACGAGCACGTTCCTTTGGCGATAAACCTCTCAAATCAGCCAAACCTTGGTCAGTGACAACAATATCTAAATCGTGTTCTGTTTGATCAACATGGGTTGCCATAGGAACAATGCAGGAGACACCGGTTGGATCAGTCTTACTTGGTCTAGCCGATGGGGTATGCATAATGGACAACTTGGCATTTCTGAGGAAATCAGCGGAACCACCTAATCCATTCAACATACGAGATCCCATGACGTTGGTAGAGTTAGCATGTGCGTAAATATCAACTTCGACAGGGGTATTCATAGCAATAACACCCAATCTTCTGATGATTTCTGGGGAGTTGGAAACAACTTGGGATCTCAAACACAACTTCTTACTGTAAGTATCCCAGTTTTGGTAAAATTTCTCGAAACCAGCTTCAGTTAATCTGATAGAGGTAGCAGTGGCATAATCCAATGATCCAGACTCAAAGAAATCTAAGAAAGAGTCTTGTAACACTTCAGTCCATACAGTCAAATTCTTAAATTTAGATTCAGCCAAACCTTCGACAACTGCATTAGCAATGTTACCAATTCCAGATTGCAATGGATGCAAATTTTCAGGCAATCTTCCAAGTTTAACTTCGTGCTCCAAGAACTCGATCAAGTGATTAGCTATATTCTTTGAGGTTTGGTCAGAAGGAGTGTTAGGTGGAACAATATCACCAGTAGTACTCTCAACGATAGCCACAACTTTCGATGGGTCCACAGGAATTGCAACTCTTCCAACCTTATAATCTGACGAAGTGTGTGGATATGGTTGTCTGAAAGGTGGATTGACAGGAACATCAATGTCATGAATTCCTTCGAATGATGGGGTCTTTGTGTTGACTTCAATGATGATCTTGTCTGAAACAGAGATCATTTCTGGTGATGCACCCACAGCAGGCCCGGGCACAATAGAACCATCTTCAGTAATAGCAGTAGCTTCAATGATAGTGTAGTCTAACAAATCGTTGTCCGGTTTGTTTCTAGTGTAGAAACCGTAAGTTAAGTCTTGAGGAAACATTGACAAGTGCTTGTCAAAGAATTGGGTTCTACCATCGTTGATAGATTGAGCAATTGGTTTACCAACTTGATGTGGAGAGCGTCTTAAGAGCATACTGTTAGCAGCCCAACGACTTTCTTCAGGTCCTGCTGAAGCACCAACGAACAAGTTAAAGGCTAACTTACCTTGTAAGTTATTCTTTTCAACGTGGTCGGCTAATGCAGTTGGAATAACCTTTGGAGCACCAACACCGGTAAATCCTGACCATCCTAAATACTGCCCGTGCTTGAAGAGCTCAACACATTGTTCACCAGTTCTTAATTTGTTCAAGTATGGCGCGTACCTAACTCTTTGCTTTAAGATAGATGACATGTCCAATAGCTAAAATGTCTTGTGGGTCGTTATATTCAGATAAATTAATTGATTACCTCTGAATTAGAAGGAAATGAACTTGTTTATAAGACCCCGGGTAATCCCCAACATATATACGATTGTCACTAAGATGAAAAACGCCACAAAACCAGCTCCGACTTTCAGAAGTCGTACAAAAGAAATTTTTTGTTGAGGATCGGGTACAGCCTGTCCCGCCTAATAATCGAGGGTAAAAGGAATGTTATTTGTTTTTTTGGGGTGAAGAGGGGAAGCGTATTTACTTCAATAATCGAACGCCTCTTTAGAGAGGGGGAGTTATCAATGCCCAACCAGGACCATCAATAAGACTGCATAATTGAAAGAGTAATGATTCAATTTCAAATACTACAACAGCTGATGGCCCATTCCGTGGAAACCGGTAACCCCCGGAATTGATTATTTCGGCCCCAATGTTATTATACTGCATAAAATCTGCAATAAGGACCAAAAGCACCATATGGCTCAGCTTTACCTCCAGACCTACAATCAACCAGCAACACATCGCACAAAATCTAAATACCAAATTTGAATTTTATGACCCAATATTTTAAAATGACACAGATTGTTGTCAGATGAGGTGGGGCTGATGGAGGGGCAGGAACGGTTCGCCTATGAAAAGTCCGAACCCCGGCAATCAATGTGCGAAAAATGCAAATTACCCCAGGTTAGCTACCCCGGATTCCTTGCTTATGGTCGAGAATCGGATAATGCATGTTTCTCGGCAGTCCCCAATATTATTTTAGGTTATAGGAGTATTATGTACTGTTACTAAGCATCCACGATGTTGTCGGAGTTAAAAAAACCCATTCACTGTCTTTTCATTGGCGTGGAGTTAGTCGCAAAGTATTACTCCGAGTTTCCGCGGAGATCAAGGCTCAAATATGGCGACACATACATTCCAGTTCAGAAAAATTATTCTCTTTATTTGCTATACTAGTTTCAATTCATTGGATCATCTTGGCTGCCTTGAACCTACTTATACGAATTGGATTCCCATCTTCGTCAATTGGTTCAAATTCTAGTTCAGTTTCCGATTTCCTATAACCAGTTTTGTTATTCTCGAATATGATCTTTTGGCGCAATCGATGATAGTTGCTGACGATTTCCTGGTTCATGATTTCCAGATCTAGAGCATCATCAATTGTTTCGTTCAAGTTGTCATCTATTTCGAATTCATTTTCAACTATCTCGTCAGCTAGAATGGGTCCTGCATTTTCTTCGTCATCGTCCACGAACCTATCATTGTAGTTGTTTTCGTCTTCTTCGCTGTCATCAAATTGTTGCAGCTCAAGGATGTCGAGCTCCGGATCAAATTCCTCTATCTGCTTGGTACTTTTATTGATAGCATTCCCTTGATGATTGGTTTTTCTTGAGGGCATGGACTCAAGCATTTTATTTAATGTTTCAAAATCTTCCAATTGATTAACCACAGGTCCTTCAGTTTCAATATCTTCATCATACATACCCAAAACATAAGCTTTTGCCATTGTATCCATATCGTTTTGCAAACTTTGAAAATCAATCGCTGCCTCTTTCACATTTAAGTCTTCTCCCTCTTTGCCAATAAAAGAGGGACTACTTTCATTCAATGTTCCGATTTTTGAACTTTCAATTGTGACTTCTGCGCTAGGATTTTGCTCCACGGGTAATGAAATATCAGAAGTCTCCAACTTGAATGCCTCCTCTTTTTTCTGAAAATTTTTGGCTAACAAATCATCATCCTCATACAGAGAGGCATGTTCTATAATATCACCATTTATTGATTGTTGAGCGGATTCAACATCCGACGATAATTTGGTTTTAGCAAGGTTATGTTCTTGAAGTTTTGCACTTTTGAATCTTGAAGTTTTCTTGGGGGGTTTTCCCATATTACCTTGGAATCCTCGATCAGTTTGCTCATGTACCAGCTTACTAGCTCCGGTTAAACCTTCAGATGTAAGTGGCTTTGCCTGATAATTATGATACTCTTCCTGCTTTGATAGCTTGAATTTAGATAGTTTCTTCGGTCTCTCATCTGATTTACCTTCCGTCTCTTGAATAGATTGTTCAACTATGCTATAACGATCCAAAGGCTCAACAATACCCTTAAAAGGAGGGACGTCTACTTTTCTCGAATTTCCAACTGTGAAGTGGTCAAACACTACATGGTCATTTGATGTAGGGGAGGCAGGAATTTCCCTTTCAATCACTAAATCACTCATCGGACCCTCATCCAGCGTGCTTGGGTTGGTGTCTTTGTTTGCTTCTTCTTTGATAAGTGCCGCCTTCTCCCCATAAATTCTATCTTGCTTAAACAATGAAAGCTTGGTATTAGGTGGAGGGTGCTTAGTGTATTCACTGATATTCTCAATTTCTTTAATTTCAAGACGTTTAGAAAATCGTACTGACTTTTTCTTCCCTTTTTTAATTATTTTCGTAGATTCTGGTTCCATTTCAGTTATCCTCTCATCAAAGGTTTTAGTATTATCAATCTCATTTGACACAGAACTAGTGCTAGCCTTGGCCAATCTATGTTTCATGATTTGATCCCATAACATCGAGTTCATATCCTGGCTATTGGCTCCTTTTATAAACGATTTCTCACGACCATAAAGTAATTGATCGCTGATATCATCATCATCATCATCATCATCATCATCTTCTTCTTCTTCTTCTTCTGAAAATTCGAAGTCCCACTCTTCATCGTCAGCAAAGTCTGTTGAAATCTGTTCTGATCCATCACATCCATCAAGATCATCTGCTAGCAATTCTAATTCTAACATGTCCGTCTGACTGATCGCAACCTCATTCGTTTTGATGCTGTTCGTTGAACTAGTATTTGAAAATTCATTTGTTGCATCAAAATAATTTTCTGTTATGGTATCCGAAACCACTTTTTGCGTTTTCTTCTCCCAATGAGAATAACCGGAGGTTTTGTCTTTCTCTGTTACATTTTTTCCCCTTTTATCTTCTTCTACTTCTCCTTCTTCTTCATCTTCTTTAAGCTTTCCGTATTCCTCGACGCATATTTGTTTCAACTTAAACTTATCATCTGGGCTAATACGAAGGCTATCAATTTTGTTCAATAGATCTTCTTGATCTACGAGCCCAATATCTAACTTTGAAGTTTCAGCGTAAACCTCCATGTCTTTTAGCAATTCGGAAACTTGGTCTTCGACTTGATCTTCGACTTGATCTTCAACTTGATCTTCGACTTGGTCTTCAACTTGATCTTCGACTTGATTATCCCTTTTTTTGATCACTCTTCCTTGATCGAACGATTCGATGCCACCTTCAGTTGCATTTTGAATAATATCGAGTTCTGGGGAGCCATTCTGTGACCCTTGGGATAATGGGTACTGAGATAGTGTTGACTCTTTCTGATCTTTATTCAATGGTCCAACTTGCAACGCGTTCATATCAATAGGTTTATTGTTTAGTTTTGCCATCATCGTATTTCCATCTTCGTCCAATTCCTCCTCAATTTCCACAAATGGTAGACCCTCATCATTAAGACTTGCGTTATCGTTGGTGACATCAGAAACTTGGTGTGAAAAGTCTTGAAGCTTTTTGAAGTTAACTTTTGTAAGAATCGCTTCATCTATCTTCTCATTAAATGTGACTTTGGTTGATTCCAAATCTCGAACTCTCGAACTCAAGAATTCTAGAGCATCATTCCTAGTTTTCTCCACGAAATACCCATCTCCTAAGGCAACTATAAAGCATTGATCTTTTTCTCCTTTTATAACCAGATCTTCTAAGGATTTGAGTTCGTGAATTTGATCCACCAACAATTTAGTCTTTTCTTTGAGTCTAGCAATGGTTTGATCGAGCTGCAACTCTAAAGTCAGGGCATATTCTCCATCCATTAGGTGACTAGAATTATATGTCATCAAATTGCACCTAACATATTAGAAGCTATTACACACGACCACATGCAGGATAAATCATCGCATCTTTGGTAAATACACAACCGAACAGATGAACTAGAAGTGTATCATAGGTACAGTCTATTTTTTCAATTCATCCATACAAAGCATCGATAACTAGTGCGAATTGATTTGCTTTTCATACATTACTCCTATATTGAAACTGTGAGATCGGATTACATAATGCCCACCTATGAGTGATAGCCAAATGATCTTCGTGTTCGTTAAATCATGGTACTACTTTTAAACTCTATATATTAATCGATTCAAAAAGAAGATTCAAATCGCACAACTGATGGTTGGGAATTGGATCAATTGCACAGATATTCATGCATTGCGCCAATATTATCTTAACAAGGCACCTTCACCACCTCTTTTTGCTTCCCAGTCCTTAAGAGCAAGATCCCATTCTTCATCTTCATCCAATGCTGTGTCGTTACCGCTTTCTATCTTTTTTGTCTCTAGAGCGTCGTACTTATCCTTATGCTCAATCCATCGTTCATGAATCTCGACTTCCATGTATTCTGAATGTCCACCTTGTCTTGTAGCCTCGCTCCAAATTGAATCACCACCAATTTCGCTACCGAAACTGTAACCGTTTGCTTTATCTATCACACTCAACAAGTTAATCATACTTTGTTTGTTTTCAACTGCTAAAACTTCGAACGAGACAAGGTTGAAATCCTCAACAAGTTCAGCAATTAACTCAGTGAGTCGAACATAATTCTTCCCCAAGACAGAATTTGATTCTTTCTCCAAATGAGGTGAGAGATATTTAAGATCTTGTACCTCTGTGTAGTATTCGAGTCTGAATGGGAGTTTCCCATAGTTTCGCAATAGATCTATTTTCGAAATGACATTAATATGAGGGAGATCCAATTGAAGCATTGATCTTAAGCTTAACAATAAGATAGAAACGTACTGCGAAGGACTCGTCAAATAAATAGAGTCAACCAAGGATACCACGCACAATCTGAGGCGGCTTGATCTTACCAACTTCTGAAATATCTTGTACAAAGAGTTGTGATGGGTGAAAAGCTCGACTTGGCCAGGGCAATCAAATATCAAGTAATTTTGTTCTTGAATCAATTTATTCACCTTTTCCACAAAAGCATTTATACCACTCTCATCTAGACTTTCCAAAGCATACATCAATCCACCGTTTGGGCCTAAATTTAACTCTTCCATGATTTCCTCTAAAGTAATGAAATCCCGTATATCTAATGCACAATCTGGGTACGGTAACCTATCATTTGCTGGATCGAGGTTTATGATACACAGTTTTCTTCCTATGGCTGACATAAATTGGTACATTCCATAGCAATAAGTGGATTTGCCAGACCCAGGGGGTCCGATCACTATCTGGCCAAACATTCAAGGTACAATCAAATCTTCTGGTGCTTCTTAGTGTGATATCGGTATTACCACGACCATTTTGAAAGTTGAGGGCGATAATTCTAAAAAAGCGTTCTTTGCCCTATTGATTCGACACATCAATACGAAAGTCAATTTCACATTGTGTATCAAAGAACGAATATATCCTTGCATATTAAAGTGATTGCCATATAGTGTCAATTGAAACTTAACTATCGTTCATTCACCTTTACCTTGGAAAGTATAATTTGCCACACAACAAAGATCGATCGAATATATATCAACGATGTCATCAACTACTAGTGAGTCAACTTTCTTAAACAAGACCGTTACCGTTTCACCTTTGGTGTTATTGTCCGTTGTTGATCATTATAATAGAGTAGCCAAAGACTCTAAAAAGAGAGTTGTCGGTGTCATATTGGGCGATAGTTCAACCGACACTATAAAAGTGACGAATTCTTACGCAATTCCATTTGAAGAAGATGAAAAAAACCCAAGTGTTTGGTTCTTGGATCATAATTTTATAGACTCAATGGGGGAAATGTTCAAAAAGATCAACGCCAAGGAGAAATTGATTGGATGGTACCACTCAGGACCCAAGTTGAAACCCTCAGATTTGAAGATTAACGAGGTTTTCAAAAGATATACTTCCAATCCCCTCTTGTTGATCGTTGACGTTCAGCCAAGAGAAGTAGGAATACCAACCGATGCTTATTTTGCTGTCGATGATATCAAGAATGATGGTTCCGCCGCTGAAAAGACATTTGTCCATGTACCTTCACTCATTGAAGCCGAAGAAGCTGAAGAAATAGGTGTCGAACACTTATTGAGAGATATTAGAGACCAAGCCGCTGGTAACTTATCTTTGAGGGTCACCCAAACCTATCAATCTTTATTAGGCTTACATCAAAAACTTAGGGAAATAGCAAACTATTTGGACAAAGTATATCAAAAAAAGTTGCCCATCAATCACACTATATTGGGAAAGCTTCAGAATGTCTTCAATTTGTTGCCAAATCTTGCAAAATCGAACCTGGTTGATCATAGTTTAGTCGAGACGAACAATCCTTTGGCTACTGCATTCACCATCAAAACAAACGACGAATTGATGGTTGTCTACATAAGTACTCTTGTCAGAGCGATTATTGCCTTCCATGATTTGATTGAAAACAAATTAGAAAACAAGAAATTGAATGAAAAGAATTCAAGCGAGGAAAAGAATGAGACTGAACTCGACATCTCAGAGAAGCCTGAACAGCTCGTGGCTTCGGCCAAGGAATAGTAATAATCAATATAGGAATTTACATTAGTAGCCACATGTAGTCGTGTACGAGTTCAAGAAAAAACAGTGAGGTTAATCACTGATGGATCATTAGCGATGGATAAAGCACATCAATTAACTCATGAAATAAATCTCCCATCGACATTCTACTTTGCATAGAACTCTTAGAACCGATAACCATCACTTGTATTGCACGGATTCGGTATAATTAATTCAAAAATGTCACACAGAATACTAAGTCTCCCAAGACTAAACACCGTGAACAACTTCAATTTCTTCTTCAAAAACACCAAGAAAGGCTTTCTATTGGAACAAAATTTCATAAACAACCAACACCTAACTTCAACTCATAGAAAGTATTTAGCCAGCTCAAAGCACAATTCAGATGCCAGGAAGCAAGTTGCAGCTCATCAAAATGGGAATTCCATCTTGGAGAACGTTGCAACGAAAGTTTTGAACTGTCAAGAACCGGATGCCGAGCTGTCACAGAAAACCTCGTATGAGAACGTTCCATTCAAGGTCATACCAAAAGAAGCCACTTCTTCACAGATTGCTCCGACAAAAAGGTCTAAGAGTGAAATAGGTGCTTTGGTCGGTCCATATATCAAACTCACCAAGCCAAATCTCACTGTTCTAGTTACACTAAGCTCGATTTGCTCATATGCCATATCCCCATTCACTGTGTCATTACACGAATTGGTTTTCTTGACAGTGGGTACAGCTTTATGCTCAGGAGCAGCGAATGCCATAAATATGGGAAGAGAACCAGAGTTTGATAGAAAGATGCCAAGAACTGTTGGGAGACCAGTTGTACGAGGATTAATAACGCCCCAGCAAGCATTTAGATTTGCCGGAGTTGCAGGATCATTAGGATGCTCGATGCTTTATTTTGGAGTCAACCCAACTGTTTCTCTATTAGGGTTTATCAATATTGTACTCTATTCCTGGATATATACTTCCCTCAAACGAAGATCGATAATAAATACCTGGGTTGGTGCAATTGTGGGCGCAATACCACCACTAATGGGCTGGGCAGCAGCTTCTCCTTTGAATCATCCCGCTGCATGGTGTTTGGCCGGTTTGTTGTATGCATGGCAATTTCCACACTTTAATGCCTTGTCACACAATATTGCAGACCAATATAAACAAGCAGGATATGTTATGACAGCAGCAGAAAACCCAAAGCTTAACGCAAGGGTAGCTTTGAGGTACTCCTTATTAATGTTCCCATTATGCTTTGGCCTAACCTATTTTGGTATTACCGATTGGGTATTTCCAATAGATTCCGCTATTGCTAATGGTTGGCTAACTTATTTAGCCTACCAATTTTGGAATCAGCAACGAAAGAACTACCAAAATGGTGCAAAACCAACATCAGAGGGCCTTGCATTAGCTGGAATTCATGCCAAACAATTATTTTGGTGCTCTGTATGGCATTTACCTGCTGTTTTGATATTAGCAATGCTTCATAAGAAGGGCCAATGGGATCGATTATTGATGTATCTTGGCTTTGATACATCAAGTTCCAAACAAAATAAATCAGTATTGACTAATTAAATATCCTTGTATATAATTACATATAATATTGGGGAATAAACATTGCCTCAGTTATAATATCCTATACGTCGTATAAGGTTTATTCAGGACTATAGTTAAGCGCACCAGCAGCATGTCACAGTCGTTTGATTGGCGATTACTCAACAAATAGGTTCAGAGGTAATGCTTCTCGTAAATTTAACAGGTCAAAACCTTAAAGCACAAATTTCATATTCAATAAGGAAGAATATAAAACCCAACTCATAGGGATACAAGAAAAAGTCAAATAAATGTAACTTAATGAGCAACAACAAATAGGATACTATTAATGAAGTTTTCAAATACAGTAAACTTAAGATATTAGGTCTGCCTACGCAAACTGGACGTCCCAGCGTATTATTTAATAATTGTCAGACTTTCAGCAGCGGGGTTTTCTAAACTAATAGCTAATTGTACTGATGGGTAATGAAACGGACCGAATCCGAATTGAAATTCAAATTTGATTCTATATATTTGTGATCAAAAGAGGGGAAAACGTTAGAATTCGACTTTCAGTAAATTCAATTTGTAGTGCATCGCGTGAACAGAACAGTACCAACAAAGCATTAACAGTAGAGATATTTCAATACCTATTAATGCGAAAATAATATTCACGATATATGAATTTACCCACCACCCAATACTTGTGACCCCAACTACGTCTCATACATGAGTACAGATATGTGTTGATACAGGTGAAACGAAATTAGCTAAATAAGATATCACAAATATACATGTATGACTCTGTACAAGCTCGAGAAAAACCTCACCCTGCAAAACTATGGAAGAATTCGGACATTCGAATACGCTACGAAATCCTGTTAGTGCAAATTGTAGTATCGTCCTGAACTTTAATGTAATCGGTACGAATTTTTGATCTCACTGATTTAAAAATGCCTAAAAAAAATCATAATTCACTAAAGCAGTCATCATACCCAGTCGTACATTCAAACTCTTGCCTAGTTCTCATGCTAAAAAACAATATGTTTATCCCAATAGATAATCTTATCAATTTACACTATACTTGGCTTTGGGCTTGATAACACACAAAGTGTGACTCCCAAGCAGAGCTACGAACGAAACAACATTACCATGCTCTGAGTAATTATATCATTTGAATAATTTTCCTTTAAATACCTAGTCATTTTTATATATGAAGATAAACAATTTAGTTCAAGTAATCAACTCCAAATTACACCAGCTTGGCAGAGCTTCTAGTTTATGGCTACATCAAGTTAATTCTTTAGTTTTCAGCCACCAGAATTCTCTGCAATGCTCTGTAGTAAAACTAACTAATAAGCATTTGCACGATTGGTCTTGAAAACCTCTACGAAAATTATACATTCGAATAGTCAATAGCTTTATAGGACCAAAAATATCACGATAACATTTTCTGACAACGAGAGACTCATTGCTTTACCAATTGCCAAAGTTAACCCAAACTGAGATCTCTCATGTATATCAACCTTCAAAATCTTCTCATAATCTACGATTCAATCTAGCCAATGCATAAAATAATACAGTGGCTAAATACAGTCACAATAGTTGCTTGTTACTTGTACTCAATTTTATATTGGCAGAGAATTCAAATCTTGACGGTAATACCAATAAGAAAAAGGATTCGTTCATAAAACTTTGCATTGGATAAAAGGTATTACATACTCACGGCTCAATCAACATTTATATAGTATTGACACTCAACCTTCAGTTGGCCCAAATTAAAAATTCACCTTAGATTCCTACGACTCTACATATGTAATTACAATTCCCAATATACATTTTGCTTTGAGTAATGACCTCGATATATATCGATCGCCACGATATCACATATGAATTACAGGCTAACTTTGACAATAATTGTTTAAAGAGGTCCCAAAACATATCGATCGCCACGATATCACATATGAATTACAGGCTAACTTTGACAATAATTGTTTAAAGAGGTCCCAAAACATATCGATCGCCACGATATCACATATGAATTACAGGCTAACTTTGACAATAATTGTTTAAAGAGGTCCCAATACATCGTTCATCTTCATTAAACAGCCTTATAAATATCGACAGTCAAACATTGCTTTTTGGTAAACGTCTACGTGTTAGTAAATAGACCTAGTTGCATTGAGGAAACATTATGCTAATAATATGGGTTGAATAGAAATGCATTGAGATTTAACTAGAATTATCGATGGTTAAACATGATAAATAAAAATTAAAACCTATAAGAGATAATGACTTATAAAGTGAAATATAACATATCTGGTCTTATATTGTCCTACTGGAAGGATAGGATGATATCCCCAAGCATATATAGGAAATGTCCCACTATAGGGTTTTTAATGTACCTGTCTAACTCCTCGTGAATTTTAATAAGCAACGTGATCAATTTGATATTTCTTTCTGGTTTGATATGAAAATACTAATATCTGGTATAGCAAAAATCTTAGATTCAATTAGGAATAATTAATGTAACTGTGATTTTCATTTTAGTGAAGACAACAAGAAGGCTGACTCGTCATGCAGCATGCACATACTATATATTTGATTGTAATTAATTTTATATCATGTCACACCTCTTTCTTATGTCAACTAATACTTGTCACAAAAGAAAACCATAATGTAAAAATTCTGGCTAGGTATTCTAGAAGCTTGGCTGGTTGCAAATATCTAATTTATTTCTCGAAGATGTTCCATATACCTTTTTCTTTACTAGAATCAGTGAGTTTTCACTGTTTGTAAACTGATCAATGGGTTCCCTAAATAAATACATCTGGGCTGATATAATTGTAATCGATATAGTTTGTTATTTATAATCTTACTCTATCTTGGGGAAACAAATGGTAAATCCCTGTAAAGGTGTGTCATCTATACAAGCACAAAGCTAATCTTTTCTCTATTGTAAATTGACAAGTGGCGACTCCGAAGGATTGTAATCTTTTCAAGGTAAGAGTCATTAGGATCCTATTCCCATGCAAACGATGCATGCTTGTCTGCTATTTGGAATATATATAGTTATGATCTGGTACTGTAATCTGATTACTTGTCGTTTATTTCATTTATAACCTGATGTTTAGCAAGGTTTTTTATGGAATACATCAGTCCACTCTACGTTTTTGCTTTTCCCTTCCATCTAAATCGTTGTATGCTTGAAAATATTGCAATAGCGCAGTGATTCCTACTACTATAAATGTGGATCCCAATACAGCAATAGGAAATGGTTGTGTTTATTCATTTCAAAGACGTTATAAGTAGTATGTTCATTTTATATAATATATTTTTTTGTTGATCTTTTCAACCATATATAGAGTGTGTAGTTGATAATGCGAGTGAATCTTGTGTCCACTTGAAGGAAACTACGCATTACAAGTTACGAAGATATCTTTTGCTTGAAGCCACATTTAATTGAGAATTACTGTATATTTGGAGAGTGACAAAATGTTACAAGTGAGCCTATGAAATGTTATGCACTATTTGTGTTTCTAAAATATTAGCAGGGTATATTATCTTCTATGACTCTTTCTCAAAATGTTCCGTCTAACCTTCCAAATTCCGCCCACCTTCTTTTTGGTATCGAAGTTGAAATAAGGTAAGCTGTGAATATAGGTATTCTTCGAGACGCCAATCTTTTTCTTCTCGTGATTTAACCATTTGACCTCACTCTCGTACTCTTTTACTATTTGTGGATTCAACATCTCAACCACTGGAATTTCTCCATCACCTTTAACAAGGATTATTTGAACCCCATCTGCTAGTTTACGTTTCAAATAATCTATGTTGGTCTGAGGAATGTATAGATTCAAATAATTCTGTTTTGTGTTTATACTGTGAACCATGCATAACCCACCAAAAATCAAGTTCACATTTGTAGATCTGAGAAGTTCCATGAAATCTGTTGAATCAATGTACGAAGGTACGGTTTGGGGTTTGTTCGGTACTCTGATAACACCTTTCATCCTTTGAAGCGATTCGTTTTTAATGAGATAAATTCCAAGAATCGATGCATCTATCATTAATGGAAGATCACCAACCTCAAAGTTGTGGTCAATGTCAAAATTTAAACAGGAAATGGCACTCACTCCACATGGCTGAAATGAATTATTGACACTGTACGAAATCTTGGACGGGGGAGTATTTAAAATATGGCTATCGAAGTCGAAATATTGAGCTTCCGTTCGATGAAAATAAACTAATTTATTGAAGTCTCTTAATTGAGAAGCCGAATATTTCGATTCTCTGCTCACGCTTCGTAAAATGAAAGCATTTTTGAATGTAATACCATGCAACATATCCGTGTTTTCTCCCTGATTCATTTCAGGAGTAGATGACAAAAGTATTAGATGATCGGGGTTTATGTACTCTGTGATTGAACTCAATACTTCCTTTCCGTACCCTCGAATCCAACCAGGGGTATTAATCACTAGGTGATTTCCGTTTTCTTTATGATGTCTTACGTAGTGGTCGTACAATTTTCTCACAATCGTTAAATAGTTTTCTGGCAGATGGATGGGAGATGTAAATCCGAAGAAATGAGACAAATTGTGCTTTGATTCAATTGAGTGGTTTGGTATGTTCAACCCCCAATTTGGCAGTTGTACATCTGTAAGTGATAGTGTGTAAGGGCTTGAGTATTCAGATTGACCAGGATCTAAATCAAGATACGATACCAGATGTGACCCCTTTAAAAGTAGATCATTTAAGATGGTCTTTGAGAGTGTTGATTTTCCCGTATTCTTATTTCCCATGACTAAGATTGTCTGTGTTCTTTCGCTTTCTTTGATTATTTTGTGAATTTCTGATATTCCATTGGACCAAGTTGTATCTATGTTTAATGCTTCCAATCCGTAATTTTCTTGTAAAATTACATCAAAGGATTTGCCCTTGAAGATGGATTCTCTATATCCCGTTTTAACTCTATCCTCGTTCTTATGAAATAAATCTTTGAATGGGTGGTAGTAGTTTCCAATAGACTCTAGTCCAGTTCTCCAATTCTCTAACTTGATAATACTTATTACATCATCGTCAAACTTGGTTTCGGGCTCGGACTCATATTTGGATGCTTCGACAGTGCTAGAACTTGAAAATCGAGTCGAACTTGCAATTTTAGGTAATCCCTGAGAATCAGGAGCCAAAATTGGATGCTGGATTGTACGATCTGAAAGAAAATGATGGTTGTTTAAGATTATCAGCCCCTTTAAAATCCTCATTTTGAATTGGCCTCGTACAATAATAAACTCTTCTTCTTTTAATCCTATTATTACATGATTTTCTTGTACCATAATATTACTAGCCGAGGGAATGATATTTGACATTGTCACAGGAAGCATTTGTAGGGAATTATCATTGAAAAATGCATTATGATGTACAGGTAATTCTGCCAAATCACTTAAATCGCCACTGAGTTTGCTATCCTGTTCACCTTGGAACTCATACGGATTATATTCGTCATCATCATTTTCATCTTCATTCTCATCGGAGGTATTGACTTCATATTCTATTACATTGGTTTCTTCGCTAGTATTATCATTTTCATGGAATATTGAGCTGATTGTTGTATTGTCTTTCAAGGCAGCGAATGCACTCATCTGGGAAGTATGAAAATAGCTTCACTACCCATCGATCTTCTATGTCCGGATTGGTTGGTGCACGTCTCTGCATTCGATGCGTTCGTAGACCCTGGTTACTCCAAGAATTTATTGCAAGTTTGGAGCCACTTGGGAAACGTAAGGTGTCAATATCAAAAGAGTTGGATAATGTTTGAGAATCAAAAACTCTACTCAGACGTAAAACAGAACTTTCCACCGTCTCCAAAGACTGTATTGTCAGAAATATGAGTCCGACAAATGCTGGCTGAAGGTAGAATGCTCCATTTCGATACGTATCGGGAAATACAAGGATACTTCGTAAGCAGGGGACATTATCATCTTAAGTGAGAGCAGCTATAAACATCAACTAAAATGTTATCTTACGTGATGCGACTGTATCATTCAAAAGTCAGAACTGGAGTTTTAATGTCTGTGCCCAAAGTGTAGCAGATCTTTTATGCAAGTTCCGTTCCGAGCCCTGTATATTTCGAACCTAGTTAAAATCTGTTACGCCCTTGCTTGAATAAAGTTTTCCATTAAATGCTCTTTTGACAATCGGTATACTCTCTTGAGTTACCTTTGTAAAGCTATGGCAACAAACGGTAATCTGTTATGCTCTGAGAGCTGGACTAAATTTATTGCTAGTTAGTAGTTACATCATTCCACTTTGGTGTCGCGTGACGACATTTTATTCTAAGTGAGCAAGGAAATTAATGCTCCGAACATTTTCTCCGAAATTATAAAACCTTGAGGGCGCCCAAGCTAGTTATTGATAATAATATTGTGAAATGAATAGCAAATTACAAACTGCCATCGATCAGATTGTCGATGAGTTCTCTATCGATAAAGCGTTCTTAGTGAAGGCAACTGAACACTTCGTCAAGTCTATGGACGCAGGATTGGCAGACACTGCTTCAGTGAGAGAACATATGCCCATGATCCCTACGTATGTTACAGGCGTTCCCACTGGTAAAGAAAAGGGGTTGTTTTTAGCTGCAGACCTAGGTGGTACCAACTTCAGAGTCTGCTCTACCAACTTGAAGGGTGATCATACCTATGAATTGAAGCAATCTAAATTCAAAATTCCTCTCGACTTGATGAAGAACTCAACTGCCGATGAACTCTTCTCATTCTTGGCAGGTAAAGTTAAAGCTTTCTTTGAAGAGCATCACAATGAATACTCTGTGAAGGAGGCTTTACGCTTAGGATTCACTTTTTCTTTTCCGGTTGATCAAACTGCTTTGAATAAGGGAAAATTGATACGTTGGACTAAGGGCTTTGACTTACCAGATTGTGTTGGACAAGATATTGTGGAATTGTTGCAGAAGCATATCGATGCTCTTGGTGTTAAGGTGAATGTGGTTGCCTTGGCCAATGACACAGTGGGAACTTTATTGTCTAGAGCTTACTCGAATGATCCATCCAAGACGAATGCAAATACCGTGATTGGCTCCATTTTTGGTACTGGTACGAACGGTGCCTACTTCGAAACCTTGGATAACATCAAAAAGTTGAAAACCAGTGAAATTCCCAAGGAAGCCACGGGAATTGTTATCAATACTGAATGGGGTTCCTTTGATAACACTCTTGAAGTTTTACCTTCTACGAAATACGACGAAACTGTTGACAACGAAACAGCAAATAAAGGATATCATTTGTTCGAAAAGAGAATCAGTGGAATGTTCTTGGGAGAAATTTTACGCGTAATCTTAATTGATTTATTTGACCGTGGTTTGTTGTTCCAAGAGTTGTACAAATCAAGGGGAGGTTCTTTACCACATAGATTAGCTGAAGCATGGCAATTGGACTCAGAGGTATTGTCCTATTTACAAATTGATGACTCCACTGATTTGAAAATGTCTGAATTGATTTTGGAAAACCATTTGAGATTACCCACTACTAAGGAGGAGAGATTGGCAATCCAAAAAATAACCCAAACTGTCTCTCATAGAGCTGCCTATTTATCTGCTGTCCCTTTGGCAGCTATTATTTCGCGCGTCAAAGGGCAATATAAGGACGACGAGAAAGATTTTGAAGTAGGTTGTGATGGATCTGTCTTTGAGTTTTATCCAGGATTTCAAGATAAAATCCTTGAAGCGCTCAATATGATTGATCCTTTAAAGGGTGAAAACAAAAAGATTCATTTGAGACTTGCTAAGGATGGAAGTGGTGTTGGAGCTGCTTTGTGTGCCAGTACAGCCTAAAACCTGTCTGATCATAAAGATTACAAAAAAAAGCAGTATTAGGGCATGTTATGAGATAGTTTAATTACGAATAAAGATTAATGCGCTTTTGTCTTATTCTTCGTTAGAAGTATGATGGTTGTAATAGCAAAACTCGAGTAGCTACTTCGCTGTATGAGCCTGGTATTTGATGTGAGAATTGATCCTGTACATAATAAAGGCCAACTGGAACCCAGATCAGGCAGTTTCAGTAGCCAACTACAAGATCCAATAGTATGCAGCTATATGGTAAAATTTTACTTCTATGTGTGACCTATTTTTCATCAGCTTGTGTTGCATTCATACCAGACATTCATAACAAAGTACAGTATGCCGAATCATTGGAAGATCTTGGGGCAGGACATCTATCTTTACCTAACTTGTTGCATATTGACAGCGTTGAAGACCTCAGTTTGAACTGGAAGCTTCTGGGAAATGTTGCTCTTGATACTGGAAGATTGGTTTTTAAGAGTGGTGTTGGTTCGTTATGGTCAATACCAGAACTAGAGAACTCCTCCAATGAATGGACAGTGGAACTCTTATTCCGTTCATCGGGTACAGAGCAACGGGATATGCAATACAATAAAGAAAATGGGCTTGCATTTTGGCTTTTAAATTCGAACTCTTTGCCCATTGACGACGGTACCTTTGAAAACTTTGGAGGATCCTCAATTTTCGATGGCTTCCAATTTTTGTTCAACAATAGGGATACTAAAGGATTAAAAATCTACAATAATGATGGCACCAGGGTCATTGAGAATGAGGAAAGTACGAGTATTGGTAATTGTGCGTTAAACTATTTAGACTCGCAGGTTCCAGTTACTGTAAGAATTTCATACTCCAAAACGAGAAAGTGGTTCAAAGTTCAACTTGATAACAACGTTTGCTTCAAGACGGATAAAATTTCTATACCTCAAGAATTTGGTGATTTTAAGTTTGGTGTAAGCTCTACTATAAGTCCCCAATCGGATGAGGAATTTGAATTGTTAGGCTTGAAGGTATGGTCCACCTTAACTGAAGATGCAATTGATGATCATGGAATTATTTCAAATGGCCACGTTAAAGTTGAATATACCACTGTGATTGAACAACCCCAAGCTACAACCAGTTCGTACGTAAGACCTGGGCATATCAGGGAGTCCATTATGGCAAAAACACAAAGGCATAAAGAAGAATTGGAACGCAAATTGAATGAAGGCTCTCAGAATACAGGAACTATTGGCTTTGATTCAAAGATAGAAGACCTTAAATTAGGCATTGTCCGTTTGGAAGAAACGATAAACAATCTTGAGAATTCAAACGGGTACAACTCAAAAAGAATAGCTTCTCAAATTGAGGACTTAAAATCGGTTCAAAGCCAACACAAAGTGGATTTAAAGAGTTTACAACAGTCATTAGATGAATTCAAATCTTCCATGGGGCAACAAAACTCTCAAATGCTTGCTGCTCTTTCTAAGCTCAATGAGAAGGTTATTGGAGAGGTTAGAGAGCAACAGTACAGCTTGAACAATTTAGGTTCAAAGGTAGATTTGTTGATGTCCAATCATAAAGAAATTGCATATCAGTACCAAAAGCAATCATCGAATAGTGAGCAAGAAACGAAACTTGCGCTTAACTTCTTCACTAAATGGCTTCTTGTTCCTCTCTATTTACTTGTTATTATAGTCGGTATTTCCATATATAGGCAAGGGAGAAAGCAACACTCAAAATTGCTTTAGAATAAAGGCTACTTTTTCTGCAGTAATAACCGAAAGTTTTTATAACTATACAATTAATCAACAACTACTACCCCATTTCTTATTTTTCTTTCTTTTTTGTTTGGGGAGATCGACCGTTCATTAGTTGGGGACTCTGGTGTTGGGGAATCGAACTTCGTTGCTAGGTCTTTCACAGAAGTCTTCCTTCCCAAAGTTGCAACAAATTTGGGCTGAGTGAATTCTCCCGAGCTTGAGTTATCGTAAGAAGTGTTATCATCGTAGATAATATCTTTCCTGCTAGGTCTTGATGAGACGACTACCTTACTATGCTTTTTGTCTTCAGACAAAATAGAACTCAACTTTTTCTTATTGGGTGAAGTTGATCTCCTTAATGAGTTTGGGGCCAGCTTCTTGGGTGTAATTGGTGGAGGTGGAGTGCTTGGTGTAATCCTTACATCATCATCAGCAACCGGTTGTTGTTGTTCAATAGAATCATCTTCAGGAATTTTCCCTTCAGTTCGTTTCACTTCTTCCTTATCTTTTTTGCCTCTATGTACCGCATTCTGTAGCTTTGTTTCCAACCTTGATTTTGACTTCAGCACTGATCCTTCCTTATTCACAGTTGCCTTGGTAGAGTTTTCTCTACTGACAGCATTGCTTCCTAATGCAGTTCTGCTGGAATTGGCTCTTCTTAATTCCTTAAAAACACTCTCTTTGTGTTCAAAAAGATCGGTTATGAAATTGAACTGATGCTTATCATTGATGACACTTCTTGAATAGTCAACAGTTGATGTATCTAATTTTGGCCTTAAAACCAAACTTCCAAACTCTTTTGCCAATTTTGTGCGAAATAAATTCGCTAAGTCAGTATCCTTAGTGCCGATAATCTGAACCAATCTATTCAAGTGCGTTAAAATCGCATCAAGAGTGGCAAGATTACACTTAGGTAAATCAATTAGCACGTTTTGCAAACCATTGATCCGCACACTTGTTTTGGTATCGTCATTCACAGGGTAATTTAGGTATAATGATTTAATCAAATCATAATAATTATAAGGGATGACTGAATCGGGAAGTTCCATCAAGTACAACTTCAACAAATTGGTAATGACAATAGGATGAGAGCGAGTGAGTACCTCATTAATTTTGACAGGATCGCTCACGTCATTCAATTGGAATCTTAGCTTATGCACACTAGTCAAATGAATAGGCTGTGTCCATAAGTTGATTCTTTCTTCATCATTCTCAATATCTGGGTAAACCTTGTCTAAATGTGATAAAATGCATTGAATTAGAATTGGAACAACTTTTCTATCCAACCTTGACTTGACATTCAAATCAACACCAAAGGTTTGCTTAATATTTGAGTTGTAGTAATTGTCATATAAGATAACATGAGGCTTGAATTTACCAGTAGAATAGTTCTCAATCAAAAATTTTAAATCATTCACAGGATTAATTGTTTCCTCCAAAAGAAGCAATTCATCGCACATCAGTTTCATTGAGGTGATTTTGTTCGCAAAACTTGACAAGAAATCAAAGGTAACCTTCTTAATAGCTCTTAGTCTATCTAACTCGCATTTTTGCATAAACGATAAATGATCCATTATAAGCTCCTCAAATTCACACCTAATGCTGTCAAGTTCCACCGTTTTGTTATAGTACTGTGAATCCAATTGATTAACTTCAGATATAAGTTTTGTTAATTGTGATTTGTCATTGAAGTCGACGGAATTAACTCCAATGGCTTGTTTCATGTCTTCTAAATAATCTTGAAATTGGTTGGTAGCCCCAATTGATAACGATGGATTTCTACTCAACCCATTCTCGTCGTTGGAATTTGAATTGTCAAGAGTAGTGATTTTAGTTATCTCAAACACCAAAGGCTTCCACTGATAATAAAACTGTGATGAATTAATGAAATTTTTACCTCCACTCATTGATCCAATTAGTCTGATGAAGTTGTTGTTTACTAAATCCTGGCCAAATGCTTCTGCCTTCAAAATGTTCCTATTAAATTCGGGCATATTATCCAATAGCCATTGCGTAATAGCACCGCCGGTTGAGACATTATGATAGGTACCTAGAATTGGAACCTTATGAGAAGTGAGCTCAACATTGGTCAAGATATCCGTGAGCAATGCTTTCAAAGATTTGTGATCATATGTTGCGCTTCCGATGGTATAAGTAGTCGTACTTTCTTCTTCCTCTGATTGATCTTCATCTTGTACTGAGTTTTTGATTGAATCCGCGAACTCGATATCCTTCAATTCCTGAGTCAATTCGTCCTCAGTGTAATGGGACTTGAACTCCTCCAACATTCTGCACTTATTGAAGTATCTCTTTTGTAGCTTTTCCAAAGATGCTTTCTTTGCTTTAAAGTTTTTGTTTTTTTCGATGATCACGGAGTCAGAGTATTCAACCCTTTGTCTGTGTTCTTTGCACCACTTGGTGAAAGGATCCAACACTAAGACCTTGATGTTAGAAGCAATTTCCAAATGGTATTCACCTTGCTTGCTGAAGTTTTCATTGATTTTCTGATATGCATTCTTAATTGACGAGACGTAGTCATCATTTGCTTGACGCTTGGAGCTATTCTTAACAGACTTTTCGATCGATTCCAATTGTGTTCCGTATACTAACTCCAGCTCCATACGTTTGGTAAAAAGTTGAATGAAATCGTCATTCTCATTGACCCCTTGTTTGAGCTGATCAAAGAGGGCCTTGAAGCCCAGTTCATTATCTTGAGTCCAAAAGCTATCTGCGAAGGACATGGGTAAGCTGTCGACTCAAATTTATCAAATTTCGATAAGCAACTGTTCAGATCAAATCACTAACTTTGATCTGTATTTCTTTTTTGTGTTGAAATCGAGTACCGCGTTTTCGTTCGCTGGTCTATATAGGTGTACCGTCTACTCCTGTACACAATAGCTTTACCAATACAACTATATGTTCCAATACGGAATTGGCTCCTCAATTTTGAAACGTGTCTCGCAGATCATTCTGGAAGATACGCGGATCATGTAACCACAATTCGTTTGGTTTGATGCTTAATCTTTCTTGAAAAAGAGTGTTCTAATCACACTAATATGATTTCTGGATGTTCCAATATCAACATTAATTAAAAGATATCATACTTAACCTTTTTCTATATTTCAGCTACTAAACTTCTTGAACGGGGATCGTCGCTCGTCATTTGTACTATTCTTGCAATCGCGGTAACATTTTATTGAGCATACATTTTATATCTAGTAGAAAACTTGAATTGTCTGCATAGTTTATATTACGAAACTAATGGTATGGTAAATCGCCTCAAAAAACAAGGGTATCTGTTCAAAACTGTTCGAATCGCAACCAAGAAAATATCTAAAAATAAATGGACTTGTTTATGAATCAATAATAATATTGAGCATTATGAGCAAATCATAGCTTAAATTAATTGTTGTGATTTACATAAGTACTCACTAAAAATACAATATGTATATTAATCTCTATACTTGCGCAAATTTTCCCAGCCCAATGAGTTGGAATTGGGCAATTTGATTATCTCAAGTCTATTCAATATTTCAGGATTGTTGGAGTCAGGATATGTCGATGTATATCTAATCACTTTCTTGATAGATGGAATAGGCTCTTGTGTACCTTGTTTGTCTCTCAACTCTACTGGAATCAGTTTAATGATTTCAGGGTAAAAATTAGGAAGCGTGAATTTAGCTTGAATATCAAGCTGAGGTGTTTCCACAGGAGCTGGTGGCGGAATCGGAATATGCAAGTCCGCTTCGTCTTCAGAATGATCGGAATTGAGATCATCAAGAATATGATCATCTTCTAGATCTTTCAAGAAATCATGATCATTACTACCAAATGGATCATTAAAGCTAGCTTCAAGTTGTCGCCTTCTTCTTTTCTCTTCTGATTCCCGTTGTTTTTGTAACTTTCTCATCTGAGATCTCTCATTCCTGTGTTGAGCCCTTTGAGCCTTAGTCCTGAGCTTTTCCTGTCTCTCAGACTCTCTCTTTTGCCATTCTTGATACTTCTTGAAGTAATCCTGACGAGCTTCAATCTCTGCACGTTCTCTCTGTGCAGCACCCAACTGTTCAAAGTCTGTCATCTTATACTGGTAATACTTATCCCAAGTATCTGATGAAATCTCTCGATATGTATTCACCAACAAATTAAATTGAATGTTACTATGTAGCATTTCCAAGTTCACATAGTCCTCGGTGTACCGTCTTTGTTTACCAAAAATATGATCGACGACTTTCTTATTAAACTTATCATGGATCAACCCTTTCAAGTTTTGATGGACTCTCAAATGTGGCGGTTTTGCTAGCTGTTTAGCAATTCTATGAGAATTTTGGATTGGCTGATCAGTCGTTTGGATTTTATTTATTCTGTTCATGACAGAAGCGTCCTTATAGTTTCCACTTCCAGGTCCTCTATAAGTCTTTGTGTAGTAATATTTCAAATAATTGGAATTGTCAGTCTCATTGCTAAAGAGACGCTTCTCCACTGGTTCTGATGGCTTCAAATTTTCATTGAATAAAAAGGAGGAGTTCGAAGTTTCATTGATTCTTTTCATATTGAAGCCGGAATTAGGTTGCGTTGTTTGGTTGTTGCTAGTAATATAGTAAGTAGGGACTTTGCACAAATGACTAACGTTGAACTCATGAATGAACCCTTGCCCGGGAATAACGGATTCTGATAAATCAGAAGAATTTGGATCAAAACCGCTTGTACTTCTCTTTGACTTGGCAGAATTTTTACGACCCGTTTTTCCATTGGTCTCAGATTTGTTTAAATCATCTAATTGAATGTCAGAGTAGTCATTATCCTTGTAAATTGTCTCACGCTCGGAATAACTCAACTTGTTATTTGGTAGAAACCGATATGCATTAGGATTCGATCTATAATAATTTAATTTGGTAAGATAAGTCAATGAGTTGAAATATGCATGGTTTAAATCGACTGCTGAGTTCTCTGATCCATAATTTGAAAACACTTGGCTCAAAGTAATCTTGTCTTCGTGCAGGCTGTTGGACATTTTCTTCACTTCGACGTTACTGGTTTGACTTTCTTTGTTCTTCTGTTCGTGTTCTTCTTTACTATTATCAATTGAACTTTCATCTATGTGGGTAGGGACTTGACTTGATAAATTAGCTTGAGCAGTGTGAACTTCTTTGAAAAATACTTCCTTATTGCGGATCAAGGAGTATATTAAGGAAAATTTAGTATAAAATAAACTAAACTTCAGCTCTGATTGCGTTATGAGTTCGTGCTTCAATAATGAAACATTCAAGTCTTGCGTTGTCGTCTTAGTCAATTCGTCTTTCGATAATCCTGAGTTTTTAACCACCCTACTTATTAGTTGATACGAGGAAGGATATCCCCATACATAAGCTAAGTCCTTGAATAGCACGTAATGTATTTCGTCATCATGAGTTAGTTTGAATAGGGGGATCCCGACACTGTTAATAATTTGAGATACGCTCTCCTCTTGAACAACATCTGAGTTATCGCTAACAGGCTCAATTTCCAATGAAGTCCTATTCAAACAATTACGGGGTGGGTCCCGTGGGGTTTTTGGTACAACTGCTTCAATTTCCATGTTTATGCTTAGTCTCTTCTATTTGGTAGATAAACACAAATATAATCATGAGAAGTAGTGCGATGGTCAATTATGTATTTTGATTGTCCATTTGAAGGGATAAATTTATCTACATTATCTACATTACCACATGGTTATTCAACTTATGGCTCAGTCACTCTGATATGCACTTTGAAAAGTAGTGAATTCTTATTACTCTTTTTAAGCAAAAGGGACAGTTTGACGATTAACTATTTATATAAGGGATATTAGTTGGGAAAACATTTATCTTCAGCCTCATATAAGGAAAAATTACCAATACTACAATTTTTAGGACCAAGTTAATAGCTATTCGATATTTTTGAAGGATTTGCCAGAAATTTTAAAAATTTGTTAAGAAAAAAAATTTACAAATTATGTATCAAGTAGAAACTTTCATGGTGAGACTAGTAAGAACGGGATATGTTCGATATATCAAGTATAGTGCAACATGTGTATACCTCTTTGAATATGGTAGTACATATTATTTCGAACTTTGAATTTCTCCACCATGAAACATTGAGATTGCGAACTTCCGAGGATGCGAATTGCAACCCCTGTTCACAATAGTAAGCGGTTTAGATCTGATCTAGTCGGAAAAATTGAAGTTAAGTATAAACTACTAGTACACATTTGTGTTTATTCAATACATTGCTATTGAGTGCCAATCCTTTCTCCAATCAGAAATTGAAGGATGTAGGGTAAAGAGCCGTAGGTACCGGATTGATAAAATAAATATTACATTAGAAATACATCCCAGATATTCAGCATTATAGGGTAAATTTTATAGTTATACTCCACACTTTCACTTTGAAGGAATTCAAGGATTTCTCACATATTCCTGGGGAACCGAGCTTCGCAGCACCCCCACTTTCAGCTGAAAATGGCTATATATAGGTGTAGCCCGCACCACAACTGTAACCCCACTATAATTAACTATTACTTCGCTATAAGATGGGTTTGGTTAAGGATGTTGGTGATACTATCACCTATGAAGTAAGAGGACGTGTCGCTATTATCACTTTAAATCAACCCAAGAAGCTCAATGCTTTAAATGGGGAGCAATATTTGCAATTGGCCAAGTATGTCGAACAAGCTGACCGTGAAGAAGGTACAGTTTTGACCTTAATCCAAAGTAGTGGTCGTTACTTTTCAGCCGGAGCCAATGTTTCTGATAAAGGTATCAGTAATCCGGATCTTGAGACTTCTGATTTATTCTCCAGAGAGTACTGGTTGGATAAGTTTGTGGCTAGAAACGTTTACCTTGCTGACTTGTTCCACAACCACACTAAGATTTTAGCCGCTGCTGTCAATGGTCCAGCAATTGGATTGAGTGCAGCATTGTTGGCCTTGTGTGACTTGATTTACGTTAAAGAAGAGAAGGACTTTTTCCTTTTGGCTCCATTTGCCAATTTGGGTTTGGTAGCTGAAGGTGCTGCTTCAGCTACATTATTCTTGAGATTAGGATGGTCCAAAGCTTCCGAGGCTTTGTTGTTGGCTAAGCCAATCAAAGGCGCTGATTTGAATAAGTTGGGCTTCATTAACAAGACATACGATGGTCAGTTCAAGACGGTTGAAGAATTCAATACTAAAGTTCACGATGAGCTCGTTTCAGCTTTCTCCAACTTGCACGAACCTTCCATTTTGGAAAATAAACAATTATTGAAGGCTAACAGAGATCAATTGATCAATAGTGCTACCTCCAGAGAAGTGATCAAGGGATTGAACAAGTGGGTGGAAGGTATCCCTCAACAAAGATTTACCAGTATAAGTCAAAGGGAAATTAAGCACAAGTTGTAAGTAAATCTAATTCTGGAAATTAAATATGACTACTTTAAAATGAATTTGGTTATAATTACTCGCGTAAGTCTATTTCAACTGTAGGCCACTTTACTTCCTGCTAAAATTTACCTCTTACCCCCACAAACTTCGCACATATACCAGAGCGCACTAAGGAGACTAAATGCATCATGAGCTTCAACTTACCGAATCCGAGCTTGTTGGGTATCCTATTGATCATATCCACTCACAGTGGACCACAATTGGTCTTCAATTATCCACCAAAGCTATCCGGAGACACTAAATCAGAAGCAGTATTGTCTGACGAAGAGGAAGAAGATGAAGACGAAGAAGACGAACCCATCGAAAGAAATGGGGTCAAAACTGAGCTCGAATTGACACATGAGAAGAATCAAAACATTCATCTTTCGACATCACTTTCCCCAAAACTCAAGACGACACAAATTACTAAGTTCAAATCCAATGAATGGGATGCACATCATTTGGACTTCTATATGGGGACTAAGAAAGACCTACTTCTGTTTTTAGAAGAGCAAGAATTCACACGAAAACGATACCAACAAGATAAGAACTATACCACTGACCCTCATGAAGAGTCCTCTGGTGAAACTACCTCAACTGGAAAATCAATATTTGGAATTGAACCAACGTACTTATGTGAAATGTTAGCGCCACCCAAGAGTATGTGTAATTCAAGATTCGAGATAATGATCGATAACAAGATCTTTTTGGGGCTTCCAATTCATAAATACGCCAATGGCGCCTGGAGATTAAGGAAAGGTACACGGGATCCTACTGAGAAAAGCAGGAAAGATTCAAATGAGATCTATGATATCAAGGATGAGGGAAAGACTGAAGCTGATACAACCAATCCACCCTCAAAGAATGCTAGTAAAGCAGGCTCTACAAGCATAAACATGTTTCATCTAGTATTCATTATGAATCCCCCAGTGATCGAAAGCAACTATAGGATTGATGAGATGTTTCACTATGTGATTTCTAGACTATCTTTAGTATTGAGATATGAACAACTGAAAAACGATTATATTTCATCACAAGTAAAACTAATCACCAACATCAAGGAACAATACGAAGAGGAAAGCGGATTAGTTACGCACCTCTTGAGTACGTCTTCGTTATGCAAGTTGATAAGTGATTGTTATAATTGTATAACTCAATCAAAAATAGCAAACTTGTCTGTCAATAATAAGTTGAGATCATTCCAAATTCCAATTAAAACCGAGTTCCACTCTTTGCCCGAAGTATCTGTTCCTTATATCCCGGGATCACACTTATCATCCACAGTTAATTTATTAGAGAATTCGGGTCTCATCAGCGTAGGAGAGACCTCAAGGTATAGTCAATCAAGCCACATTGATTCAAACTACCTCTCAAATTTGGATCAAGAAGATGGATCAAATTCGTCAGATGACGTTATTTACTTTGCATTATTACTTTTAGATGACCCAGAATCGATCATTAAGGACATAAAAACGGAACAAGACAGCACACTTGCAAAATTCATAAGAATGATAAAACCAACAGAATCACTATTAAAGCTATCCCTAAGAAATACGAATTTGGACAAAATGCAAATAAAATCTTTCGCTTTTCATTTGATATACTGGAGACGAGCAAGAGTGATTCAACCATTGAGCACAAGGTCTACTTATATAATTTCTCCTATGGCCCCCATTACGATCAATTTGTACAACGACATTAAAAGATTTAAAAAGGCACATCCAACAATTCCTTCTTTACCTAATTTCTTAAAACTATTGTCGCCAAAGTCGAGAAAGCCACAACAATTTGCCTCCATCATTCCCTCGAAGGATCATAGAGACATATATTTAGAGGCATTGGGCTGGCTCATAAGATACGGATATGTAACCCAGTTGCAAACATTCATTTGGCTCAAAATCTCGAGAAATGTCAAGATAAAAGTTGAAGAAGATTTAGAGAACGAAACTTCTACTAAAAAGAGATCAAGCGTATCCAGAAGGGCGGGTGTTGGTGGAACGGACAATACATCGAAAGATGTTGAAAACCATCCATCACAAGTTCAAACCCAGAGCTCTGGAAAGAACGTAGATCAAGAAATTGATAAAATGAAGGAGATATTCAAAGCTGTGAGCTTAGGAAATAATGTAAATTTGGAAGAAGAAGATGACACAATAATTCTTGATCCTGGAAGGGCCACAACTCTAGAAAGAAGATGGATCAATAAAATCATATTTGAAGAATGTAAATTATCAAGTGAATTGATAGCGATATTTTACAAGTTGTTAAAGTACATGAATGGAAAAAGTCCTCTAGAGCTATTATTGTTGAAGGAAAATGTATCCAGAGGAGATTTAAGAAAATTGCTATTTGCTATCGAGGATTATATCATATCAGTAAGACACTGGTAGTTGCGAAATACAAACAGATCATTCACAATAACCAAGAGGGCGTGAAATAGTCTAAATGGTACTTGATTACACAATTTACGGAATCTAAGTTTGCAACGGCTCTATTAAAAACAATTGATAGAGAATGAGGTTCACATACTTACAAATTAAAATAATGGGTCACTATTATGAGCTTAATCATTTAACTAAAGACGTCTTCCATATTTGCTTCTCTTTCATTACCTTCAATTTCATTGAAAGAAGTGAAATGGATTGGACGATGGAGCTCATTATAAAAGCTCAAAGGTACGTCAATTTTTACATCGTATTCGTCATTAGCATTCCATACTGAACCAATGAAAAAGTAATTCCAAATATTATCATGGGGTACCATGAAATTACCAGAAATTCTCTCAGACATTATTAATTGATTCTTTTTTGCAAACGTGTGACTAAATCCTTTGGGAGTTGGGGACAATAAATCATCATTATTCTTTCCCCAATTATAGCCCTCTTCACTAAGTGTATATGCAGTTAAGGAAACAGAACCAGGGGTAAAAGAGACAGTCAAAGTGATAAAATTTGATCTATACTCTGGCAAAAGCTTCGATTGGAGCGTGATATCAATTGGTGATAGGTATTGTGACTCCTGCGATTGAGTATGAATCCAACCTAGAAGCTCATATCCTTCAAGTGTTCCATCGCTTTCAGGTAGTTTCTTGGGGAATTGCACTGAGTTTGTCCCTCCAAGCTGCGGTACTAATACCAAGGTGGTGATTTCCTTGATATCAGTACTGTTATCAGGAGACTTACCATATATATAAGCCCCGGTTTGAACTCTTAAATCAGAAATTTGAACAAATTTTTTCAATATGTTCTTTGGCATGATGTAGGTCAAAGAGTCATCATCTTCTTCATCGTTTGAAATCACATAAATGTTCTTAGTTCGTAAGTGTAAATTACTGGAAGCAATAGCACGATTTCTCCACTCATTTTTAGATGAAAATGACAGTTGCTCATAGTTTGTGCTAGTCACTGTCACAATCTCTTCACCATGTACATTAGTAGTTGTAGTCTTAAGAGCTGTCAATTCTTTATTGGTTTGAGAATCATCATTACCATTTTCAATTGCAGCAACTTCTTGTCGCTTAGCAGATGGAGCCCTGATATCTTGGCCCAATATTAAATCTCTAATCTCAGATTGAGTCAATGATTGAATATTGACACTAAACTTTTTTGCGTAATCATTTAAGATTAAATCTCTGAGTTGAGATTCAACATCAATCCACTGCTCATCAGAGAATGATGGCCAAATATGATGATCTTGAGTAACAATACTTGAATCTGGATGGAGAATTGAGTTTGTACGATCTTGGCTTATACCCAAAGCTCTCAATAATAAAATGATTCTCGAGAAGGCAGTATAAGGAGAAATGCTCTTCAACCAATCATCATATATATTGAATAATACCATCTGTGGTTCATTGGCTTTCAAAACAACATTCGCCAACTTATCAATTTTCAAAGCTGCAGCAAACGGAAGATGCAATTCAGATGATCTGATTGAAATATTTGGAAAATCGAGCATGTGCACTTCTAATGGATCCATAATACCCTTTCTAGTGGCAATTAATTGCTTTGGTTGTTCTTCTCTTGGCAAAGACCGAATTAAAGCCGAAACTTCTTCCGCAGTCTTCCATTTTGCTAATTGACCCAATCTCTTCTGGCCAGCCCAAACTGAAGTATGAATAATCTTCAAGAACAACTGTCCAGATTTTGGATTCAACATGAAGACAGAACCATTGATAGGCTTGGTTGTCATGTTACCCTCAAATGTCTTGTGAACAGTGACACGGTAAACGTTGGTATCATCAATAAACAATTGATTATCATTATTGAATAATTCAGCATAGTTATTTGAGTTCAACAAAGCTTCCTGAGGTTGAGATTGGTATAACTGAAGTGCTTTCCTAAGTCTTTCTCTCAAAACATATAATGCAGGATTAGACTTCATGATCTCTTTCATTGCATTCTGAATTAATGGTTTTAAACCCGGAAACCAGTTCCCGTAAACTTCGTACATATTGTAAGCCAAATCTACTGCAATAATTATACCAGTTGGTGATGGATAAGAACTGCTATTATCTGTAGTGTAATCAAGAAACTTTGATCTCGCATATCTTGAGATATCATGTGAATCATAATCACCATATCTTAATTGAATGTCAATCCAGAACTTGTTAGTATTGATTTCCATGGAGTCATTTTTGTCAAACAAAAGTGAAGGACGCGAAACTTTCCACTTATAAGTGCTAGTCAAAACAATATCGGCGCATGATGAATTCATTTTATATGACTTTCTTGGATGAATAGCTTGCTTCTCAACACTGTCGATTTGTAACACCTCTAGTTCTTTATCCAAAACTTGACAGATATCTTGAACAACACTCTCATGAATCTTTTGCCACAAGTGAGCTCTAAAAATTTGAATTAAAGAAATCTTGAGAGTAGGGATTTTACCGTGCAAAAATATACCAGTCAAGTCCAATTGTACCAAAAAACCAACATACACATTGGCTCTATTGATTGTCGGAGACCACCATAAAGTAAATCTTCTATTCGGGATTTGACTCAAACCAGATCTTTGAGCGTTGGTCAATTTTTTGAATTTTAAAGAATCTTCGAAACCCGAAGCCTTTTCCCAGAACAAACCTTCCCAAGAATCAAACCCTGTCCCCTTGAACAAAGTATGTTCTAAAATAGTCTCGATTCCTCCCAAAGCTTGAATTACATCAGTTCTGTAAGCATTCAAATTCCATAATTTACCATCATGATTGCTGCTTGTCCACCAGAATGGATTAAATCTTGCCAAACTGTATCTTTTAAATTCTCTCCGAATTCTATGACCCTTGTCATATGCTAATGTGTGTCTATCCTTTTGAAATAAGGTACTAATTCTGGGCAAACCTCTATCCCAATTACTCTCCATATCTTCAAATGTCAACCTTCTATTTTGTTCCAATGCTTGTTGCCGTTTGATTGCATATTCAGCCCATACTCTTTGCGAGTCTAAAAATTCATTCTCCCAAGTTGTGATGTATCTGAATATCGTGGGAATCATTTTTTCTTCTTGATGTGTCATACCTGCTCTGAAGTGGGTTATACCAGTATCAGTTTGCTTGGACCACTTTAAATCCGATGCGGGAATGAGGATATGTGAAGCACTTAACATACCCAACCCCCCCAACTCCTTTGGGGTGTAAAATACTGCAGGTGGGAATCTAGTAGGCATTTTGGAATTTAGGCCCATTTTCACTCTGTTCTGGATCTTGGTTTCACATTTGACTAAAACATCTAGTAATGGTTCGGTAGCCACAATTGCTTCTCTAAAATAAGTAAATAAGGAAATCAAAGCTGTGTTCCATTTTGAAGCAACCTTAGTGAAGGTAGTTGATCCGGATGACATTAATATCTGTCTTATTCTATTGTTAAATTTATCAATTTCTTGCTGAGACACCTTCAAGAAAGCCTTGGCAGTCCTTTCTTTTGTAGTTTGGTCAATAAGATCCCATACACCTTCACTTGAGGAAGTGTCATCTTTAGATCTAATCTTTGGCAAAATCCGTACTTCGAAACCACACATGGAAAACAATAGGTTAGGATTATTACGAGAGTATACCGATGCATAGGTGTTCTCCCATTCTATATGTGTGATTGTTTTAGGCAATCTACCTGCGATTTCCCAGAATACTGCTCTACCTAGATTAACGTCATGTCTCATCAATCTCATTCTAGCATCTTTTGGCCAGCACCTGTGATTGTTATAACCGACCACATTTTCGTAATTTGGATCGGGGTCTTCAGTAAGATAATCTTGAATAAGTGAATTAGCATCGTCACTTGAAAATCTGAAAAATATATGGATTCTATCCATATAACGAGAGTATAATCTGATAGGATTTGAAGTTTCAGTTTCAATATTCTTGAATTGAAGAAACATATTAGGATTCTGAGGTGTGCCTGCGAGTTCCGTGGCTCTATCCAACCCCAACAACAATAAGTCAACGACCAATCCATAGTATTGATAGATGAATGAGGCGAACTGTAATCCTCTAATAATTCCAAATTGATTCACATGATTCATATCTTTATAAGTTATGTTCACATTGTTCTTGGAGGTGATGTAGTCAGCAATATTAGGATCTATGATAAGCCGAAGTAGTCTATTCAACAAGGTGAAATCGATCTTCTCCGTCAACTTTTCTAGTGTAGTTTCAAGCATCACATTGCATTCACCATTTGAAGTAGTCCAAACATCGGACAAGTTATTGATTCCTTGACACCATTTATAAACTAGCAATGGTGGAATTTCATCATCACTAGGTTTGATCCAATTTGGAAAGAGCTTTCTTTTATCAGCTTCATACCACAAGTATTGATCTAGATAAGCATCAGTGATCTTTTCCAACGGATCAATGGCATATGTTGGCACCAAATGGTCGTAGTAGTCCATCATCTCAAGTCCCACTTCTTTGAAGATTCTTTGGGTTAACAAAAACTTCTTGATACGTGAGAGACATTCGTTCGGGTTATCATATGCTTGTTCAATCAATGCTAATTCTTCCCTTTGCGCAGAGTTCAATCTGGCATTTGCATTGTAACTTTCTTTCAAACTTTCTAAGGCCAATACCAACAATTTAGTGTCATGCTTGTATGACAATGGAGGAAAAGGAATTGGGCTGAATTTTCTACTTTCGAGCCAGTTGACCATCGTTTGAAATATGGTGATGGCCTCATTAGGCGAGACATAAGGGCCATCTTTAACAAAGTTGATCTGTCTCTCTTGTTCATTCTTAATCCACAAGCGAGTCAATCTACCAAGGTTCTTTTTTGCCACAGTCTTTTCAACAGTGGTACCCTTCATAATTCTATCTCTATTGTAATGAGCAACCGAAATCCAACCGTCAGCTTTGGCTTGAATATACCTCTTAATGATCTTTTCAATTGGTTCTGGCAATCCTGGAACATGCCATTGAATATTTGCCTTCCAACATCTCCAAGCCTCACTTAAATGTTGCAAAATAGTTTTTGATTTGTTCTGTTTCAAACCATCAGGGATCATATCGAGGATATCATGAATAACTTGAGCTCTCAATTCTAAATCGTAGTAAGAATCAACCCTTTGTTTCGTGATAGTCTTAGCAACATCATTACTTCTTCTTCCTTCAAACTGTCTGGCTAGCAAATTACTCAACCATCTTTCTAACAATGGTATAATACCCCTTAAGAAGAAAAGCCAAACTCTCCAAGCAGGTTGCCAAAATCCACATCCAGGTCCTTTACCGATCACACGATTGAAGCGGGCATATACCACATGTTTCAAATCCTTGCACGCTCTTATTTGATGCATGACCTTATACTTGTAACGGTATATACCAGTTAACTGGCCGAGGTGATTCAAAATATAGTAAATTCCATCAGCAAGTTGAAATGCATCGACATTTCCTAGTCTGTACTGTACATGAGAGTCAACTAGAATTTTTACGACTCTTAAGATTTCTCTTGTTAAATGAAAGGCATTACCAAATCTCGATTTTTTTCGTTCTTTGGTTGTAAGAGTCTTGGTTGGTTTCAAATTAAAATTATAATCCAAATGCAAATATGTCAAACCCTTTCTATGAATTAATAAATTCAACATATTAAATCCTTGTCGACATACTTGTAGACCGGCTTCAACCCAATCTATACTGGTTTGTTGAAAATATTTGGTTGACTTAAGGGATTTTAATAGCTTGATATTTTTATGGGTTCTAGCTTTTTTAGATTGACCAGGTGGATTATGAAGTTCATTCAATACGTATGTTTTAAGAAGCTTTTGATATGATATACGAACTTTGATAGGAATGTCCTTAGGGGGTCGTTGTTTATACCATCTTTTGATGAAGGCAGCATCCTGCGCTCTTATCATTCTTCCGCTTCTTCTGTTGAAAGGATATGGAGCCCACCACAACGTGAGTGCTTCTTTTGTACCTCTTGGTTCCAAGGAAGTTGTGCCAGATTCATTTATACTATCTTCTCCATTTTCTTCGTCCGCCAAAAACGGTTTTATTGCTCCCAAGTCAAATTCTCCAGATTCTATATCAACGATTTTTGAAGCGTTTTTTGAAGTTTTGCTCAGTAGAATAGGATTATATTCCGACTTGAAATGAAAAGCAGGAACTTCCGCATTGAAATCTTCAATGAATGTTTTTATGGTGGTATGATATTTGCTGGGATAAATCAGTTTCACAAATGAATTGTAAAGGAAAGGGAACGCAACTTTGTACTCAGTCCTAATTGGTGATCTGATGATTATTCGGTCTATGGAATTAAATTCAGTAAAGTCTTCGAGTTCTGGGTTGTTGATCTTATCCTTGTAGAGTGGTTCAAATTTAGGTCCACCAGGGAGGGCAACATTCAAGCTTTTTGCGGTAAAGAATGAGTTTTTATCGAATAAATGAGGGGAATAGTCGCTGTTTTCATTTGGAAGTATAAATTTTGCATACTTATACAAGTTAGCCATTTGAAAAACATCCAAGCTCCAAGTTTTATAAGATTCACCATTTACAAGTACCTCATCATCAATTAATGGTTTATCATCATAGAGCCATTCGTGAATCGACTCATCGTTAGCGTTGTTTAGTTCCAATTGAATGGCATCAAGGGGCTCGACGTCTTCCAAGTTTTCAAGCCAATCAAGTGGAGGCTCCTCATCATCAAATGGCGGAAACACCATCCTTTTGAAATGCTTTCTATCTCTCTTTTCTCTTCTCATCAGGATCCATGCGGTGGCCCATTGTGCAGTGTAGATGGGTTCAATCACTCTCGGTATTTCGTTGACAAATGTGATGGCTCCACTAATATGATACAACACCTTGACTTCTCTGGTTTGCTCCCAAGGCTGAGGCATGTTTTCAAGAAGCTTCAAAATAGCATGGGGCATGTACTTTAAAGACCCCAAATGCGATCTTTTGTCCGAAGCCACCACCTTAGACGAGAGGTCACCATGGTCAATGATGATTTTTCTAAGGTGTTCTGGGGGCATCTCGGGCTTTATTGGGACAATGGTTCCTTTCTTCTTGGTTTTGGGAGTCTGGTACCGATTTTTTTGAAGCTGAAGCCATGATCTCTTCCGGTTGATAAGGTCATCTTTTGAAACTGCATCTTTCCTTACTGAATGCTTAACAGTACCTGATGATGGAGGAGGAGGTGGGGGAGGAGGCTGCGAATGCCTAATTGAAGGAGGGGGAGGAGGTGGAGGGGGCGCACGTCTACCTGTAGGAGTGGATCTCAGAAGCCCAGGAGGAGGTGGAGGTGGGGGCAACTGGCGTCCCATAGTGATAAATAGTCCTAGCTAGGTTACATCTCATCTGGTGTTTTTCATATCAACAAATGTCGCGCGACATGGCGACACAAGGTTAAGAGTATGAATTGGTGGTATTAATTAGTTTAAACGTACCTGGAATCAACCCCCGTGTCAAGGTATTGAGTGACAAAAATAGGCATTACTTATGAAGCATTTTGTTATTTGTTCAAGGTCACAATCATTCAATTTACTATAATACGGTTATACTATTATATAAGCTTCTATTCTGTGGTTGTTCCGGAGCTAGAGATCAAAAGTACAGACTCAATCAACAGGATTTAAAAGATTACCACTCGACTCTACTAAACGATTGTTCTTGTTGTGAATTTTTATCTTTAGGAATCACTTGAGTAACTCTATGGCAATTCCGTGCGACAGCAAACTACCATTCAAAAACTATAAGTTCTATTAATATCCACGTTTAGTCCAAAGCTGAATTTATTTCAAAGCCCGAAACTTCAGCTAGCAATTTACGAGGTTCAATTGATTGGTTGCATCAAATTGGCACTGTCCTGTAAGCTTATCATTTAGTCGCGACCCAAAAAAGGACCTTGTCACCCCATGTTCTTGCCATGTCCAACATCACATCTCTGAATATATCCAACCTAACCAACTCCAGCCAGCAGTCCAACAGTTCTATGGGAGTGGTTAGCAGGCTCATACCTGCATTGGTGGACGCAATTATGCAACAAAGAGAGAACTCACAGACATCATGGAATAGATTTGGTGGTTTGAGTACCTACTGTTGGTCCTTCTATGGTGTGGCATGTATGATGATATCAATTGTCCTCAACAGAACGTTGGTTATAGCTTCAACCAATACTTCTCACACCCAACAGTTGGCTATCAACCGAAGACGTGGTGTTCCGATTTCCACCCAGCTGACCGAACTCTTAAAGAAATTGAGCATCATTAGTATTAGAGTGGGGGTCATAGGTATTCTTTTATACAATGCATACACCGTTTTGGTGGCCTTGAACTTATTGGGGCATATTGGCTTGGAGCGTTCCGAATCCCCAACAATTTATCGATTATTACCGGACAAATTGTTCGCTTATGATCCAGAATACTTTAGTACTTCCAAGTATATGAAAACTCCACGCTTTCAAGTTCTCATAGGTCCCTCAGCTGATATGTACTGGCCAATATTTATGAATTTCTGTTTGCTGTTGTTCTCAGAATTACTAATATCAGTGCTTCAAGGCACCAAGCCATATACCGAATCAGGTATCACCATATTTGAACATTCGGTCATTTTTCAGGAATTTAGTACACCAGGAGGATTTGTATTCAGCAATAGCCTAAATATCAGAAGACCCACACTGCAAGTTTTGATAATATGCTTGTACCTGATATGCAATCATTTAAATATTCACATTGGTGGTCTTTTGAATAATCACAAGTACAGACTCATCCCTCTGTCAATTCTCGGAGTAAGTTTTTTGACCTATCTCACAACTTCGATTTTCAATGGTCAGATTTTCAATTTCCCCTTTATATTGTTTTTCATATCCTTACCTCAGCTACTTATTGTTTTGGTTATATTTATCAGTGCCTCCATTTTTGCAATTGCTGTTGTCGCTAATGGTTTCAACTTGAGAGAATTAAATATTGCTAGTTTCTTGTTCCCAAATTCGGATGAAGAGGAAGAAGGAGTATCATGGTTGGAAGAAAAATTGAGTGAAGACTTCCACATTGTTCTTATAGAACTTGGAACCATGGCGATCAATCTGGCAGGCAAGTCGAGTTACATTACAGAACTTAGTTTAGTCACCTTGGATGAAAAAACTTGGTTGGAAAGAGGATTTTACAAGCAGCTTGGAACATCCTTGGACGGAAGAGAGGTCGATAATCTTAAGGTATTGAAGTATCTCAAAGAAAACGAACTTACAGGTTATGGTAATATTATATCCAATCCTCCCAGCCTGTTAATATCGAATGGAGATTCCTATGATTCCAATATTACACAAGACTCGATCAGCATTCTCAAGAGGAGAAACAAAGACGTCCCTGCCATCATTCATAACTTCATTTGGCTCATATATGACTTGGTTGTGAGGAGGTTCGTTCTCAGATGGATTCCAAGAAGGTTTAGAATTCTTATTGGACGCCAAGAACAAGTTGCAACTGAATTTGAATTTGAATCTGAGGAAGAATTTGAGGCGAGAAGATTAAGAGTTCCTAATTTTTTACGGAAGTATGTGGTAAGAAGGAGCAGAACTGAACCAATACAGCAAAAATTGGTAGAAATTGATGGATACTCAGAGGAGGAGTTGAAAAACGGATACGCTCAGCTATTAAGTGGAGAGGCAATTTCAGAAATAGATAATTCAGATGACTTTATGGTTGATCCAAGTGATTCGGAGTCTGATATATCTGAAACGGAAAGCGTTACCGAATTTAATTTTACCTCAGAGAGGATTCCGGTTGCGACGAGGCCACAAATACCGGCTATCAATGAGTTAATTACCGCTGATGGCTTTACTGATATGCTACACTCAGACATAGATATTTTAAGAAGTCACATGAAAAACACCCAGGGCATATTAACTAGATCGAAGTACCTAAAAGTAGCTTGCAGTTCGGGCACCAAGCAACAAGATTCGTTGAAGCTTTTGGAGGTGATCGCTTCGAGCCGTTCGGAGAGCCCTAAAAGAGAAGACAACGAAAACACCGCCAAATTCGAGTGTGTCATCTGTCAGGTCAATATGAGAGAAATAATTACTTGGCCTTGTAAATGCTTTGCCATCTGCGAACCTTGTCGGGTCAGATTAGTGGGTAAGGGTATAGAAGGGTGTGTGTGCTGTCGTAGAGATGTACAAGGAGTCTCCAAGGTCTTCATTCCTTAGCATAAATATATGATAATATGGTAATGGAAGTGTAGTCCCAAAAGGGAACGAAGCTTTGATCACTGCTTCTTGATTTCTAAAAATAGTCCGGATCGTTCGTAAGCATCACTGATGCCTTAAAGTCTTCGCCTCATAGATCCAATTGGTTTAAAGGTTTCCAACTGGTGGTGCACGACGACATCATAGAGTGATCCGGAGAAGTCGGTAAACAGCAGTAGACGTTTACATGTTACATATTGCAGGTTATCTGTTGCAGGTTGGAATCACCTTTTCAAAAGAGGAACCACGTCACATCCTAGCCCATATTCAACCATCGTTTACTGACAGATCTTAATCCGCAGTAATGATCCGATTATGTAGCTATTTAAAACATGTGCATAGCCTCAACCTTGCTTAGTATTGAAACGAGGCTTCGACGACGCGTGGTGCAAAAAAATCCTGTGAAACCCATATAGTTTTTCTTTACAAAACTGCCTACAATATATAGCCCCTATATATACTTGGTGAATTGTTCTGATCAAGTCTAGAATTTAGTCTCGGTTGCACGACATATTAAGTCGATATACTCAGAAGACAGTCTTGAATCCAAAACTCCCTTCTTCTAATGTCGTCTAAGGTACTATTGAACACTGCAACTCCAGTTCCTCCAGTGTGGGATTTAGTCACTGCTTCGTTGGCTGATACGTTTGTTCATTACTTGAACCAATTGGAGAAGATTCCAGGAGGGCAAATAATCTTGCGCTACATCAAGTCGTCATACAAGAATGATCCCGTCCGTTCGATGATCGAACTTGCCTTGTTTTTATTTGCTTGTCATTACTTCCTTTCGGCCCAGAAGAAAGAAAATAAGGCAGATATTGTCAGATTCTCCCAGAAAGAGATTGATGAGTTGTGTAAAGAATGGGAACCCGAACCTTTAGTTACCCCTATACAACCATTGGAAAAATGGCAGTTAGAATCAGTACCTGAAATTGTGGGTCACAACGGTTCTCATGTTAATTTGGAAGGCCATACAGGTAAGGTTGTCAACTTGGCTACCAACGATTTCTTGAATTTGAATCACCACCCAAATATCAAAGAAGCCGCCAGACAAACTATTTCTTCTACCGGTGTTGGTGCTTGTGGTCCGCCAAACTTTTATGGTACTCAAGACGTCCACGTCAGATTGGAAGAAGACCTCGCCAAATACTTGGATGGTGAACAGGCTATTTTGTACGGTCAAGACTTCGTCACTGCAGGCTCTGTCATCCCTGCTTTCTTGAAGAGAGGTGATTTGTGTGTGGTCGATAATGGTGTCAACTTGGCCATTCAAAAAGCTTTGATTGTTAGTCGTTCTGACATTGAATGGTATAACCATAACGATATGGAAGACTTGGAAAAGGTGTTATCCGAACTCAAGCCTGAATTAGACAAACAAAAGCCTATTAAGAGAAGATTTATTATTACTGAAGGTTTGTTTTCCAACTCGGGCGACATTGCTAACTTGCCCAAAATTGTTGAGTTGAAGAACAAGTACAAGTACCGTTTGTTCTTGGACGAAACTTTGTCTATTGGTGTTTTAGGTAAAACTGGTAAGGGTATTGTTGATCATTTTGACATTCCAAGATCAGAAATCGCCATTACTATTGGTTCCATGGCCTTATCTTTTGCTGCTTCCGGTGGTTTCTGTGTAGGTGTTAACCCCATGGTCCATCATCAAAGAATTCAATCCCTTGCCTATGTTTTCAGTGCTTCCCTTCCACCTTATTCTGCAAGAGTAGCTTCTCAAGCTATTAAGGAAATAAGTAAGGTTAACAGTGAAGGTAGATCCGAATTAATTACATCATTGAAAGCCAAAACTCAATTCTTATATGATAAGTTGACTAAAGTTTTTGCCAACAGTCCATACATATCTATTGTCTCAGATCCCAACTCTCCAACTGTGCATTTGAGCTTCAAACAAGCCTACAGATCGAAGTTGAACTTCCCAGTGCAATATGGTAATACTTATTTCTTGAACACTGGTAAGATGGCAAAAGCTTCCAATGTCTTCGACCAATACTATAACCTTGAATCGTACATCTTACAAACTATCATTGATGACCTTTTATCAAAAGCCAACATATTAATCACCAGATCGAAAGTTCTTTTAGAACACGAAAACTTACCTGTTTCCAGTCCTCACTTGTTGATTAACGTCAACCTTGGCGTATCCATTGAAGAGTTCACCAAATTGGCTAACTCCTTGAATGAAGTGGTTAACAATGTCTGTTCGGCATTGAAATCAGAGGCTGATTTGGTTAGATTGAACGAATCTCTCGCTCAATGATCGTAACTTTACAAAATCTACACTCAGCTTATGCTTTATGATCTACAATTTTGGAATACCGTCTACTAATTCCAACTTATTCGTAACATGTCGTGAAAGAATTGTTCTATAGACACACTAATAATAGCACTAATATAATTCAACTCATTTTTTAAGCTTGTTGAAACATTAAACGTTTGTGAATAGTATAGACCATGATCAGTGTAACTCACTGACAAAGTATGATAGCACGTTGATCATTCTTTTGACTGCAAACTACTGGAACAACTGCACCTTTAACCCTTCAGTAATCTATTCCTAGCTTCTCTAGCAATTGATCTTGCTTCCTCAATATCATGAGCATTATTATGATTCAAGTCTTTTGCTAATTCGTAAGCTTCTTCAAACTTGTTATTTTCCAATGCATTTCTAGCCAACCAAAGTCTTGCCTTCGAGGTAGCATCACTTATACCCCACTCATATTCCTGATCAAAGCAAAGCTTCATGTACTTGTAAGTATCATCCTGTTTGCCCAATTTTTCAGATATGGTGGCTAACCGGTAGCACACATGAGGTTCGGTGCTGAATACCCCATCCATTTCTTCATTGCTATACTTGTCAATGTTTAATGCTTTCTCAAATGATTTTATGGCTTCTTCGAATTTATCTATCTTTTCGTAGCAATTCCCAATTGCCTGCCACATTCTTTTATCCAATGGTTGCAAATTAGTGGCTCTTTGGTAATAATAAAGCGCATATAAGTGCATGTCTAAGACTTCATATGCTTGGCCCAATCCATACCACGCTCTGAAATCTTTCGGGTTGGTATCAACCGCCCTTCTATATGATTCTATTGCTGCATGTGAGTTCTTTAACTCTACAAACTCGTGACCCATCAATGTCCAAGCACTCAAACAATTCTTGTTTAAAGTGAGGGCACGCTTGTAATACATGATCGCTTTTCCATGTTCACATTTCATAGAATGATAATTTGCAATAATACAACAAGTTTCGGGCCTAAATTTGTCGATGGTTGATGAAAATTGTGCCAAAAAGGATAGTTTTGATCTTTTCTCCATCACGTATAACATATTGGAGTACGTATCCAAATCATCCAATCTTAGCGGATCATCGACAAGGATTTTATCAAAAATGCTTTCTGCAAGAAAATAATCGAGGTTATGATATGCAATCAAAAATTGTTGTACTTTAAGGAAATTGAATTTGGGGAATATTGAGATAAGTGAATTAAGACTGTCTGACAAGGGAATCAGCAGTTGATAGAACTCTTGAAGTATTACCACTTCGAAGAATTGGAACATGACGTTGCCGGTAAGGGGACTTTTGGAAGACTTCATTTCATTAATAAAATCAATAGCCTCGTCAATCAGGTTCAACGAAGCAATCAACTCTTGCCAACATGACCAGTTGTAGGGGAATATTTTCAAAGAGTTGTATAAATTTGTTTGAGCCAAGGAATACTTTTTCTTCTTGTTGTATATCACTCCACTCAAGTAATATAAAAATGCATTCTCTTGTCCTTGAGCATGATATGACTCGATTTCTTGTAATATCTTTGATAATCTGGTGTTAAGTCCATTGACCATCTCCTTATCGTTGATCTCTGCCTCCGGTTCCACTAAATCTGTGGAAGTACCTATATTGATAGACCCGTCAGTCTCTTCTGTAGCTTTCTTATCAACCAGGATTAGAATAGAATAAAGCCGTAAGAACAATCCATTTCCACTTTTGCATCCCTTCAACACATGCGCAGCCCTGTCAAATTCTTTGCAGTTCATATATGATTTTGCTAAGAGGATCTTGGCACGGTCTGCTTGTTCTTCAGGGGTAATTACCACTGGTATCTCATTGGGAGCTTCTTGAATCAACGTCTCATTTTCATCAAGACCATTGAGGGCCTCGGCGCACCATTTTGCAGCCTGAAAAAGGTGTAGATCTGATAATAGCTTGCTTGCATGATAAAGGTTGGCCCGGAGCTTTTCAATTCTGCTTTCAGCCATGGTGATGGTATGTTTGGGAGGGCTGTTTGCAACAAACTTGTTGATAGTTTTCAGTCACGTGGTGATCTAATCCACCGAGAAAGTGAAGACTACACATTAGACAATCAAATTAACATGCCTACCACTACTGAAGAACATGGCATAAGTAGGGAAGTGAGTCCCGAGCTTCAATCGAGAATCTTGGAGTTTGAAGTGGCTGCTCGAGAAACACTCCGGACTATCGAGTCGGCCTACGCCGTGCTAGATTTTAACCAAAAGTTGATACACGAAGGGTTACAGGAATCTACTGAAGTCCAGGCATTGAAGAGAGAGTTCATTTTAGACTCTTTCAAGGTAGATAAGTTCCAGAAGTCTCTAAGAGAATGGGAGGTCCAACAAACAGATCAATTTATACGAACAGAAGTGGAAGCCTATAATAAGACCACAGGTCAGATGTCGAGAGTAAATGGAAAGGTAGATCAATTAACCAGAGATTTTGAGTCGTTAAAAAGATCTGCAGAGCTTCCCAATTTCAAATTTTCAAAACAAACCTTACAAGAATTTGGGGAAGAAATTACCAGTCGAGTGCCCAAGAACGAAGATGGAGAACTCCCATCAGTAATAGGAATTGAACAAATCTTCTCTGTAGATTCTCAATCGGAGCTTCCTTTCCCTGACTTCAAAGTGTTCAACAAACTTGTGAATATTGAGTACAGATTAAGGTTGGAAAGAAGAGTAAAGTACGAAATTTTGGTACTCATTAAAAATCAAATAATAGCAAATAATAGCAAGTGGAGCACACGGGATCGTGATTTGAACGATTTCATTCTGCATAAATTGGTCGGAGTGATAGAGGAGGTGGAAAAGATCAAGGCCAATGAATACGAGGACCTTAAACTTGAAGAAAGTGACGAAGATATTGAAAGTTTCGAACAGGAAATCGACGAGGAAGAGGAAGACGATCATCCAGTACTGGAAGTCGAAGAAGTAGAAAGCCTTGCGAACAATTCCAATGAAAAACCTACTAGTAGGCCGCAAGAGCAAGCGGATGAATCTGATGAAGAAATGTTGATTGACGGATAGAATATATAACAACTAATAAAGATGTAGACATGAACATGATATAGTCATAAGCTAGTGTCAATGGATCCTGGGACGTGATCAATTCCATTGATACCTTAACGACTAAGGATTTACACCTCAGAGACAAGCTCCTTTCTACCACTTGGGATCTCGGTAGCTTCATCGACAGTCTTACCTGCCGCAATGTATTGGAATACTTGGTATGGACTATCACCAGCTTCTCTTCTAAAGTTGACAATACGTAAAATTTGGTAACCGGCTACACCACCCAAAAAGAAGTTGACACTAGCCAATAAGACGTTTCTTGGACGGATAACAAAACCAGCCCATCTGGTCCAGATAGTACCAGTAGCAAACAATGCAAGCTGTTGGGTACCAGAGATCTTCTCCACTGGCCTTTGGATATCATTTAAACCTGCGAAAACCAATGCCCATTTGAAGACAGGGGCCCAGAAATGAACGGTCTTGGGACCGGTTTCGGAGTTGAGAAAACGGGCGAACTTGGAGGTATGTTGAGCAGAGGCGGCCATCTTTAACTGTTCCGAAGTAGCTGGGAGCGTTTAAAGGATGTTGGCATTATCTGGTGCGCGCACGACCGCTTTCGGACCATTCGGTACAGTTGTAATCAGATTGAAGACGAAATCAGGAGTTCTTGCTGATTTAGAGGATAGTTATTCCAGGTACTAAATGTTGTAATATCTTAAGTAAGTAGGGTTGACTTACTACCCAACACTGAATGTGCGGAGTGGTGTCGCAGGTGTCGCGCGACATTCGCCCCGTTTTCCAAATTTATTCCACCAAGTATTTCTTATAAATCCTATTGTAGTACAATTATCTCTGTAGACTACAGTAACTCAATTTAATCGTGAAATTGACCCTTACTTACATAGTAAGAAAATATTAAATTATACAAATTTTTAAATGTATCCTCCTTGGGAGCAAAGAGTATAGAAGATTCCCTCATTATTCTTTAAGAGGTTTTGCGGAGTATCAAATTCCTTCAATTCTCCGTGATCCAAGGTAGCTATTTTATCACTGTCCATCACTGTCTCTAATCTATGGGCAATCGTAATGATTGTTTTGTCTTTAAGTTCTGCTCGAATTGTCTCTTGAATGATCTTATCTGTTTGAACATCAACGGCTGCTGTGGCTTCATCCAATACTAATATCTTGGAATTTTTCATTCTTAATAAAACACGAGCTAATGACATCAACTGTCTTTGACCCAGCGAGAAGTTTGAGCCTGATTCTTTAACAAGGCAGTCAAGTTTGGATTGCTTGATACTGGATGTTTCCTGATCCTCTTTCTCGTAGTCCAAAGTCAAAATATGGTCTTTCAAGTGGGCCAACTCTAATGCCGTCCATATTTCTTCATCAGTAAAATAATTAAAAGGATCCAAATTTTGTCTAATGGTTCCTTCAATAAGTTGAGAATCCTGGGGTATAATTGATAAGTTCAGTCTGAGATCATCCAAGGGCATGCCACTGGTATTAAGTCCATCAATGGAAATATTACCTTCAACTCCTTCAATGATTCTGAAAATAGCAAGAGCTAAAGAACTTTTACCTGCACCAGTTCTTCCAACTACACCGATCTTCTCACCAGCTTTGATATCAAAAGTCAACTTCTTCAAAATCAAGTCCAAGTTTTCTCTATATCTAGTGGAGTACTCATCAAATCTGATTCCACCTTCCATTGGCCAACTGATAGGAGGTTTACTCATCAATTTTAAGTGTTCTGCACTTTCTTCGACTGGCAATTGAGAATATTCTAAACATCTTTCAACAGCAACAATGCTGGTCTCTACTTCAGCTGATAATCTCACCATGACCTTCAAAGAAGATGTCACTTGCAAAGCATACGTCATTATGAACCCTGCCATGGATGAGGTTAAAGGTGAAGAAGTTGATAAGGTGTAAATGGCCAAAGTCGAAGCAGTCCAAATTCCAATAGATCCAATAACCTGTAATCTAAAAAATAACCAACGATTGATAGATCTCAACATGTATACCGATTTAAGGTTAAAGTCAGTGTTTGAGTTATTTATAAAGTCAAATCTTTGTGATTGTCTAAAAGCTCTAATTGTATCAAGACCGTTCAAACTTTCTCCTAGATGAGCATAAATTGGCGATTTTGAGATTGAAACCAATCTCTTAAGTTCTCTGGAAATCGTGACGTAGAATATTTCGTAGTAAATGTATAAGACTGATAATATCGAGATAATAACAACATAGAATGGCATAGCAAGTCCAATTATGACGAAGGTTAGTAAAGTGTTCACTGTTTGATTTATGAATCCTGAAAATGTTATAGGTAATGACGAATCAATCTTCACAATATCATTGGTAAATCTGTTCATAATTCTACCAACAGGAGTTCTCTCAAAAAATGACATTGGAGCACGTATAATAGTACTGGCCATATCGTTGTGGATCTTTGTGGAAGCATTAATTGCCAACTTTAACATAAGAACCAAACCTCTGACGATGACCATTGTACTTGATCCAAATCCAAAGATTGCGTACACTATGATAAATTTCCAGACATCATTATTGTTACCGCTTTTTGAATTTGCTTCTGTCCAATGCTTAAGCCAGTAATTACCACCAACTGATAAAAGGGCTGCTATGATCAAAAGAAGGAACCATCCAATAATCCCAGGAATAGAGCATGCCCTAGCGTAAGCTATGTAAATTGACCACTTGACCTTTCCCTTAGCAGACACTTCATTGGATGGTCCACTTCTCAAGTTGGGTAATAACCGTTTCAATGGTTCCCATCTAAAAGTTTCCATACTAGCCCTTCTTAAACTTGTTCTATCATCTGTAGCTTGGTCGTTTTCCACGTCAAAAACACCTTCGATTTCATCGGTCCCTACTTCACGATGGTTTAACTTCAACTCTTCATTGGATACTAATTCTTCCTCGTCGGTTGAGTTATCTGATCTATCAAATTCTTTCAAAAGATTGAACAAACTAGGATGAGCATCAAGGTTAATATCACTGTATGAGCTTTCCTCTACCATTTTTCCCTTTTCAAGTAAGGTAATTTTCGAGGCATATCTTAAAACGTTGATGGAGTTAGTACAGAGTATGATGGTTTTGGATGCCAATAATCCCTTTGAGCTCAAAACTTCATTGATAATTTTCTTTCCAACATGCGAATCAACTGCTGATAAAACATCATCAAGCAAATAAATATCTGCTCTGGAATATACAGCACGAGCCAAGGCCAATCTAGCTTTTTGTCCACCTGACAATGACACACCCTTTTCGCCAACTTGGGTATTATCACCATCAGGTAAAATCTTAATATCTGGTACTAATTGACATGCTGCAATCGTTTTGTTATAAAAATCTTCATCGTATCTATGACCAAAAAGTACATTTTCTTTGACCGAAGCGTTCATGATCCATGGTTGTTGGGCGCAGTAAGCAACCAGTCCATGAATATCAATTATTGGAGCAACAGAATCTTGGAAACTTGGTGTAGTATCACCATTTTTTGAGGTATCGGCTTCATCAATTTCAATCTTGTTTGATCCTCTAATTACCAACTGGCCCAAAATCCCGTATAACAATGCCGATTTTCCACTTCCAACTTTTCCAACAATGCAAGACATCTGTCCTTTTCTTGCTTCAAAATTTACTTCTCTTGCCGCAAATTGATTATTCGATGCTTCTGCATTATACTCGGACCATAAAAAGTCAACATTTTTGATATTGACAGAAACGTCATTGATATTTTCCACTGAGGGAAAGATCTTGACTACCTTATCATCAATTTCGTCGTTCAATAGGAAGTCTCTTATTCTCGTCACGGATACTGATGCTTCAATCACACTATTAATGAATTGTGGCAATGCCAATAATGGTGATGACAATAAGTTAAGTAATGCCAAAGCTGGAAAAACAATATCGGAAGTCAATGGAATCGTTTGTGTTAAGCTGAAGGTTGTGAAACTTGTAAAAGACACTAAGAAAGGAATCAAAACCCAAACAAAATTGGCCGACTGGTTCAAAATCCTAATCTTAACTAAGTTCTTCAATTCTTTGTCATTCCTAGCCTCACTAAGTTTTCTCAACATGGGTTTCTCCCAATTAAACAACTTAATACTTTTGATACTAACTAGTATTTCATTGACAATATTTGTTCTAGCATCCTTGAGTTTCATTTGAATCTTATTCAAAGATCTGGAATACTTGACGAGGTAACTGTTCACTGGGATCAACAAACACATAACTGAAATACCAGCTAAAGTAGCTTTTCCTAACAAGGGCCATAATGATAATATACAAAGTATGATATCAAAGGGAGCTAAAAACAATACTGAAAGGTCTTGAACCACTCCCTGAATTCTGTTCACGTCCACAGACATAAAGTTTATGATGTCGCCTGAAGACGCCTTTTGTCTTGCAGAGGATGATAATTTCAAAGCTTTCTTATAGATAAGCGCTGTAATTGAAGAGCGAACATTCAAACCCACTTCAAGATTTATCAAGACGTACTGGTTGTAGACCAAAGTTTGAAATAAGGTAAGTAAGAACATTGACAATGAGATAAGCACCCCCTTTAAAATTAAAGGTTGATCTTCATCAAAATATATAATGAAGATTCGCAATAATTGTGGTTGGGCGAAGGTCAAAACTTTACTCCCAAATTCAAACAAGAAGGAGTATAAGATCAAGGGTCCAAACGCTTTTATCAACGATACAAGTAACGATGCATTTTTCTTCTCTGCCCCTGCATTCCAGTGTTTTATCAATTTTGTAGCAGAAACCTCGGTGCTTAGTTTAGCTGGAGAATTGGGAAGGTCTACTTGTTCAATGGTTTGTGTTTTATAGGTTTTCATGATCATTCCATTCATCCAAGTGAACGTTAACCTATCGATAATGTTAGGAAGACCCAACTCATGCTTTTTGCCCTCACTAACATATTTGAAGGTTAGTTCGTGGGTAGGAGTCCAGAAGGAATATTCCAATACAAAAATTGCAATGGAAAGAAAAATTGCTCCAAGTTCTGCAGCATAAATGGCATTGGGTCGATCAATCAGCTTGAATATCAACCACTTTGTATAGGAATCCTGGTAAAAGATCACAATTTCCACCAACGTGATCAAAGGCCAAAAAGATACCAATATATCAGAGGGTACCGGAAGGTGACAAGTTTCGATGAGATGAAATGGGACTATCACGAGAAGCAACAATCCTAGTAACAAACTGAAGGCTATCAATTTGATATCAGCAAACCGCTCATGAATGCTCAAAAACGATGTCAAGTAAGCAAATATTAATGCATGGAACACCACAAAAGACCATCGCAAGTAGTGGATAAGACCCGTGCTTCTAGGGGCATAAGATCCATTCTTGGCAGTGGATACTGTTCGGCGAAAGCTGACTATTCCAAGTGCCAAATATATTGTCGATAGCGAGGCCACAACCAAAGCCACGAAGCATGGATTGAATGCGTTCTCATGAGGAACCAACGGTGATGCCACGCTCTTGTAGCCACATGTGATGGCAGGATACTTTGGTGACATCAGCGGTGGTGGAGGTAAGAAGTCTGGATGATTTACAATTACGGAGTCATGCCACTGATAGAGGTGGCTGTTGCGACTGTATGTTGGAGTTGACGGAGATAATGAGATGATTGTCTCTATACAGGTCTTATTCTGCTGTTTTCACTATTTTCATCGCCATTCTCCAATCAGATGACGAGGACTCGATTGGGGGTTATAGCTGATAGTGCTGGAATCTAAGTAACACCCATCGTTTAATTTTACTAGTAATATTAGAACAGCCTTTACAATTACACCTGTACTGTTTTCATAGTGGTGGACTCAAGATGAACTAACAGCTGAACCCAATCTTAGACTGCGGAGAAATCGCTATAGGTACCCATCACGTATTACTCCTTAAAACAATCATACGAAATCTTGCGACAAACTTGGGGCCTATTTGGAAGAAGTCGTATCTGATTAACTACCAGTTATATTTTCAGGTATTTCCTTTTTGGGAACCAGCTAATCTCCAAGCAATGAGCAATGTGTTTTGCCTTTAGATCTCGTTGCCTTCAGATGAGAATAAATTCCATTGTAGAGTAAAATATTAGTCTTATTAATCAAAGCTTTTTGGATCATCACATTGCTATTGTATAATAAGAAGATTGTAGTGTAAATTACTTCAATGATTGTAAAAAAGTAGAATTTTGGTAAAAAGAGCAATTTTTAGTCTACTAAAGATCTATCAGATGAACTCACTAATTTTACATACGCCTTATTGCTTTTACACCGACTTCACCATACTCATATTTCTTTGAGTTCTTTAAGCTTTTAGATAGTTTCATGGTTTAACATTTGATTTACGACACATGCTAGATCCAGGATCACATGACTGGCCCCACACCCGAGGCTCAAACAAGAAATAGTTCGGGTTCACGGTTCACGGATTACTGGTGCGGCAGGAACGGCACCAGTCAGTGTCTACCACATCACGTGGCCGCTACATAGTATTCCCTGGTCACCTTCATTGGGGTCTGATGTTGCGGCATGAACGGTGGAGTCAACCGAATCGGGCAATACCGTCGTTAAGTGGGTTGAAGTGGCTTTCTCATAAGTCTAATCGTGGTCATTGAAACGACCACGCATTCCCGGGCGTCGGCTCCGAAAAAACCCACCCAATCATGGTGCGAGTAATTGTCGGAAAATGGTTCGGAGTAGCACCGTGTTTTTCTCCAGATTTCGCTGCCTGCAGGACCTCACCTGAAAATTTTGCTTTCCGAGTTAGCCAGAGCTTGATGTTTGATAGTTCAATTGATTGATTTCCCGACTAATTGGTAGTAGTTCTTTAGTAGATAGATAGTAGGCCATGTATATACCATCTCAAGCTCAAATCTGCGATTAATTTGCATCCAAATATCGGCTAATACCGACTAGTTCTCACCCTCGGAATTTGGATTATAAATTTCTGCCCCGTCATTGGCTACTCCCCACCGACAATGATCCCCTGTTATAAAAACTCCACTCCATCCTCATTTCCGAAATTTCTTTCCTCACTGACAAAATGTTATCTGCCAGAACCGCTATGAGAGCTCCTCGCTCCATCCGTGGGTTAGCCACCTCTGGCTTGACCAAGGATTCCCAAGTCAACCAAAATTTGTTGGAAACTCACTCCTTCATTCAATACAAGAAGCAATTGGAAAATGTTAAGATTGTTAAGGAAAGATTGAACCGTCCTTTAACTTACGCTGAAAAGTTGTTGTACGGTCACTTGGATGATCCTCATGGTCAAGACATTCAAAGAGGTGTTTCTTACTTGAAGTTGAGACCTGACCGTGTTGCTTGTCAAGATGCTACCGCTCAAATGGCTATTTTGCAATTCATGTCTGCTGGTTTACCACAAGTCGCTACTCCTTCTACCGTCCACTGTGATCACTTGATTCAAGCTCAAGTCGGTGGTGCTAAGGATTTGGCTAGAGCCATCGACCTTAACAAGGAAGTTTACGATTTCTTGGCTTCTGCCTGTGCCAAGTACAACTTGGGTTTCTGGAAGCCAGGTTCCGGTATTATCCATCAAATTATCTTGGAAAACTACGCTTTCCCAGGTGCTCTTTTGATCGGTACCGATTCTCACACTCCAAACGCTGGTGGTTTGGGTCAATTGGCTATTGGTGTCGGTGGTGCTGATGCTGTCGATGTCATGGCTGACTTGCCATGGGAATTGAAGGCTCCAAAGATTATCGGTGTTAAGTTGACCGGTAAGATGTCTGGTTGGACTTCTCCAAAGGATATTATCTTGAAGTTAGCTGGTATTACTACTGTCAAGGGTGGTACTGGTTCTATCATCGAATACTTCGGTTCCGGTGTTGAAACCTTCTCTTGTACTGGTATGGGTACTATCTGTAATATGGGTGCTGAAATCGGTGCTACCACCTCTGTTTTCCCATTCAACCCATCTATGGTTGACTACTTGAACGCTACTGGTAGATCTGAAATCGCTGAATTCGCCAACGTCTACAAGAAGGAATACTTGTCTGCTGATGAAGGTTGTGAATACGATGACATCATCGAAATCGACTTGAACACTTTAGAACCTCACGTTAACGGTCCTTTCACCCCAGATTTGGCTACTCCAATCTCCAAGATGAAGGAAACCGCCATTGCTAACGGATGGCCATTGGAAGTTAAGGTTGGTTTGATTGGTTCTTGTACCAACTCTTCTTACGAAGATATGACCAGAGCTGCTTCTATTATTGAAGATGCTGCTACTCACGGTTTAAAGGCTAAGTCCATTTACACTGTTTCTCCAGGTTCTGAACAAGTTAGAGCTACCATTGCCAGAGATGGTCAATTGAAGACTTTCGAAGACTTCGGTGGTGTTGTTATGGCTAACGCTTGTGGTCCATGTATCGGTCAATGGGATAGACAAGATATCAAGAAGGGTGACAAGAACACTATTGTCTCTTCTTTCAACAGAAACTTTACTTCCAGAAACGATGGTAACCCAGCCACTCACGCTTTCGTCGCTTCCCCAGAAATGACCACTGCTTACGCTATTGCTGGTGACTTAGGTTTCAACCCAATCACTGACACTTTAGTCGGTGCTGATGGTAAGGAATTCAAGTTGAAGGAACCTCAAGGTGTTGGTTTACCACCAAACGGTTACGATGCTGGTGAAAACACCTACCAAGCTCCACCAGCTGACAGATCTGTTGTTGAAGTCCAAATCTCTCCATCCTCTGACAGATTGCAAAAGTTGACTCCATTCAAGCCATGGGATGGTAAGGATGCTACTAACTTGCCAATCTTGATTAAGGCTGTTGGTAAGACCACCACTGATCATATTTCTATGGCTGGTCCATGGTTGAAATACCGTGGTCACTTGGAAAACATTTCCAACAACTATATGATTGGTGCCACTAACGCTGAAAACGGTGAAGCTAACAACGTTAAGAACCTTTACACTGGTGAATACAAGGGTGTTCCAGACACTGCTGCTGATTACAGAGATGCTGGTAAGAAGTGGGTTGTTATTGGTGATGAAAACTTTGGTGAAGGTTCTTCCAGAGAACACGCTGCCTTGGAACCAAGATTCTTGGGTGGTTTCGCCATTATTACCAAGTCCTTCGCTCGTATTCACGAAACCAACTTGAAGAAGCAAGGTTTGTTACCATTGAACTTCGTTGATGTTGCTGACTACGACAAGATCCAACCAGAAGACACCGTTGACTTGCTCGGTTTGACCGAATTGGCTCCAGGTAAGAACGTTATCTTGAGAGTTCATCCAAAGGATGGTGGTGAAGCTTGGGATGCTCAATTGTCTCACACTTACAACTCCGAACAAATCGAATGGTTCAAGTACGGTTCCGCTTTGAACAAGATGGCTGCCGTTGCTGCTGAAAAGAAGTAAACGATCCAATTGTAATATTCCAATGTCGTTTACTTTTCTTCCAATATCCATAGTAATTCATAACGGAAAAGGTAAATGAACAGAATAGAACAATACTATTCATTATTTATTCATGTTATGTTCAACTACTGTTGTCACTTAGTTATTGTTATTCTAATCGAATGCAACATTTGTACAAATTTGTAGACTTAAAGGAGAAGGATTCTAGAGTAATATTCTACTCTATTCGAGCCTCTGAAGAAGCAAATTGCCGAAGTGTTTTTGAAATATCACAGTGTGGGGTAATCCCGTGTAAGTTTCGGGGACCAATAGCAACTATTGCGGATTCATTACACATTAATAGGTCTTAGTTAATACTCGTTTGACCACCTGCATATAGCTAAGCGGTAGATCAGTTATTGACAAATCTACCGTTTTGGGAACACACAGTTATATGCAATACTGAACCAAGATCTAACCCCAGTCTAGCCAATAGGTATCTGAACAGAGTGAAAACCTTGTCAAAAATCCCATCACCCATGCTGAGCTACGACCGGTACAGCCAGCTCAATTCCCGAGTCATTAGTGATGTTTCTCGCTTTGAGCATGCCCCCCCACGATTGAGATCCCGAAACACAACCCCAACTTCGCTAGATGACGAAAGACTGAGCATCATAACCTTCGATACTGTCGGCCCAGGTATTCTGAGAAGTGCCTCCAAGAAACCAGTGGTGCCTGCTGGCAGGCCACAAACGTTGATAGAGATAGCTGAGCGCAACAGGCTGTTACCAAAGATCAGAGAAAGGGCCCCTACACCTCCAGCCAAGGATGTCCACATCACCAAACCGACCCCTTCATATCATGACCTTCAAAGTGAGTTGGTCTATCCCGAAAGCATCATCGATCCTTATACCATGCCTCATATTCCCAAGCACCCTGATGATAAGTTACCTGCTGAGATGGAAACTAAAGAGTATCAAAAATTAGTGGAAAATGATTCCTCTACATCCATTATCGAGCTTCAAAGTCTTACATCGAAGCAGAAACGGTTGGAAGAAGGTTTGGTCAAACAGGTCATGAATAAACCGTTATTTGCGATTCCAGCACATAGGATATTGGGTCGAGACTTTCAAGATGCTAAATACACTGTCTCTGCCAACTTTGTGTTGTATGCGTTGGAAATAATTGTGGGTATCACAAGTATCACCTTATCATCCATCTTGTTGACCAAAGATTCTGAAGCAGGTGTAGGTATCTATAGGTATTTTATTGCTGATAGTGTGGTTTCTACAGCAGTAGCTATTATGTTTATCATCAAGCTTATTAATTTTGAGAAGAGAAATGGGAGTTTCTACTGTCTCGCCGCAGCCTTGATGAAGATAGTATCGTTCATCATAGTAACGTCTCATATAATACCTTTGAAATGTACCAAAACAAATATTTGTGATATGAGAAAGGCAATCAGTGCATTCATGATTATCTCCACCTTTTTGTGGGAAGGTAACCTTGTCATGTTTTTGACCACACTCTATATTTCACGGTTGAACTTATTGGACGATATCAATTTTGATTTCAGTGAAAAGGGCTTGAGTAATGAATATAACAAACAAGTTGAACACGCTCCGATGGATCCTAATTATGATCCTGTGACCGGTGAACATTTAAAAGAATATTACCTAAACGAACACGGGGAAATGTACCAGATCGATCATACAATGGATGTCCAAGGCAAGAACAAGATTATAGTCTATACATTTTAAACTGGTAGACCTTTTAGTGCCAGTTATTGGATATACATATTTTTTCTTCGGTTGCAAATTCGCAACAATCATCATTTCGTTTTTGCACCCACAAATAGTTTTATAGACCTCACTAATATACCTCTAATACGTCATGAGAATACTTCCTCTTATTTTGCTGGGTTTAGCCGTAAGTGCTATAGTTATCCAATCACTTCCCGGCTTTAATTCTCTTATGTCAAGTCTTGATGAGCTCAAGCAAACCAAAGAAAGCTTACGAAGGGAACTCAAGTTGCTCACCGATTCGGCCATGAAACTAGGAGGGCTTCACAAGGTTGAAGACTATGAAGAAATCTTCATCTTTCCTAGGAGTCTTCTTAGCAGTGCCATCTTACCTCAACTAAACATGGATTTCTTGGAAGGAATCCAGTTCAATTTGACCTTGGGCAAATCCACTCATCTGATTGTTGTTCCTCAAAAGGCCAGTAGTTTGTTTCTTTTCAACTCCACCACTGGCTTTGGTTTAGATCCAGAAAATATTCTCAAGGCAATGGGTAGCTTTCCTCCTTTCAATTTTCCTGAAATGCTTTACTTGGTTGATTACTACGTGGTAGTGCCTGCGAGTTACTTGGGAAAGAGGGCCAAAGCTATCAAGGCATTGGATTCAATTTATTCTAATACCATAATCAAGTCGACCACAGAAAAGCTCCCTATTTTCAGAAACAGTACCAGTGACAACAAACCATTGTTAGTGTTTCAGTTTGACAATGATCATGTTCCACAGTCTCTTGCCAACATCACCAATATAGCAAACTACATGACGGTTACAGATCCCGGATCGAAGATTTCGTCTTTTTTTGATCTTTTGGCAAAGTCTTGGGTGCAATTATTGGGGTATACCAATTTGATTCAATCGGTATTCTGTATTACTGACAGTGAAAAGGCTGAAAGAAGCTATTGTTTAAAGATGCGTGATAATACCACGGCCCATGTGTTTCCAGCATTTTATCTGTCACCCCAAGTGGATCCTGGGGATGTGGTTCAAACTCAAGTAATAAGACAGGCTCACCAGGCGTTACACTCCGCTGGAAGAGTATTTAATGATGTGAGTTATGACATAGTCCACGAACCTCACGAGTCTTTCAATAAATTAGATGCCAAACTTGATGGGTTACTTTTGAAGATTCCTCAGAAATCAAACAGTTTAATGGATAAGGTCGACAGTAAATTGGATCAGTTCAAAGAAAACATTGAAGGGGTCAAGGACAAAATTTACGATGCTACCACGGTACAAAGAGAGTCTAGTGAAGCCGAAGAGGGAGTTCTAGAATATGACAAATTTGCTAGCGAAGACTCGTATATCACTAAGAGAAGCGACTCATGGAAACTTCATCCCTCTGGAGGATTTATCTTTTCTTTACAAAGCTTGGAATTTGATAAGGAACCTGATCCTCCAAGACGTAAAACCTACAGCCAAGTAATGTTCGGGTCAGGAAACTTTAACGATACGGTAAATGTCAAAAAGAGATATTCTATATTCAGTAGTGATGATGATTGTGAACCCATCACTTGGTACAACATTTTCCATCATAGTATATTTGGAAAGCCCAAGTTTTGTACGAGCTAAGTTTAAATTTTAGTTAATTTACGTCTAACAAAACAAAATGTATTCGAAAAACTAGGACCGATGAGAAGTGAATTGTTCATATGTAATTTCCGTGAAATTCATCCTTTTTGGGGTAACCGTTTTGTTTAGCATAATTCTGGTTATTGTAATTGCCGTAAGCATTATTGTTAGGATATTGTCTGCTATAGCTTTGTTGTGAGTTCCCACTGTTACTTCCATTATAACTAGATCCACTATATCCACTTAATGCATTGGCTGGATTACCAACTATGGTTGAACTCGGTTGAGTAGGTTCAATCGATTCTAAATAGTATGAATCTCTCTTGGCATCAGTAACTGAGCTAGCAGTAGCATAATTGTCACTGTTTTTACTATTGTTACGATTGAACATCGAATTATCATCATAAGCTGAATCATCATCATCATAAATGCCTGGCTTGGCACCATGTTCATGACCCTTCATGGCAGTGGCACCTAAAGCCATCAATTCCATGTCATCACCGTTAACATTCTTTTGACCTGGTTGATTAGGTTTGTCGAATCTTGGTAAGAATGAAACTCTGTCATCCTTCATTGGTTGGTATCTAGTATCTGGATTTTTGTAAAGGAGAGCTAAAACACAGGTAATGATGGTGAATAATAACAAAAACAAAGCAAAAACAGCATTTAATACAAAGTAAACCACTCCCATAACTGATGCAACAATATGTGGTTGATTGAAAATGTAGGAGAAGAACATAAAGAACAATGCATTGATTGTATTGATCACAGCAATAGTGATATTGAAAGCATTAGTTCTCTTATCCATAAAAGGTCTGATAACACAAACAGCAATAGTATAAAACAATTCAATAGCAAACACAATAACTGATTGAACTCTTCCATGTTGTTGTAACACAGCAACAAACAATGATTTAGAAAGAATATAAAACAAAGCAACCAAGATGAAGTAGTAACAATCAGCTCTAAATTGAACATAAACAAACCCAAACTTGTTAAGGAATGAACCATCACCGAATAATAAATAGGCTGGGTTCTTGAATTGTTTGATGGATCTTCTTCCCATTAAGAAAACCCTGACAGCAGCTTGAAATAACAACGCAATGGCTATTACAAACAAGAAGATAGCCACAACGACAGTGGCTGCAGAGTCTCTTTCGGTAAGTTGCCAGAGACACATAACGGCAATTTGAGGGAAAGCAATCATAAATAATCTATACAAGGCACCCTTGACGATTTGAGACCATTGTTGCCTATATTCATTGAATTTACCTTCATTCATAATTTTAGAACGGATCAAGATTTCAATGATGGCTTTAAACATGGTTAAGCAAACCACCATGACAAAGGCAAAGAAAAAGAGGAAAATGATGGTAGTCATGAACAAATTGGTGATCTCGATTCCTGCCAAGTATGCCACTCTTTGAATACCTCTCAACACCAAAGTTTTAGATGCTAAAGACAGATCCTTCTCGTTGACAGTATACAAAGTGGAGTTCAAAGTATCAGCGTACCCGAAGTTATCGGAGTCAAGAGACACTGCTCTCTTACTGAGATCATTGACGGTGTAACGGAATGCACTAGGGTTGTAGACAGAAAGGTCGCTGACGTATTCCACAGCTCTCTTTGCCTTTTTCTGAACCGATTTCGACAAGTATGCTGCTTTGATCACATCAGTAGGAACACCACCAGTAGATTGGACATACCAGTTAGCAATATCTTGGACAAAGCGGACCTTGACGATCCCAAGCGACCACACAAAGTTTTGGGCCCAGGCAGCAGCAATAGGAGGCACTTTAGCCACTGCCATCATGGAAGTGATAGCCAAAGATTGGAAGTAGATAAACAAGGACATCGAGTTCGAGGCGATGTGAGCGGCAGTATTGGAGTGACCGATGACAGAAACCACCCCTGAAGAGATAACACCCAAGCCTGCAATTGCGGCAATAGGCCATGCGGCGTACTTGGTTTGAACCGTCTTACCGTTGGATAACACTGCTTGCACACATGCCACCGTCTCGTGAGTTTCGTCATTAGTGAGCACGATCTGGACTCTGGCGTCTAAATCAGGGATGGTAAAGGCGACACCAGGGATCTGGTTGGTGATGCTCTTGGAGATTTGGTACTGGGAGTTTAACTCCATACGTCCAGATACCAAAGGACAGATAGATCCAAAACCCAAATCACAGAACAGGACCTTTCTGTTGAAGGCCCTGATACCATAAGCAATCAAAGTGACATCGGCAGTAATTTTCCCACCCACGTTACTGAAGGCGGTGATATCAAAAGAGGCAGTTCTGTTGTTGGGAAAGTATTTGACGTTAAACTGGGAAGCCGTGAACTGGGAGTTGTCCATACATGTGAGAAGAGACGACGACGTGATGTATCGTTGGGAAAGCACGGGGGCTATGCAGGCGAATAGAACCCATATGAGGGTAAAGGGGTTCATGGTGGCCTGGAACGATTGGAAACACTGTCTATATAAGGAGGAGGTTTTATTGACAGATCAAAGCTATTAATAGGAGGTCACGGGGCGAAGGCTGGTACTTTTTTTTGGCGGTGCGCGCGGCAGGAAATATATAGCTACCGCAATCGGTGATGAGTTTGGAGAAAAAACGGTACGGACACCCTGAGCATAAGAAACTTTTTCAATTTAAAGTATGGCTTAGACGGGGGACGTTAAGGATACAATTTACAGTGACAGTTGGCTCGGAAAGTGTGATTGATACGGCAGACCAGATTTGGCCATTGTGCGGCTATTATAGACCATGCAGAGTATTGCAGTCGGTCGCGAAAAGATTTGCGTCCATCCTGAAACAAAACAAAGTGAAACAAAACATATATTAGATTGTAAGAAGACGATAAAGAGGGACATATTATTACTGAGGTAGGTAAAGTTCTCTCATATGGTGGGCTTGATTATTAAGTACATCTTTTACGTTTTGCCTCCTTCTTCTAGGGTGATTTTACCCCAGCTTCGAATAGATCACTGCGCCAATAAAAGCAATTGCTTAATTCCTTTGCATGATCCACTGCGCCCATTCGGGAAACCTGTTGGATTGGCATCTATACTTTGCAGACGAAAAGGTAAATAGACTAAACTCATTTACAGTTATCAGCCACAAGACAAAAGGTGTGCTGGATACACCAAAGCTACAAATAATCTACAGCAAGGTTTCACATAAGATTCACACCACAAGCGTGGGACCATATTAAATTGATTTCATACAAACTCTAAAACGAAGAAAAGGATTTTCATTAGGATCTCTTTTTGGCTTCCTTAAGAAGGTACAATTTATTCTCTCGTATAATTTTTATCAGCCTCACTTATCATTTTAGTCACTACTCAATTTCCAGATCAGTTGTCTCATGATTCCATCTCAATATGGAATACCATTGGTCAACCTTTGGAATTCATCGTATCCCTTGGTGTAGAAACTCTCCATTGATTTTTTAATCAACCCTCTCATATGAATACTGGCATCCTTTTCACTCTTGGAGGGCACAAACCGACTTCTGAGCTTCTTAATAGTAGTGTCCTTGAAACAAGGTAACCCACTTTCTAACATGGGTGTGACACATCTGACAATTGTCTCCATATATGGACGACAGGCCAAGTATCCTTTGACACACAATTCCTCGAACCATCTGAATGCTTGAGTGTTGTGATGACCTCCCAATACTAAAATCATTTCGTGAGTCAATTTAAAAGGTGCAACTTCAAACTTGACACCTCCAGGAACAATATCGAAACAGAAACCAAAATCAATGTGCAAAATATGGCCCTGGTCATCATACATGATATTACCATTATGTCTGTCCTTAAATTGAAGAAGGTACGAGATGATGGAGTAGGCAGCCAATGACTTCACCAAATTGTTTCTGGCTTGTTGAAATTCAATCGATTCTTCGGGCCCAAATTTGGTGGTGAAATATTCATATAGCCCATTGACAGCTTCTCTTCCTAACATATCTCTGGAGATCGAGTTTGGTAAAACATCAATAACTCCACATCCTGGTGCCGTGGCAGTAACTCTGTATGGATAAACAAAAAGATCCAAACCTGCATTGTTCCAGATAGTTCTGAAAACCGAAATTAATTGCAAAGCTAACACATCTTGTCTACAATCATCACCAACCTTGAAAATAGCACTTTGCCATTTTTCAACCGGAACATGAACCACCTTTCCAGATTCGTCAAGAGTTTCCACATCGTCTTCAATTTTGAATGTGGCCATAAATGGTGCTTTGGCATGTGACTGAAGCGGCTTACCCGATTTTCGATTAATATCAATAACAACTCCATTGGGGTTACTTGGCAAGTACACACCTGGTTCGACCTTTATTTTAAACATTTCTTCGTCGATCTTGACCTTCTTTTCAGCCTTTGATTTCTTGATATATGGTTTCAACTTACCTGAAATATTGGTGACTTCGTTGAAAAATCCAAACTCCTTCTCGTAGAAGCTTAAGTCGGTACTGTTGAAAGATTTCAACATTTTGGTTTGAATTTTATCTAATGTTGGCTTCAATGAATCAGGTTCCAACGAATCTTCATCCTTAAAACTATTTGCCAACATATTCCAAATAATTTGATGAGCAAACAATTGGGATACCTTGGCAGTTTCAACGATAAATCTTTCAACGTATCCCTTCACATCAAATCTCAAACTTTGAACAATTTGGGGAACGTAGAAAAATGTCAAATTGACATCATGATATTCCAAGGATCTCATGGTATACTGTAAGATGTAAGGGTTGTTTCCAAATGGTGGTAAGAATAAGGTGATACAATCAATAGGAGGCAATTGATTCCAGAACAAAAGGTAATGATTAGGCATGTTAACACCACCATTAATTCCAATGAAAAACTGAACTGCTTCAGGATAGAAAATAGAGGGTAAGGGGTTCTTAGTGATAAGACTTTGCAACAAATCATCCAAGTTTTTAACCTTGTATCTTAAAGCTAAATTAATGGCCAATATAGGATCAATAGTGTAACTTTGAATGATATGCTGGGATGATAATTGTCCATGACTGTAAGTGCCTCTTGAATCTGTAGGGTTCAAAGGATTTAACCAAATGGAAATCTTGGAGATTTCATCATCAAGGAAGTATAATAAAATTGTTTTTTTAGAATTCAAATATTCTTTTCCAAAAGTCTCCACTGCCGAAATTAATCTCGTAACTTCTTTTAATAAGTCAAAGTCCAATTTAATTTTCAGAAGATTTCCTCCATATGGATAAGTGAACTTCTGCCTAAACCAAGATAATGAACCGGTCAAGATTAATTCGGTAAGGTAAATCAAACTTCTAGATTTCAATTTTGAATGGTAGTTTAACACATCAAATGAGAATCTTATTAATTGGAATCTCAACAATCTTGAAAATGGATGTAAACTTGCCGAGTTTAAAGCAGTGAGACCCACTTCCACAAATCTGGTAAATATTTTCAATAAATGGTCACTTTGATTCAAAGTTGCTTGGAAATTTGATGAAATCAACCTAATGATACTAAGTTGAGCCTTAAAGTTTTCATTAGTGGTTTTGCTGGCAATTCTGATCAACTTCAGGTCACTTGGGGAATATTCCATCTTACAGAAAGTAGAGTCCTTGATGTCCGAAGATTGAGAGAATAATCCCAAATTCAATTTGACAGAGATTTCCCAATGTTTAACAATTTCTGCCAACACTAAAGTAGATAAAGAAGATTTGTCTTTCATGATAGTAAGCCAAATAATAATAGCATAATTGATAATTGAAGTTTTGATGGTTTTAAATGGTAATTCAACGAGATATCTAACCAATTCACCATTATTTTCATCAGAAACAAGAATCAAACCAGCAATTTCATTAATCAATGCAATTATTTCTTCATCACTAATAGTAGAAACCTTTGATCTGCTATCTGAGGCAACCAGAGTGAATTTAGATTCAATATTGAAAACCTTAAGCTTGATATTCTTTAATATAGTGTCATAATTGGCCTGGACTGGTACTTTACCTAATAGGTCACTTCTCAAATTCAATTGAAGTATTACATTGGAAGTATGAGAATGTGGTTGGAATGGTGAAGACTTACTGGTAATAAGGCTCTCTCTATTTCCTACCACAGTACCAGCAATATTTAACGCAAAGGAAACACCATAAAGAATTTTACCTGATTGAATTTCGTTCAAATTAGAAACATAGGACTGAATTAAACTCTTGACATCAAAATTACTCTTCAAAAGAATGAGTCTTAACCAGTACTTGGCCTTATCTTCAAATCTTCTAAATGTATCAGTTCTCCATTGGTAATCATCAGATAAAGAAAGGACAATTCCATAGTGTCTGGTCTTGAAATAAGTGGTCGGATTATACAAGTTTTCATCAGCATCAACAATACTGTCATAAAGTACACTTAACAAGTCAAACAAAGTAAACAAACTTTCGTGATGGATTAAAGCAGAAGGAATTTTATCAATCAAAAGATCACAACATTGTAAGGCGGTGTTATGTAAATCTCTTAATCTATGGCAAGATAATGCCAAAAGTTGGGTCAATTGGTGAGCAATATTATCGGAACTAAACTGTTTATTACCTCCGTGATTAATCAAGGCAATAAAGTCTTTAGTGATCTTATGAGAAATATGTCCAATATACTTATCCACACCACTAATCTTAACAGAAGGGTCAGAATAATAATGAACAATCTTCGAACAGTCCCCAGTTTTTACTCTTAACGATTCCAAAAACATAGTGGATGATAAGAAAATCAATTTAGGATAAGACAACGTTCTATGAACTTCAAACAATTCGCCCAAATAAGTTCTGTGATGTTTAATGTTGTGATTTGATGAACCCCGTCTTAAGATAGTGTTCAACTCAAGAGAAGTCTCTGTCCTGTCCCAAGAGAATTCGCTAACCAATGGTGGGGAGTTATAAGCAATTCTTTCCAATTCACTAATATAGGGTTTGGATAATTCCGATCTAAGAGAATAACCATGAACTACCAAATTGAACCAAAAGTTCTTGAAAAGATTGATAGTCTCAATATCTTTGATTTCTAAGGGCGATTCATCCAACTCAACATTTGGCAATAATTCAGACAAAGGTTGAAGGTAAATACTGATTTGAGACCCAATTTCAACGATTTCGTCATGGGATCTATGGTGTTCCAAAACTTGAACATCACCCTTGCTAATAATAGTTTGCAATAATTCATGAAGGTAAACTTTGAATAATGCACTCTTTTGATCAAGTTTTTTGGAAAGTTCTACTTGAGAAGAAATCATATTGGTTAACATGGTGTGATTTTTTGATTCATAAGCCTCAAGACTGAGTCTAAAGAGTAATTTGATCAAGATGATAAATTCTCGTTCTGGTAAATAGGGTGCACAAGAGCTCAACCCATCCAACAAGAGTGGGCCAATTGGAGAGTTCAAATTAGAAGTCTTTTGACTCAATAATGTGACTGCCAACGTACTAACTTTTTCATCATCACAAGCCTTGGTGATTTCGATGATAGCGATGATAGCATTTTCACAAATCTTTTTATAATCAGTATCACTAAATTCTGGTAAATTCACATGGTTAGGAATAGATCCAAGAGAATTAGTTCTGGAGATCGAATGTTTGAATGAATCACCTCTATAGGAGGAAGTATCTCTAAGACCGGTAGCTCTAGATCTTATGGTGTTTCTCATTTGCAGATTTTCATGACCCAGAAAGAGCAAATTAGTCAAGGCATAAATGGTGGTGATCACTGCATCCTGAGACAAGACCTTACTAGCAATCCCCAAGCTCTTGGAAGCTTCAAGACAATAAGATTTGGAGAACTTAGGGTTAGAAACTAATGAGGTGAAAGATCTGGTAAGTAAATTTCCCATTTTTTCATCCTTGAAGATCAACAACGACCCCAATTGGATGACACTCAAGCCGAGATCTTGGTCTAACATGACGTCCTTGATTTCCAAACAGTTTTTGAAGAGCCTTTTGGAAACCTTGATGTCGATATTATCGGTGAAGATCCCACAACTGATAACTTGTAAGAAGTAGCTTTTGGCCGAATAACCAAGTCTCAATCTATTATAAGTAGAGTACACAATATAGGTTTCACCTCTGTCTAAAAATTCCATCTTTTGAATGGCAATATCAGTCAAACTTTTAATGATATTCATGTGATCTCTGGAAATATCCAAGTTTTCTTTGGTTAATAAGAAATTGTCAAAGAGATCATCGTTGGCATTGAACGAGCCGTCGTCGTACCTCGCAGCCACACGGGCTATGATGCTCTCCAACAACGGTTTATTGTCGTTATCAATAATGGCATTGATGATGCGACACAGGAGTTTTGCCAAATATTCAAGGTAGAGAACGGGGGAGAAGTCAATCACTAAATCCTTATCAAGAATATGAGAGTATTCACTAGACTGTTGGTAGATAGTGTTTGAATAAATCTCCACCTCGTTTAAAAAGTCAAAGTTATCGATCAATACGTCAAGGCTCAAAAAGAGACGGAACGAGCTTGGAGAATGAGCCAAAATGTCAGCGTTTTGCACCAAACCTGACAAATACCCCAAAAGGGTAAAGTAGTTGGAGAATTCTAACGATTTGTTGGCAAAAAAGATCTCATTGAAAGTCTGGAAAATGTCCACCACTTGGTCCACGAGCATATAGTCGAATTTCTTACCTAGTCTAATTATGGCCGTGGTCAATTTTTCACTCACAGCTAACCATGGCGTAGTGGTATGCTTGGCAACAATGGAAGCTGAAAACTTCTGGCTAGGTAACTCTAACAAATAAAGACGGAACTTCTTCATCAAGGCTTGAGCATGGGCTGGGAACTTGAATTCTTCCCGAGTAGATTCACAGAGTGAAACCAACACCTCGTACTCCTTGGGAGTGATGGCCACATCCGATAAGTCCAGGTTGTAAACATCCTCCTTGGGGGTGGAAGAAAGAAGCCGGGCAAAGTTGTCGGAATTGCTGTCGACTTCTTGAATGGAGGTGGATGATTCTTGAACCGTGAGGGAGGCAAGTTTAGCGAGGGCGTCCTGACGGATTGAGCCTCGTGCGATTCCCAAGTAGTCCATTGGGTTGGGTAGAAGGAATTGGAAGGAAGTGGAGGAAAGTGGAAGTGAACTGGGATAAATATCGCGGTATGGTACTTACCTGATTAGGCACAGACACGATGCGGATTTGTGAGCCCAAAAATTACGGAGGTGAAAGCCATGTGAATTTGGTATGGGGTACAATGGCATTTAATAAGACTACATAACTGAAGGGACAAAGAACCGAGGGAATAAATAATTAAAATTCATACCCATTTAATTAAATTTGAGTTGAAAATTTACTCACTCTAAACTTTGATTGCACATAAATTACGGGTACTTGTGTATAATCTATAGACTAATTACGTCTGAATCTTAACCTGTTTGTTGGTTGGATCCCTTCAGTCCATCTGACTAATCCAAATCAAACATCTGATTTACACGGGGTGCCCTTCCAGATTTCGTTGCCCTATTATTTAATATCTACCAGTCAGGTTTGAATCGAACTTAAGAGTAAGTTTCAATCAAAGTATCTCTCAAGTTACCAGAAATGGCCTCTGGTTGAGCGTCTTGCAATCTGAATATAGATTCAATCACAGATAATTCAGGAGCTGTAGTATCAATACCAGTCACCGATAACCAATCATTCACAACCATACCAGCCCCTACTACGGAGGACCCTCTGTTGACAGTACCAGCCACCAAAGGCACTTGGAGCAACGAAGACAATTCTTCTTGATCTTGAATAGAGGTTTGAGGATGAACAATACCTCCTTGGTTAGATAATGCACAATAAGAACCCACCAACACATTTCCAGCAATAGTTTGACGGAACACCTCAACACCCAAAACATCAGCAATCAACTCTTCGGTTTCTCTTTCAATATCAGGATGTACTAATGCAACATAATCATTACAACAAATGACGTTTCCTAATGCCGACAATCTTTCTTCAACTCTCTGTATCTTGACGGAATCAGGCAAAGAGTTTCTCAAATGCATTAATTCCTGATCGGTGGTCTGGGTAGGAACGAGCAAACCTCTTCTGTTACCAGCAGTCATTCTACCGACTATACGAGTTCCAGCAATGGTGGTGTGAACAATGGGGATGACATCGCCTAATTCGGCTTCGAAAGCGGAATAGAAGTTTTCGGATCCTCCGACAGCGACCAAACAGTATGAGTTGGTCAACTTGGAGAAGACACCGACTTCGTTGGAGTTTTCAAATTGGGTTCTAGAAGCCATGATAGTTTTTAGGATAGAAAAATTGTGATATGAGATGAGTAAATTTTTAAGTAGGGGCGGTGCGCGCACGACGGCTGCAAACATTAATCTGAACCTTGCAAAGGGGTTGTGACTCATTTGAGGGGTCAAGTCCGGTGTTATGGGCCATAAGATGGAAAATACATCTCAAACTGTCATTTGTTATTATGTTTTTTGCTTCCTTCGAATTTTTGGTGATAACCCAAATTGTTTCTACTGAGACAACCTGTGCTTGATTCTATGGATTTTTGAAATGTGATCCATAATTACAAGTCTTATAATCGTCTCATCAAGCATCTTCTCTCTTTCTTCTTTACTCGTGTCTTGTCTTGTCTTGTCACTTGTCTTCCACTTGTCTTCCACTTGTCTTCCACTTGTCTTCCACTTGCTACCTGGTTGTCCACCTCACATTACACCTAGTTAAGAGCTTACTTATAAGTAGTATCTACGGAGTATAATTTATTTGTTAATTCATTTATTATTTCATTTTATTTATCGTTTTATTATTATTAGTTTATAAACATAAAATAGTATCCCAAACATATATAAGAATTAAATTATCGACTAATAGTCATCAAAGTTCTATTGAGAACTGATCAACTACTCGTAGTCATCTTCATCATCAGAGTCTTCCCAATCGTTGACATCATTTTCTCCCATCTCCACATCTTCAGCGTCATGGTTAGGCAACACTTCGAGTCCTTTTTCACCCAATGTCACCACGGCCACCTCCTTGTCCTTAATTTGACCCTTTAACAATAACACAGCCAACCGATTCAACACTTCGTTTTGGATAAGTCTGTTCAAAGGTCTGGCACCCAAGTCTGCAGAGTATCCGTTCTTGCAAAGGTAGTCCAAGGCATCGTTATCCACTTCCAAAGTCACTTGTCTTCCGTTAGCAGCAAACCTGTCTTGAATTTCTTGTAATCTAATCTGTACAATCTTGGAGATTGCCTTCTTAGATAAACGGTTGAAAACAACAGTACTTGCAATACGATTCAAGAATTCGGGTCTGAAATGTGCTCTGACTGCTCCCATTACCAACTCTTTGGTAGGTTGATCAATCTTGGAGCCCTTAGCTGCATTGATATATTCAGCACCCAAGTTAGATGTCATGATAATGATTGCATTGGAACAGTTCACTTCTTTACCTTGTGAACTGGTGACTCTACCATCATCCAAAATTTGAAGTAAAACGGTAAGAACTTCAGGTGCAGCCTTTTCAACTTCATCAAACAAAATCACAGAATATGGGCGTCTAATCAATGGTTCAGTTAAAATACCACCTTCTTCATATCCAACATATCCTGGGGCAGCACCTAATAATTTGGATGCGGACCATTTGTCACCAAGTTCAGAACAATCAATTCTTATCATGGCTCTTTCATCGGCAAATAAAAATCCAGCCATTTTCTTAGCCAATTCAGTCTTACCAGAACCAGACAACCCTAAGAATAAGAAGGATGCTGGTTGGTGTGGATTGGCCAAACCGGACCTGGTTAATCTGACAGCATTAGAAACAGCTTTCACAGCTTCAGATTGTCCAACAACTGCAGAGGAAAGTTCTTTTTCCATATTAATCAACTTGGAGTTTTCTGCTTGAGTTAACTTCGTAACTGGAATACCAGTCAATCTGGCTGCAGTTTCTGCAACTTGTTCAGTGGCCACAACATTTGCAACCAAAGCTTCTGGACCTGCTTTAAGTTCTTCTTCAGCAACTTGCACTTCCAATTGTTCGATTTGTTTAACAATATCAGGAATAGCAAAATATCTTAAATCAGCAGCAGTAGCAGTATCGTGTCTTCTTTCAGCATCATGAGCCTTGATTTCTAATTCATCTAATTTTCTCTTTGCAGCAATTAATAAATCATGGCTTGCACGTTCCTGGTTGAATCTTTCCTTCAAAGGACCCAATTTTTCTTCAAGATCCGCCTTCTTCTTTCTAGCAACTTCTAAACGGTCTTTAGAATCTGCGTCTGCTTCAACATCTCTCTCCAATGCATTGATTTCGACTTCGAGCAAGTGTAATTGTCTTTCTAAGTTATCCAACTCTTCAGGTTTGGAGTCTCTTGCAACTGCAACTGTTGCTGCGGTTTCATCAATAAGATCAACTGCAGAATCAGGCAAACTTCTGTAAGTCAAGTATCTAGAGGCAAGTTGAGCAGCAGTGACCAAGGCACTATCCAAGATTCTTACACCATGATGAATTTCATATCTTGGCTGTAAACCTCTCAAAATAGCAACGGTTTCGGCAATGGTAGAAGCAGGTACATCGATTTTTTGGAATCTTCTTTCAAATGCACCATCCTTGGAAATGTGTTTTCTGTATTCAGCAAAGGTGGTGGCACCGATACAGTGTAATGCACCTCTGGCCAACATTGGTTTTAATAAGTTGGCAGCATCGGATTTTCCATCACCCATCAACATGTGAATTTCGTCAATGAATAAAATGATCATTTCTTTAGACTTTTCGATGTCACCGAGGACACCCTTAAGTCTTTCTTCAAATTCACCCTTATACTTAGCACCGGCTGTCAAAGCCCCTAAATCTAAGGCAAACAATTTGGAGTTAGCCAATACATTTGGGACATCATTATCCACGATTCTTTGGGCAACACCTTCAACAATTGAAGTCTTACCCACACCAGGCTCACCGATCAACACTGAGTTGGACTTTGTTCTTCTTGCCAACACCCGGATGACTCTTCTAATTTCTTCTTCTCTTCCAATCACCGGATCAATACCACCTTGACGAGCCTTTTCAGTCAAATCTTCACAATATTTTCCAAGGAATTCGTATGAAGAGGAAGAATCGGCAGTTCTTGAGTCTATTCTTTGATTACCTCTTAACTCGATCGCTTGGGTCTTCAATAACTTTATATCTACCCCGGCTTCTTTAAAGATATCCTTGATAGAAGAATCTTCTAATAATGCCAATAAGATATGGTCTTGTGCGATGTAACTGTCTTTCTGTTGTTGTTTAATTTTGGATGCATTTTGAATCAATTGGCCAGTGGCATAACTGGGCCTTATCTCATCTGGTGGAGGATTCTGAGAAGGTAACCTCACCAAGTGCTTGTTAACAACACGCTCAAAGGTGGGCCACTCATACCTAGCCTTCTGGATCAAAGTCTGGAGGTATGGAGTAGATGTCTCTGAATCGGTGGGCACCATTGCTGCCAAAAAATGTAAAGGAAGGAGTTGGGCATGGGAATTGTCTCTTGCTATTTGTTGAGCATTGTTGAATATTTGCAATGCGTTATCTGTGAATTGAGTTTCGTCCATGTTTGAATTGTATTGAATGATTTGATGGTGATTGCAATGGGGTCGTGCTCTTTATATAGTCAGCGCAAACTGATAGAATGTCGCAGAAGGTTCTAGATGGTTCTACAAAAAAATCGAAGAAGGTTCTAGAAAGTTCTGGAACTTGCTAGAAACTGACAGCATATGGCTGCTACACATTAATCGTACACGTCTTAAGTTCTGACTGTTGACTTTGACTGTTGGAACCAACTCGGTGTTGTGCTGTTGGGGGACATTCCAATTAGGCTGCGAAAACACGTGACCGCAGTGGTGGTACCACTGGCATCATGTTGGGTGATAATATCTGATGACCGTTCCAGAGATAATGTCTAGTTATGCCATCTCTAGCTGAGTAGGGATAGCATGTGATTATTTTACTACTGATTTTTTTAGCAAGTTAAGAACCGGCGTCTTGCTACTGGTACAATTCTTGGTTTGCTTTAACTATGTACAGTCGCAAAATCATGATAGCAATCGCCGTTTAATTAGTGTAAGGTTTGAATAGTGTAAGGTTTGGGATACCACTGTTGTGGTTAACCCATAGGAACTGTAGCAGAAATTGTAGTATTCACAATTACCGAATCGGGCTTTTCCGTAATTTAAAAAGTGTATAATTGTGGAGTTGAAAAAGTGTGCTATGATCTACAAGACCAGATCACCTAACTCAGCGATATCCTCACCATGACGTATCCAGAACCTTACAATGAGTTGTGTTTGTTCAATCTATGCTAAAATTCGATATTTATATATATATATAATACTTACCAACCAAAATGCTCAGAGTGAAGATAGATTTCTTCTATGGAGTTTCTGTTGAAATCATTATTGAAAATCAAGGGCTGCAATCTGGAGACCTCTGAACTGACAGCCAGTCTCATGGATTGACTTCCTGAAGTAACAATCATATTTCTTCTTGATAAAGAGTGTCTGAGATCATCCAAAAGCAATGGAAAGCTGGGCTTGAAATAATGAATATTGAACTGTCCCGATGTATTTGCAAGATATATCTCAGTTTCGTTTTCTGAATTTGATTTATCGGCACAGCAATCAGATTGGGACGATTTTTCAGAATGCTCGGTTTGTTCACCAGTGACATATATATCAATATTGATATAATCACCAGCGATCTTTTGGCATCTGTCTAGTTCTTCACGTACCCAAGCAATATCATCAACATTTCTAACTGTCCAGATAAAATTGATCCCACGAGTTATGATAGGAAGCTTGGAATTGGAAGATAAGTCTCTGATGGTATTACTCAAATGGCTCAAGAATGGAAGTGTTGCTGTGATACCTGTACCAGTAGCTAATAAAATGACTCTCTCAAACGTGGTACAATCTCTGGTGGTTCCTCCATATGGACCATCTATGTAGACAAGTTTCTCTTTAGAAACATGATCATCCAACTGCTCAAATAAGACCTTTGTCAAACCACGTTTAGGAAGAATGATAAATCTCATTTGTTGATTATCATTGTCAGAGACAGATATGATGGAGAATGGATGGTTATCCAAGAATCTGGTGCCCACGAACCTCAAGAACACGTGCTGGCCAGGGTTCCACTTATATCCTTGGGTATTGTCAATGATGGCTTCAAAGGTGCCATTGTTTAACTTTTGCAACCGAGCTTTTCTTGGCTGCAAAAACAATTTGTTTGGTTTGAAGGCAGTTTTAATTAAGATTCTGTACACGAGCTGGGAACCCCAGAATCCCAATGCTCCCCACATATAGTTTTGAGCATTTAATTGTTTGTCGATATGCCAGATCAAAGTCCCAAAGTAAGCGATTCCACACATCCAGTGCAAGTGCCAGAAAGTTTCATAAATATACTTTCTGATCCTGGCTTTGGAGGCCATACACAACACAGCAAGAAGTACAAAGGGGGGAATTCCACTCCAGTAAGAAAAGTCCTTGAATCTTTCAGCCAAGGCGTGAGAGCCACCCTCGCGAAGAGTTTGGTTGATAAAAGGAATGGCATGAATAATGGAAAGTACAAATGCTGAAACACCCACGTACTGATGAAATACGTTCAATTTTTCATAGCTGATTCCTGTCAACACCGAAATCATATTGGACTTCCCAGCCATGATATAAATAAATGGGGTCAAAGCCGTGGCCATCACACCTGCTCTTACTCCCAAAGGAGGCGAGCCAAACCCTCTACACCCTCTGTACCAAAAATGAGGAACTAAGCAGTAGCACAAGAGGTATAATGCAGACACAAACATGAAAAGAATGGACCCTACCGACATTGGCAAGGATGTCCAAAAGCTCAAGCCCGGTGAAATTTGTTTATAACCCAAAAATCGGGAGTAAGCGACAAACACATCAACTAATGAAGTACCCAAGTTGGAGGAAGGCTTTTTTTTGTAAAAGTAATCTCTTTGAACGAACCAAAAATGTTTGAGGGTGGCGATGAAGAGAATCACAATTCCAAAATAAACCGTATACTTGGCATAATTAATCTGGTCGGCAAATTGGATGGCCTTTCGCAGCGCCATTTTGGCCGTCATATAGTTGGGATCATCCGTATCCGCCAAGCAATCCAAGCCCTTGTAAATCACCGTTCTCTTGTCCAAGTCAGTCATGATTCGTGTGAGGGAAACAGTGTTGGTATAAGGTAGATATTTATATACTTTCACACTATCGATCTGAATCTCGATCGTTACTGCTTTAGGGTTATTTGCTCATATATGGTCCACCTTGACCCGTTAATCTCTCTATTACCGAGTCAGATTACCACGAAATGATGGTCCAGGGAATTATCGATAAGTATTGATGGTACGGAATTTGGACCTTTTCTAAATTCGTATTGGGCGGTTTTGATGCCGATTTCCGTTATTGTCTTGACGCCAAGGTCGATTCGATGCTCTAGTTGATGGGACCGTTGCTTTCTCGGACCGATCGTAATGCAAACTTTAATTTTCTCGGCCACATCTTTGGATCTGTTCGCTGGATGAATCTGGTAAATTAATTTGCTCAATCGTACTAATTTCGCACCAGACTCAGGACCAATCTCCCGAGCCGCATTCTTCCGTTACTCAGCATTTGTCATAATTGTATGGAGTGCTTAGGGGGAAGGTCGATTGGTAAAGAAGATTGTCGTCTATTTACTCACAAATATATATTTGGCAACTTTCGGGAAACTTGGGATCTTTTTGGAACTTACGTTTAATTTCTGTTCAGTTGTGATTAATCTCACTTGACATTTCATTTTGAAAGCTCCTAACTTTTCATATTACTGGAGGTGGTAACCATCGACTCCATCTCACGTATTTGAACTTTCCCTTTCATATTTGATACTGAGGTATGGGGTTAATTCACTACAAAATTGATCTTCTAAGAATCGAACCTACTCGGTCCTATCTCACCACTGAACCTTCCTGCACAATTGTTCAGACCCACTCGGTATTCTTTTGTGCGAGGCTCTTTAGTCAATGGTGACTCTGCTAGAAAGAATGTTTGATATGATTCTTTGATTTTTACTATAATCATCGCTACTTTAAGGCTCTTGTAAGTACTCCAAATCTTCACTTAAGAAGCCGTGGACTCTTATGGCTGGTGTCCATCACTTCTTTGAGAGCTTGTGTTCCAATGGCTGTAACCTGTCTATTATTTATCCTTTTGCAAAATTCTTAAAAAAGTTGTATACCTCCAGGATTCAGTCAGTGCACAGAATGATTACCACGAGAATGACCATATTGGTATTTTCTTTACTATTCTACATTAAATTTACAAAAGGTTCTTTCAAGGAAGGGAAAGCTTTCAAGTTGGGCACAATAAATGATGTTCAGGCTATTTTCAGGGATTTTAGAAAGCCTCACAAATAGTATGACAAATAGTATGAGATATATCGCACTAAAAGAATTCCACTAAATGGGAATAAATCCTTGGGCACCAAGAATTTTCAAATTATTTTGTAGGGTATGCTTCAACTTCTGGAACTCCTGTAAACTGGAGAGCAATTGCCTATTGGTTTCAAAGAGGACATATCCACCACAAGTAATAAAACATCACCGTCTATGTGACCCGAGACTCGGTCAGGTCACGTAAACGATTTTTTGACTAACAATACACAATTGACGGATTGAGTCGCCTGCGTCAAGTGGGTACTAAAGGATCAGCAGCTCCTGTATGCAATAATACGAACCTACGACCACCGTGCATTACACACGTGGATGACACCAGATAAGAGCTTACTCAGTTATCGGTTGATGAAGCCTCTGATGTGTCTGTACGAGAGTAATACTGAAGAATCATTATAACTTGGTTGAAACAGGCGATCATTTTCCGGGTGGGTAGGTACTAAATAGCGAAACACATCTGTATTGACGATATGGCCCGCATATGCATAGGAAACAATTAATCATGAACAACGTGCATCAGGAGTCTACAGTAGTGAAAAATCGACCAGAACCACTAGTTCAGGTACCTTTATAATTTTGATTTAGTCTATGTAAGAAATGAAACATTAAGGAAAGTCGTAATAAATGCAAAGTGAAGCCTGTCACTCAAAAAGTGCCTGTCACTTAGGTGGAATTTGTTTGCTCGGTAATTTTGAGGGCAATAGCATTGCCTTCTTCACAGTTGGTGGTTAACTTGTACTCGTTTTTAGTTCCACACGCGTAAAAGGTCTTGTCACCGAGAGTCAAGTACCCGTCCTTGAGGGCGAAACCTTTAGTTGCCTTACTCTTGAACTGGGTTTCTTCCACTTCGTCTTCTTGGACCTGTATGAATCTATTGTTGGTAGCATCCACCAAAGTTTTATCATCGTTTAAAAGGAAGTTGATGGGACTACTGTCTCCAGACACATAGATTTGACCATCTTTCAGAACGATATTATTGTATTGGAAGGGACTTCCGGATTTGATGGAAACAATTCTGAATACTGGAGCAGAAGCAGCCAAGGTAGCGAGGGTGAAGTATGATAATATTGAAGAAATTTGCATTATGAGTTGATGAATAAAATTTGTCTTGTGAAGGGAATCGAAAGCTTAAATAGTTCCAGGTGTTGCCCCGAATTGCTGACAACCTTAACTGAAGACCTGTATGGGGATATGTACGCGTTGCGAGCCCCGCGCACGGGTTGTAAGGGACCATAACTTTTTCAATACAAATTGTTCTACATTTGGGACGCAGGCCTGCATGGGGTGCAGCAAACCCATAGAATTGCCTATTGTGGCAGCAAGATGACATATGACGTAAGCCCAAGGGATGGAACGAGGATGGGGGTTGTTTCTTCTGAGTATGAGATGAGCAACGCCAATAACGGTCATGTATCAAAGTTGAAACTAAAGCTAAAATGAGGCGTAACCACTAGAAATACCATAAATTCGTTACAATGTGTGCTGGTTCCCACAAATTGTTTTCAACAATGATATGTCACATGGACGTGCCCAACGGATTGGCAGGGGGCGAACTTGTAGAACCCTTTGTTGGAAATCCCAATCAGGAAGCCAATTTAGAGAAGTCGTTGCGGATTTTCATTGCGTTATGTGCCCAGCCCGTGTCATGGAACAGCCAAGGCTTAGCTGTAACTACGATTAAATGACCTCATAGTAAACGAAAACTACAACCTGAGAGATGTCAACAAAGCTTCACCTGAAAATCAATATGGCTAAGGATATCATGAAGCTAAGTTTATCGGTACACGTTGGTCGCTACCGGTTAAGTCTGGTATGCGCGCGGATAGTGGCATAATGAAAGGCTCAGTCTATTATGCGAGACGAGGCGAATACAATAGTGTGTGCTGGCCGTCTGTGATAAAGGTGCCTGATACGCGACTCCGTCTAAGGTGATTTTGAGGATGTACTGGACATCGTGTTTCAATGACGTTATTTAGCGGTATTCCGCCCACTGATGATGATTTGATTGAGGGCGGGTCGTGCGGAACGAAAAACGACTTTGTGTCACTAAAATTCAAACATGGCTCTACTGTTAACCCCGCTATTTTGTCATGAAATTTCCGATATAGTGTAATGGCTAGCACGGTTCGCTCTCACCGAGCAGATCCGGGTTCGATTCCCGGTATCGGAGTTCTTTCAAAGTCAAAAATCCTATCCGATATAGTGTAACGGCTAGCACGGTTCGCTTTCACCGAGCAGACCCGGGTTCGACTCCCGGTATCGGAATGACTTTCTTTTTGCAATCAGAACCTGTGGAGCTAGGGTTTCTGGTGTGTTATTCTTTTTTTGCGTGGTTATTACAGCACCTTAACTACACAGTGAAATGATAGCAGGTTTGAGTGAAAAAGTTACAGTGTCAAACTTGAGTGTCACAAACTGGGGAGTCTTGTACGAATTTAACAAATTATAGCTGTACTTGACAATGTTATTTAGTTTATGTAGTACTATTAAAGAAGTCATAAAGAATCTTACAAGACACTTTGGGTATTGTATTTCTATATACAGAAGAGCTTTAGTTGCAATTAATAACATCACCTACACAGTATTCCTTGTGTCTAGTATATTTGTTCAACTAGATGGATGGTTTAAAATCCGACAGGGCGTTCAGACCCATGTGGCATCAAGCACAAAAACTTGTAGATAGTTCCCATTGACTTTTCGTCTGATCCTGTGAGTCTTTGGTATGCTGAATATATTTTTTCTTGTTCTTCATAGTTTTCGGAGTTTTTCTTTAACAACTGATCCACTCTATAGCCGATTCCTAAGTTATGGAGCCAGTCTCCCTGGTTGGTTGGACCATAGGGTTGGCATACTTTTGAAGAGAGATCAACCAAGTTGTCAAAGTCGACATCAATGGATAAATCCACCTCACCTGGTTTGATGAATGGTGACACGAACTTGTGCTTGTAAATACCCCTCAAGGTGATTTCTGGAATCTCACCCACTATACCGTAGTCAATCACCAACACACCACCTAATTTTTTCTCATTGTTGATCAATTGTGCCATTTTCATGATGTATAGTTCCGCTTCAGTACAGATCTCAATTTGAGAGCCTTCGGGAAGGTCCTTGTATCTGGGGTTTAGTTTAGGAATTATAGATGAAGGTGTTTCCTTGGTGGATACTGTCAAATGAAATTGTGTTTCCAATAGTTCGTCCTTTTCCCTCACAGTTTCTGATTCAGGTTCTGGTAATTTTGGCTGAGTATTAACTACACTAGGCGTATGTTCCACCATCAATTCTCTCCAGCCCTTATCAGTCTTTTTGAAACTCTTTACGGGCAAAGCATCAAAAAATTCGTGTGCTAAAATGTAGTTTGCAATACCTTCATCATTTTTCACATCCTTCTCGGTATCAAGCCATTTAATCAGGTTGCCCCATTTTGTGGTCGATGAGTTATATCCTTCGGGAGTGGTATCAAAGGGCTTGTCACAGAGTAATTTCCATTGTTCCTTTCTTAGCACCGGTGATGCCTCAATTAAATTAATTTCAATTTTCACAGTTGAGCGTGCCAACTTGTTAAATGTTTTGAGTACATCATGGACCAAAGTCCCTCTTCCAGGACCAAACTCAATGATCTTAATTTCTTGGGGTTTTCCTTGTTGTTGCCACACTGTGAGAAGCCAGATTCCGATCATTTCTCCAAACACAGATGAAATTTCTGGAGAAGTGATGAAATCACCCTCGTTGTGATCGAGTGGATCTCGTGTAGTATAATAGCCAAAGTCGGGATGGGTCAAGCATTGCCTCATATAGGCAGAAAGCGGAATTGGACCGGTGGTTTTGATGGTTTGGGTAAATAAATCAGTCAAATTGTTAACTTTGGTAGCACCAGTATCTCTCTGAGGAAACTGGGGCATTTTTCCTACATTTTCTCTAACGTTGACGTCACCTTTAATTTCAGTCTCAAGATTTTCTATCTGTTGCTTGATATATTTGGCAGCATTGTCGTATTCTTCTTTGGTAAACTTCCCATAGTATAAACCATTCTCATCGATTGGAGGAGTTGAAAAGTGGGGTGCAGAGCTCGAAAAAGATCGGGGAAAGGACGTTGCTGGAGATGAAAAGGTAGGGGGTATCCTTAGGAACTTTCTGGCACCCGTACGAGCCCCAGCGATTCTAATCATGGCGTGAATAGTTGGAATAAATCGTGATGATATCGGATCGTGCGAATACCGCTGATCTGACACTACGAAGATGACGATTGAAGCTAGAGATAGTGACTACAATGTGAGGAAAGAGTGAATATTAATGCCAGGGAACAGTGAGGTTAGAGATTTAAGAAAACTAAGGATAGCCTGTTTGGGTCCTTAGTTAAAAATTTTTATTCAATATAGAAATTAGAGTCAATTGCACTAAATATGATAGATATTGAAATTAAACAGACAACGACTAAAGAAATTGTCGTAAGCTGATTTTCTTTCATGGGTTTTCTGCTTTAGTCGGCCCGAATGTTTCGTAAGTTTCACTGTGTAGTTGTGTTCTACGGTTCACGATCCACAAGACAGAGCCTCTCAAAATATCAATTGTCCGTCCCGAACTTTAGTTGGCCAAGCTGTAAGGTATTTGAACATGGAAGTACTATCATATACGGCTCAAGAGGTTGATGAAGAAAATTGATGACATCCAAAGGGAGGGATTAGTTACTGGATAATTGAGACAGTTTAATATTCTAATTCGTGATCACACTGACTATCCACTCAAGCTTTCATCTATAGCCACTAGATAATTGAGTGGGCAACGTTTATCACCTATCAAAATGGTAAGGATTCAATCCTGCAAATCATTTGTTTTGCTTTAATATTTTGTTGTCTACATGGACACCCCGATCAACTGGTAGCCTTTTGTCAAGTGAAACTCATCCAGTGGGTAGTAGTGGTCCACGATAAAATCGTGTATTGAATATAAAGAGGAACTGAAGAAGAGTAAGGCATGTTTTTTTTTTTTGTTGATTTTTGTCGATTTTTTTGATGTTAAATTTGCTAAAGGTTAATTTTTTTATGGTTTAAATCTGTTTTCTGTATCTTGTTGTCATGTTTTCCTTTAAAGATACCTGTATCCTGATACTGTTAGATTTGACACGAAGAACTCATTCGGGGTCAATCATACACTTTAGCATAATATACAAACCATAGTAAGAAGAAGGAGCCTGAGATCCTTGCAGCTTACTGTGATAATATATACTAGACAAAAATGTACTTGTCACAATAAACCAGGAATGAGCAATTCGTTTAAAGAGTAGGTGGAAGAATAGTTGCGTTGGAAGGGAAAAATACCATGGAATCCATATTAATGGCCAAGTTATTAGGATCATCATGAATAACTTTATTAGAATCCACATATTTGTTATACTTCATTGAAAAAGTATTCATCAACAGGAAACCTAATTTTGAATAAAATTTCCGATTCACAGGATTAGAACTTTCCAAATAAACATAAGCTTTAGGACATTTCTTATTGATATGTTCATTGATGACATACTGGATGAGAATTTTACCTAAACCTTTACCTCTCATTGATGATAAAGTGGCAATATCACTCAAATACCAGATATCAAGGTCTCTATTGGATTCTTTTTTGATTAATTGATCGACCAAAACCTTATTACGCACCTTAGTTAAAAAGGGGAGTTTGTCCTTTAAGATTTTGGATCTGCAATTACCTAAAATGGACTTGAAATTGAATTTAAAGAAAGATGGATGAATACTACTTCTGAAACCCAAATTTTCGTTAGCAAAATATTCATCATCACTCATATCTTCATCAGATTCCAGACCAGAACCAGCAGAGGAAGATCCTGAAGAATAACCAGTATCGACGTTAGGACCATAGATGTGACTCCAAAGCGAGACACCAAGGTAAGGAAAGTTGAGTTTTTTGTTAACACCCATATCATCTAAAAGAATTTCCGTGGTGTTGTCCTTAATAACAAAAATAATACCATTAAGTGACAAACATTCGTAAACACTATATTCAAAATAGGCCAACATCAAGTCCAACTTTTTCTTTTTATAGAAGGACTTGGTTACCTTATCTTTTTTGATATGAGCGGTGTTCAAGATATAATTCATGAACGGATCGTCCTCGAATGCCAACGTAAGAGTGTTGGCCACACGCTTGTAGTCCTTGAGAGAAGCACGGTCAATCGACACATTCAACGCAGCAGGGATAGATAAGCTAGAGGCAAACGACTCAATGGAGCTAGCAGGCTCGCTAAGAGCCCGAGGTTTTTTTGCAGCAATAGCAGCAGGAGTAGAAGAAGGGGAGGAAAAAGAAGCAAGTCTCAGGGAGTCAATGGGAACAGCAGGAACTGCAAGATCACCCAGAATGGGTGGTCTCCCATGGGTGCTGGAGGGCACCAGGTCTAGGGAAGATACCAAGCTAGGGAGAGAGCGTGGATCGATCGCTAGACTAACCCCCTGAGACTGTGGCAGTCGGGGCTTACTTTTTCTGGAGGATTCATGGAAATCTTCTGTATTGAGGGCAAACATCTTTCATCGGTGTGGTTTTGGATAGGTGGGCTAATTGGGGTTCTTATATAGTTTACACCCGCTTTTTTGCCTGATTAGGGGGTGGCGATGCGCTCGATCAAATGAGTAATCGCCGCGAATTTCGATGTGCCAGCGCGGAACGGAGCCAACATTTCCTGTTTAGGCCTTGTTTGAGATAACATGGAGCTCGGGTTCCGTGACTGACACCGGCAATTGACACGGTGTATGAACAGTACAATATAATCTATGTGTGGCAAGTGATACGTTTATTGCAGTTTTAGAAAAGTGGTACCTTTATAGGCATTACATAGACAACGGTTGACAAGGGAGTGAACGTGGAGGGAACGTGGAACCATCTAGAAAACACGTTCTATCCCCAACTGGCGCATCTCAAAGATAATGCGATGTGCGCATGCGAGATACCCAATGTTGATTGAGGGCCACGTCACGCCCCTCATTACGAGGTAAACTATAGGAGAAGGGAGTGGAATTTTAGATAGCGGACCAGATCAAACCTGTAGATTGCAAAGTTTAAATTGTAAAGCTAATATGAAACTCGAGATTGTAAAGTCGTATTTTCTCCGATACTTCTAGCAAGCTTTCGTAAATGAAACTCAATAAGATAACGAACCGATCATAGTTGGCAAAAATTAACGAGAAAAAATTAATAAGAAATGGTGGCAAGCCCACCAAGTAATTTAAATGTATGTTACAACGAGGTAAAGTGACGATGTAGCGGTGTTTGTATTGTGAAAAGAGTGCACTCATATGCCAAAACCAGAGGAAAGTGCTCAATATGGTGGGCTTGTTTTCGAAGATATGGTTACGCAAGATAAAGATCAAGTTTCAAGTTTTGTGATGAACACAAAATGGCTCCTATTCTAACAGATTCATGCTTTAAAGAGTAAAAAATTATTATATTAAAACATAAGCGATACTGAAAAACATCCAGATTGGAAAAAATTCTTAGAACTAGATTGCAAAGGTATTGTACACTATAAAATATAAATCTTCACCTGGACTGACACATTAAATATCTCAAGTTTATAGAAATTTTCAAGGTAATATCTGATTTAAATTAATTGAAAAGACTTGGCTATGTCACACTGGTTACGAGAGGAGATGCTGTTAGCTGGGAGGGATTGGAACTGATCTCTACTGCGTGGGTATCATGGACTTATCACGATAATACGATTTTATCAGTCATTCTGGGATTGGCGACACCAACCGTGGACGATCGTGAAATGAAACCTGGGGTATAGAGGGGTGGCACAAATAGATTGGCTAGATTTCCAGCCAAGAAATATCTGACGCTAGTCTCGGCAAGGTTAAGTGCCGGGTGGAAAGGTGCAAATGCGAATAGGAGTGATGGGAGAGGGAGCAACAGGTGTGGGGCACACGATTGTGTTGATTTGAATCATCATAGAGATGAGCATGGTTGGGCTAAGAAATTTACCATAAACCAAAGGAAATGACCAATGAAAGAGGGTGGTGGGGAACCACGGCTAAGATAAGTATATACGTGAAGTTGGAAGAAAATGGATTATTTATTCGATGTACCAAGCCTCCTCCTCCACCAATATCTGGTGGACGGTATCAGGACATACATTCGTGTCAACATAGTACCGTTACGATAACGATAAATATACTTAGTCACTAATTGTGTATTTGTATTAAATTGGTGGTGTTGGTGTGTCCCATTCACGTTAGCACCGCACTAATCAACTTTATACCCATTCACTCGTATAGTGGAAACTCTTAGGCTCTATGATACGATTTGTCTAACCAATTGACAAAAAACCCTTAGCGCAATAGTCTGTACTGGTATCCGCCTAATGGTAGCCCATTTCATTTATTCTCTCGTGTAATTTCTTCATTCACGCTAGATTGATGACTGTGCTCATCCTCACTAAAATATCTCACCCTCTCACCATTTTGATATTATTATCACTCACTTCTCACCCATACTCTTCTTTCACCGTCCAGCGCCCCATCCACCCCCATTAACGCCAGTTGTGCCTTCCATCTCAAGTCACACCCAGCGCCACCACACTCGCGTCCCGCCCTCTTTGTCCACCAGCACCTTCATCTTCTACGCTTGTGGTACTTTTTCAGGTTGCTCCTTCGTTCACTAGGTCGATTTCTGTTTATGCACCCCCCGGTAGCCCACACTATTCACCATGGGTAATTCGTCGTCCCGAGACGCCAGGGGACCTCCGTTAACTCGTACTGATACCTCCAACTCCGCCAAACTGTCACGGTCCATCCGGTCCCGAATCTCGCTTCAAAAATCGGAAAATGGCAACGCCGACTCCGCCAGTTCTCCCAGTTCTCCTAAATTGGGCCCACGATCTCCCAAAATGCTTTCCCGAAAGAACTCGTCCGCCTCCAACGAATTGGCTGTACCGCCCGCCGGGCTCCTGCGCAACTCGTCGTCGTCGCGGTTGTCTGTCTCTGGCGGCAACTTGCCTGCTTCAATGGCTCAGGTCCTGCCCAAGGAACCCATCTTGATCCGTCGCAACACAAACGATACTATCGGCACTGCTACCGTGGGCCTTCTTTCCCAAAGCGTGGACCTGTCGCCGTTTGGTAAGTCTCCCTCGCTCTCACGAACATCCACCAATCACTCCATTGCCAGCGCCAATTACCCTCTCTCACCAGAGCCCACCACCCCCGACGTGCCGCAGGATGACGGACTCGCAAAGGTGGCCAGTGGACGTCCAATGTCAAAGACCCCTACCAATTCCAGCGCCTCCCCCAACTCCATCGACATTGAAGACCTCATCCAACGTCTTTTGGACGCCGGTTACAGTGGAAAACGGACTAAAAATGTATGTCTCAAGAACTCAGAAATTCAACTTGTCTGTGCTGCTGCCCGTGAAATCTTCTTATCCCAACCGTCCCTATTGGAATTATCACCTCCTGTTAAAGTGGTGGGTGATGTTCATGGCCAATATGGAGACCTTATTCGGATCTTCACCAAATGTGGGTTTCCTCCCTCCACAAACTACTTATTTTTAGGTGATTACGTGGATCGTGGTAAACAGTCGTTAGAAACCATTTTGTTGTTATTATGCTACAAAATTAAGTACCCTGAAAACTTCTTCTTACTTCGAGGCAACCACGAGTGTGCCAACGTGACCCGTGTCTATGGATTTTACGATGAATGCAAGCGTCGTTGTAATATCAAAACTTGGAAATTGTTCATTGATACCTTCAACACCCTCCCCATAGCTGCAATCGTGGCAGGTAAGATCTTCTGTGTACATGGCGGGTTATCGCCGGTACTCAACTCCATGGATGAGATCAGAAACATCGCAAGACCTACTGACGTGCCCGACTTTGGTTTGCTCAACGATCTTCTATGGTCCGACCCTGCTGATACCTTGAATGAATGGGAAGATAACGAGCGAGGGGTTTCATACGTATTTTCCAAGGTTGCCATCAACAAGTTTCTTTCCAAATTCGGGTTTGATCTTGTGTGTCGTGCACATATGGTGGTAGAAGACGGCTACGAATTTTTTAATGATCGGACCTTGGTCACAGTGTTCAGTGCCCCCAATTACTGTGGAGAATTTGATAATTGGGGTGCCGTAATGAGCGTTTCCGACGAGCTTCTCTGCTCGTTCGAATTGCTAGATCCTCTCGATAGTGTGGCTCTTAAACAAGTGATGAAAAAGGGTAAGCAAGAACGTAAATCAGCCCAAATTCAAAACCTTCTGAGATGAAACACACATCTGCTCAGCGTGCTATGACGTTAAGTAATGCTGGTCATGAAATTACCAATGGCGTAGTATAGAGCTTAACCTTCAATGGGTGAGGATATAGATGGATATTATATCACTGAGATAGATCTTAGACCGCATGAAATCCTCGACAATAAGTTTGGAATTGTTTATGGACCAAATGGATGGTCATTTTGCAGCACTGTTGATATCCTAAAATTGTTTGCATCTATCGCATCTCAGGAATTGAAGCTGGAAAATGCTGGTACAGCTTAACAAGAAGTTCAATCACCAAGCGGGTCTCGAAAAATTCGACACAGGTTATAGTTGCTGGCGATTTCGCCATACTGTAAACCAACGCCGTATTTCTAGCTCGGTTAATCAGCAGATCTCATAACTTTGATGGATACAAACAAGCTCAAAAAAGTTTAGAAAAAATTCAAAAAAATATTAATCAAGACGGGGAATGGGAAACAAGATCAACAATAAATATCAGGACCAACATGGAGTGGTTAGGAGAATCAAGAAGACCAAACAACCATAAAGTGTTTAAAAGAATTAACAACACCAACACAAATACCAAACAGCACAAGGATATATACATTAGTATGCCATAATTATTACTCAACAAGTACTATCCAGTGTATATGATTGTCCAGTTTTTGAAAACAGATTTCTAACCATGTTAGGAGTGGCAAGTCTCTCATGACTCCACTATCAAAACCAAGTGGAATCGGAGCAAGATCTGATTTGAAATTAGTATGTCGTTTTTAAGCAGTAGTAAATAAATTAGCCTGTATGGGTTTAAAGAACTAGTTAAATTTAAGATCATTTTGTAGTATGAGTTTTTGTTTCAGTAGGACACCTACCACTATGGATAAGATGAGAGCGGGTGAGTCACCCGGGTCAAGTATGATTTTGTATCATTACAAAGTTGATCCGTTTGCTGGAACTGATTTTCATGTCAATCGTGTTGTATGTGTGGGCAATTCGATACAGTTTCTCAGAAATTGTCTCACTAATTGCCATCAATTGTGTCACTAATCACAGTAATTAGTTGGTTCAAATGTCGCTAAAATTCAGCAGGTTTAGCGGTTGTCGCCCTAAATTCTCACTAAATTATTTTTGATTCTCACTATTTGTCTCACTACTTCACATCCCACTACTCAAGCAGCTCCACACCCATGAATGACCCATATTACTTCCTTCTAAAGACTGAAAATATACAGCCGCTCCTTCATGTTGTGGACCAACTCACCCTGCAAATCGCCACCAACCAGGCCACCATCCAGCGACTCACACAATTCGTGGATCAGCGGGTGAAGTTTCCTGAGCTTGAGCTAGGACCAGACGTCATTAAGGAAGTTCAGGCTTTGGCAAGAATGCAGCTGATAGAGGAGAACGAGGAGGGTGAAGATTCGGGCAGAACGAGTCCAGAAAACGGGGTCAATGGCTGTGAAATAGGCGTGGAAAGACCAGGCGTGGTTCCAGCGAGTGACAGTCAAAACCAAGAGCTTGTGCTAGGGGACGAGCTTATAACCAAACAGCCTGACACGTTGCGATACTTATTGAAGCAAAAGTATGACTTAGACCATGTAAAGTTGACGTTGACAGAAGCAGAACGTATCGATAAGATCCCCAATGCCCGCATCAGACAGTTGTTGCTGGACAACATCAAGCTTGAGCGGATTCGGAGTGCCAATCGGGTGAAAAACCATCAATTGGCCATGGTTGTACAGGACTACGAGAAGTTGCTTGTGGAGACCATTCTTCCTCGGTTGCGTAAAGAGTTGGTGGATTTGAACCAATCGAAATTGGCAAGAGGGTTTATTGATGCCAAGTATGACAAGATCAACGCCATTTATGGCCGGTATGGCGAGAGCGTAGAGATTTTGGACCGATTGGTGCGTGTGGTGGGAGTACTTATGGAAGTTTTACATGGAGAGGACGAAGATTATTTGCAATTGAGTCACCAAATGAGCGGGTTAAACGGGTTGAAAAAAGAGCTTGAAAGGGTCAAAGTTGTCACTGTCAACGAGATTGTCACCCAATGAGAAAATGTCTGAGTAAGACACAAGAGACTGTGGTATGAAATACATCACTAATATTATCAATTGGTATTCTGCCTAAGAAAACTCCGAAAACTCACTCAGCATCAGATTTGGGGACCAATGATAAGAAATCGAGATTTTAAACTTACTTATGGAAGATTATATTCTTCCTGTTGATGGATCATGGCTCAACGATAAAGCTAGCATTACAAATGTGACAAGGAGATGCGGTGCAGAATACTTTTACTCAACTATGATTAAGCTCGGAAAAACCGCACTTCAAGGGTCTGGTAACAGTCTTGAGGATATGATCAGAAAGGAATTGATGATGCTAGTCAAGTTCTCAATGCATCCGGAACACCATGGTTGCCCCAGTATACTCTAAGTTTTCTTGTCCAGTTTGGGTGGTTCATTCGCGACCCCAATGGGTTTATTACATGTCAAAATCAATCATAAAAATAACTAATTCTGATTACAGGAAAATAATTATATGGGATAAATCCGGTTTATTATTGTCTGTTTCATTATTCAATCACTGAAACAGTAAATTTCCACCACAAAATATTTTTCTTTCAGGGATCGCGAGTTAACGCCTGGGTTAACTCTGTTGGGTAACTCGATGTTTGAGATAACTAAATAAGGAACAAATTTTGAATTATTTTCTGAAAGAGAGGTTTTGCAGGTTGAATACTGGAATATGACTAGGTGCATGGCCAGGGCTTACTGAGCCACCAAATAGGGAATCTACCCGAGAAATTGGGATGGAGTGGAACATGCCGCGCAATTTTATGAAATGCAACTGGTTTCGGATATATATCAAATCCGACAAATGTGTTTGAGGTTGGGATAATATTGTGGAGTCGGTTAGATGAAGTTATTCGTCGCTACATTGTCGTTATTTTGTCTGGATATTGAAATGTCTGCATCCAAAGGGGTGGAGGCGCAGGGCCATCAGGGGCGCGCAGGGGGAGCCAAGACAGACTGCGACAAATGACTTTACAACCCAACTAATAAGGCTAAACTATCGACTGCAGACACCAGTGCCAACGGCAATCTAACCGGTAACCAACTAAGAATAGGCTAAAGGGCTAGACTATTGTGCGATTCATCTGACACAACCCCTTGCACCGTTAGGGATCAGGGGTAAGACACAGACATAAGTAGAATTGCGCTTTTTCAACTACAAAGCTCAGGGATAAGTTGAAAATCAAAAGTGTAATTGGAAAATGATGCTATGATGGTGTTTAGGATGTTACCGATGATTGGTAGGGGTCAGCAATGAAATATTGAAGGCAGGTGTGTTTAGAGGAACATCAGGGAAATAAATCTGGCGTTTCTTTACAGAAGAGCACCGTAGAATACGACTCGTATTTTATAATTACTGACATTTTACGATGACTTGAGCCTGAACAATTTCGCTACCAAGCTATTGGTGAGAAGTGCTAGTCTAAAACAACAATAGCTTAATTCTACAAGAGTTTGAGGTCTAATGTCTGAAAATATCGGCCACTTTAGGATGAGGACCTATCTCAGGAGATTGAGATATAATATCTACACTATTTCATCCAATATCTTCTTTTTTATTAGTTCTTGAGTATAATGGTTCCTCTATCATAGATCACAGATACTATACCGAGTAGTCTCAAAAGTTATACTGGTAACAATTGACTTTTGTCGTAGTTCAGCTTCTACAAGATCGTGTCTCCATTTTCACACCATTCTCACTTATATTACATCGATAAAACATCCAAAAGCCTATATCTATTTAGCTGGTGGGGGCCGATGACGACAACGACAGGGTGGACGAAACATCACTGGCACTACCAGGAAATTTCTCCTGTTCGTACGGCGACAAGAGACTGTGGATGGTGGGCTTTTTAGAGACGTAAAGGATTTTATTATTAATTTCTCTGTTTGTTTCATCATTCAATACTCCTCGGAGCCAAGTTTTTGTTTCGTTAGAGGACTTTTCGATTTCGGCGTCATTTCTCAAGGATTTTTCCAGTTCATGTTTTATTCCAGGCGTGGTAGCGGCAGTGGGGGTTGCGGATACCGAATGGCCCAGACTTTGAGAGGCCATACTGTCCATGGAGGGCTGATTTCTGAGCCTTACCGAGCCATTTCCGAGGATATTTTGAACGGAAGGTAATTTGTCGTCATCGGGATTTGACGTGGATGCAAAAGGGGAATTAACCTTGAACCCGGTGATTGGCCGTACTGCAGACACTGGGGGAGTATTCTTGATGGTCGTTTGGCTGAATGATTGGTGGAAAAGTGGTGAAAGTGGCGATACCAAGTTGGGGGTAAGGGATGGAATGGATGCAGATTTTGGTGGGGCAGGGTATGAAGGAGGTTTGTTGGCGGAAGTGTTTTGCAGAATAGATTGCCGCCTTTGAGGAATTTGAAAGGTGGTTGTATGCGCTGGTGCGGTTTTAAGTATTGTCTGATTAAGATGATTATTCATTGCTGTTGATAATGTGTTGGTATTAACTCCTGCTGTTTGAATTGCAGGAGCTTTATCATCAAGAAATGAATGCTGAAGCGATAATGGACGGGGCCTTCTTTTTGGTTTGAACAGATGAGCAGGTAGTTTTAACCCGTTGGATCCATTAGATCCGTTGCTGACTCCATTGTTCCCATTTATTTGGGGTTCCTCACGATGATGATGATGTTGTTGTTGTTGATGATGATTGTAGTGAGCATTTTGGACATTCTGGACATTCTGTACATTCTGTACATTCTGCACAAAGTATCCATTATAAGGATTATATTGCTGCACCGGTTGATAATGAAATTGATGTTGATAATGCGGACTTTGCGAATTAGGAGGAGATATTAGTGTTGCAGAACCAGCTGTTGGTTGACCATTTGGAACTTGATGTAAAGGCATACTAGGGTAACCACCCTTGATGTTGAAAAGTGGATTGTTGGGGGTAGCAGGATGTACAAACTGATCTTCTGAATATTTGGATCCTTGAATTTTGCCTTCTTCATCCTGTCCATTATTAAGACATGATTCATAAGCATGCACAGTATGTTTGTGTTGACGTAAGTTGTCCAATCGAGAAAAGTTTTTACTGCAATAAGGACATGTAAAAGGTCTTTCTCCTGTATGTTTCCTCTTGTGTCTGGCTAAATGTTCTGACCGTGTAAACGACATATTACATCCCGGGAACCCGGTACACTGAAAAACCCGGCCTTTGGATGGTCTTTTGGATTTGGATTTGGGACTCTTGGAGTCCATGGCATCTATGGGATCCACATCCTCATCGAGATGATGGTGCTGTGCGGTGTTGATCATTTTTTGACCTTGTTAGTCAAACTTTGGTGGTCAATTTTTGAATTTTTGATGTCGGCAGATGTTTGATGTATATCAACGATGATATATATGCAACAGTACGTATGAATTGAAACAGTGAGAAATTGTCGGTCTCTGTATGATGAATAATGTAGGAAGTATATCGTAGGAGTTTTCCAATCCTTGTTGATTAGTGAAGTAGTCTACTTGTTATGAATAGTGACTGGATTTATGTCTGGGGGTCATAAAATGATGAAATGAAAAGGAAGGTGAATTTAAGTTTTTTGTCTTCTATCTTTACTGTAGACCTTCCTTTGTATTTATTGGGCGTAATAACAGAGGGGTAGTGTCGGTGACAGTTGGGAGACCTGGCACAGCTGTTGTAACGAGTGACGCGGACATTGACCCAGACACTACTGCCTCGCATATTTTAAGTTATATGTCTAACCCACCAACTATTTTTTTTTGATACATTATTAGTAATAATTAGAATGAGTTAACGACCTATATTTTTCAATATTCCTAAATCAGTTTCTTACAATCAGTTAAATGTTTCATCAAGTTGAAGCGATGGTTTTAATTAAAGTCCGGCCATTTCTTGTTTGTTTGAGCTCTTTTGTGTATATGCATGGTTTGTTACTTTGGTACAGTTACGCGCAAGATTGGCGGATGAGGTTACACGGTTTATGTCGGTGGCTCTGCCATCACTAAAATCCCAGATGTCGGCGTGCCTGTCTGCGTGTAAACATAGGACCCCCAAACTAATATGAAGAGCGAAAAAAAAGCCTTCTTATTGTTGAGACTGGGATAACTATACAATATTGAAGATAACGGCTCATCTATTGTTGGTGGGCAAAACGTACTGAATTCCGTACATCCAACAAACGTTTTCTTCCAAATTTAAAGTTTCACGGCGCGTGCTTTCAACAACTGCGAAAGTATGTCTTGATTTCACCTCGCTTCAAATTGTATCTGTCTGTACATCTTCCTAATCACCCAAAAGTCGCTAACACGTACTTATAAAATAGCATTAAAGCTAAGATAAAACTGTAGATTAAAAGTCGAGTCTAGTTTGTAATTTGAACTCAAGTTTTGAACAAAATTAGATGTAGGTGCTGGAGACCTCAAAGGTGGATAATGTATAGTATAGGTTTATAAACCTCTAGCTATGTTAAATCTATCATCACAAACAATTGATAAAAAATATTTTGAGAGTGCATTAATAATAATTTGTTTGAGATTTTACAGGTTACCCACCTCATCTTCTTAAGCATGAAGCTTCGTGCAGATACCATATCAGTTGAAAATCATCCAGTACCGGAAATTGATTATGTAGAATTGTGCGCCGTTTACTTCATGTTAGCACTTTCTTTGTTCAGATTCGTATACATCTAATTAGAATAATAATCAGTACATTCAATCTACGACCTAGTCATAAACCTGGCCGAATTGAGGTAATTTTTGTCACTTTTTCTGGATTCTAAGCAGGGACAAGGTACCATCGTTAAGCTTACTGTTAGCAGCAGGAACAGCACACGACAGGCACCAAAAATTCAGATGGTCCGATTGGTACTAAAAAATTTTTAGGTATTATGCAGCCCCTACATGTTTTTGTGTAAGGGAAGAGGTAAATAACATGAAGAAAAAAAAAATAAATGCAAGTTTTTCATAATATTAAATTATAGTGGCGTGGTTGTTATACGGCATCGATTTTAAAGGATCTTAACTTTAATAATGCTAAAATAGGAAAAGGTCGACTAAACTAGCCCGCAGGTGTTTGTGCAGTAGTTAAATACAGGAGGCTTAGAATTGTGGGGGTATACATAATTCATAACCTGCAGTATCACGATGTACAGATGAACCAAAAGATTTCAATGCATAATTCTGATGCATGGGATATATACTTAACTAATGCAAAGAAGCGAAGCCATTTACAGTTTAATCCTACCACTAACAATCAACCCAAAATCTAAGCCTAAAACGTTACATGGATTCTCATTAGTGCTTGAACCTTCATGCTAGATCAAAAAGTTAGTGTGAGGAGTCGCAAAACCCCACCACAAATTCGAGCAGATATTTTTACCGTAAATATGTCGCTAGAGACTGATAAAGCACGTTGAGGAATATGATCAAGTACGGCCGCGGTTAAACCTACGAAATAGAAGAAAATCGCCAGAGAATTCACAAAATTAACCATACAAAATATGCAATAAGCATACGATACAAAAAAATATAACATTAAGCCATCACGATTGAGCCATAAAAGATAAAACTGTTGCCAAAGTCTGGAAGTCGAAATAAATTTACCAATTCATTTTATTCTACTGTTTTGGCCAATCAAGCGGACCAAAATCCACGGGTTCAACGACTTAAAAATGTACAAATGGTTTAGAATAATTAAATAATTCAGTTGATTCAATTATTGAGTCTTCTAAAGCCACAAAGCTGGCTCACAAACGTGGATTTCCTGAACCAATGACTGGATAAGTTGGTTTGGCTGTGAAAGCGATCATTGAACCATTTTGATCGGGCCATTTTGAGCAAAAGAGACAGAAATGACAGAGATTATCAATACGGAATTGATAATTTCTTGTTGACCAATCATTAGAAGCCTCTTATCTTTACCAGAATTGACTAATAGAGTAAAGGGAGGGAAGTAGATTAAGGGTAGATTAAGGCAGGTTAAGGGTTGAATAGAATACGAAGAGATTAAAATAGACAATATTTTGTAATCATCATAAAAGTTGAAACACTTCTTGATAGCAAACTTATTATATACTATTTTTAATTATTATTCAAATGGTGATATATTTAATATGAGGATAGTATTCTCATTAACAGGTATCATTCCTGTAAATAATCACTCCAGTAATTTTATTGGTATAGATCATGGTAACGACCACCCTTAGCAGCCACTTTTCAGAAGGTATCCAGTATATTATTAGGTATTTCCAATCTTGTACTCGCGATATGATGAAGCGAACGTCCTAATGAAACTATAATACAATCAACGAAAGAATTCGGCCATATGTCTTTGTTCTATTTTTATCCAATCTGAACTTCTGTATTTGAATATCTGGCTTCATTCAAGTCATCCGTTTTACTTATCAATATACCCCAATAGATTATTACTTCAAATTCAGGTGTTGAAATTTTTCCTTCGAATGACAGTCTTAGATGTTGCGGTATGGGTTTGAGATACTTCGATGATCGTCAATTGACAATTGCAGTATGGGTTTGAGATACTTTTACATTTGATATTTGATAACCCGTTTTCCTTGGCAGCATGGGTGTTCTGGCCATAGTGGTATGGGTGAAATTCTACCCAGTGTTTAGATTTATGAACTAAAAAGCCTGGCTAATCGGGGCCTAAAGAGCCCAAACCTTTACTAGTCCCGGGTCAGCCAAATTGAGCCAAGACAGAATAATGCTCAGAGGGCCTTAATGTTAACATACCATTGCTTAATAGGTCTAGAGAATTTAAGCGGTGCCATCTACTCACCTGCGTGGGTTACTTCCTAATCTGGATCTGATTGCAACCTGGCCCACAAATAGCTACGGGCTTATCATTACCGATCTACCGGAGTATCTCCCTTAAATACACCCGTTTGGTTTAGGAAGGTGCCATCTATATGATAAACAAGCAAAACCGTAGAAGATACCCTACCAAAAGTTTTAAATAGACAACAGGTTAACTTATAAAGTACCAACTGGCCAATTTGTCTAAAGAATTAAATTTGATTATAAAAAAGATTATATCGCTTGTCACTTCAGTTTATTAGACTTTACCGAATATTTAACCATTTCACAAGAGATCATACTGAACTTTTCAATCTATCTTTTTATCCAAATCAACACGCTAAAATTATGCTTAAAAAGAATGCTAAAAACATACTGAAAGGTATGATAATTATTTGCCGAAAATGTACTAAAACATACTAAAACATACTAAAAGATTGAAAATAAATTGTGAATATACTGAAAACATGCAAATTTATCTCAAATAATCACTACTACAACAGTGGTTTATTCCTTAGTTTTATTCATTTATGAATGTCTTTGGGTTTATTCATTTATGAATTTCTATAGTTGATTTCTAGAGTTTTATTCCTTATAAGTTTTTAGTTTCATGTTTTATTTTAAAGGTTTTAGTTTCATTCAGTTTTGATTCCTGATTTCTTTAGATTATTCCCTTATTCTTCAACTCCGGTCCTCTACAATTTCATTTGAAATTTCTCATTGTACAACAATGGGCGTTATATTGACCTATAGATTGTTCAAGAATGATGTAAGTTGTGGAGTTGAGTCGTGCCTGCAAAGATTTATCATGATCATTGGTGATAATGCCTTGTGAATTCCATAATCAACAACATCCACTGGTGGTAGGTTCGGTGGTATCCACGGTGATATCGATGGTTTCAGGCTTATTTTTTCTATGTTCAGTTTCGTCACTAGGCCCAAATTCCGGTAAACTTTGGGCGATTTTTTTAAACAATAATTTGACATTATGGTTGGCCTTGGTGGAAGTTTCAATGGAAAATCGAGCCCCCACTTCCTTTTGTAATGCTTCCACATCCTCTCCGGTGACTTGACGTTTATCATTTCCCAAATCAGATTTGTTCCCTACCAAAACCACAATCACATCATCACCTCGTTCTAATTTCACATCTTTGATCCACTTGTCTAAATTATTAAAACTCTTTTTATTGGTAATATCATAACATACCACGGCAACATGACTATCTCGAATATATGAAGGAATTAAACTTCGAAACCGTTCCTGTCCCGCAGTATCCCATAATTGTAACCGAATGGTTTTATTGTCTTCCAAATACATTGTTTTCAGCAAGAAATCAATTCCAATGGTTGCGGCGTATTGTTCATCAAAAGTATCATACATGAACCGGGTGATTAGAGACGTTTTGCCCACTAAAAGTTAGTATAATGACGGATAGCTGGGAGGTTTGAAGTAAGAATGGTTCAGTTGATTCCAAATCAACCAAAGAAGAAAGTAATTTCAGTTCAATCAAAGGCCACAGGTTCCATTGCTTCACACTACGATTGAAACCAATCTCAATTGGTCCAAGTTCGGTTGACACAAGGATCGTGTCCCTAAAAGACTGAAAAGAAGCAGTCTTGGGCTGGAACAACTAAATTTACTGAGCTAATTGGAAAACACGCTAATTGGAAAACCCCCGAAAGGAAACATCTGGTATTTGGTGAAAAGAGCCACGATCAAGCCCCAAAGTCCTGTTTCTTGTACCAGTTGATCCAAACATGACTGCCAGTAGAGTGGAATTGAACTCTGGAACACAATGGGTGAGTCACCGCTATTCACACGACAAACACAAAGGGTTCCACTAGTCCCAAGGTTCCTCTGAGACTCGGTGACACTCCAATCCATTCTGTGCCTCTCCAGCAGATCTTCGTGCTTCTTCTGTTCTTCTGTTCTTCTGATCTTCTGATCTTCTGATCTTCTGATCTTCTGATCTTCTTCTGACCTTCTTCTGATCTTCTGCTTCTCTCCTGTTCTTCTGCTTCTCTCCTGTTCTTCTGCTTCTTCTTTCTCCTGTTCTTCTCCTGCTCTTTTGCTTCTTTCTCCTGCTCTTTTGCTTCTTTCTCCTGCTCTTTTGCTTCTTCTTCTGCTTTTCCCGTTCTTGCTTCTTTCCTACTGATACGTACCGCTCTGGTCTCCCAAGAACACTATCTTGTACTTCTTCATGATGTTGGTTTTGTCGGATCCGGATTTGGGGGTACTCATGGTGAATTATACTGCAGACGCGCCGTTAATTATATAATTTGATGTAAGTGAAACGGAGTGGTATGCCGGCTGATGTAATTCCGAGATGGCGTTCCCTTGATGCAATTCTGGACTAACTGATGGTTGGTTGTTTGTGAATCAAATGGATGGATGTTGAGGATATGCGTCAAGGGCCGCGCCGCACACGACCCCGCGGTCGCACCCCACAAATCAGGATCCTAAAACTTCTACAAAGGGTCTGGTGGTGAAGATGATAGAAGCTTACGGTTATAAGGGCCAGAAATCACAGAGTAGGAAGGAAGAATGACGATGGAAAGGAAAAAAATTAATTGACTAGAAAAAAAAAAAAAAAAAAAAAAGAAAAAGGTGATCAGACACGAATTCATCAGTTACCACGATAAGAGACAGTTGATTGAACTAGTGAAGGGCAGAGGGTCTCTAATTATACTGATCGAGAGTGTGGACCAATGCTGTTTCATACTTCTTTTTTGAACTCGATATTTTCACTTTTTGAATCTGTTTTTCTCATTGATAGCCCATCAACAGATAATATCATTCTGAGGAGTGATGTGTTTCACAGGTGGAGAGTCGAGCCAAACGGTTGTTATAATCTAATGTGCTAAGTCATATATAAATTGATATTGTAATTTTTTAACACGTATTTATTCAGGTAGTTAGTCAAGTATTTATTCAGGTATTTATTCAGGTACTTAATCACTCACTCATGAATTTATTCAGGTAATTATTCACTTACTCATGTATTTATTCATGTATTTATTCATTTACTCATGTATTTATTCATGTATTTATTCATTTACTCATGTATTTAGTCAAGTATTTATTCAGGTATTTAGTCAAATATTTGTTCAGGTTTTTATGGTATTTGTTCAGGCATTTATTCATTTATTCACTTATTTATTCAGGTACTTATTCACTTACTTATTCATTTATTCACGTATTCATTCAGGTATTTTCATTTATTTGTTCAGGTATTACGATCAATCACTAAAATACAATTATTCCAGCTCTTGCAGAGTCCCAAGTGTCTGGAGCTGTATCAGATCACAAGGTGGTATTTTTGGCAGTATACAGTTTTTAAGACACACTATAAATTAGTTATACTCTCTTTAGTACACTAATTATTAGTTGTACTGTCTTTTACACTATACATTAATTGTTACTCTCTTTTACACTATATATTATGTGTATACTGTCTTTTACACTACATATTAATTGTATAATCCTTGTTAGTAGTCGCTATATATTAAGTGTTACTCTTTATAGTAGTCGCTTTATAATAGTTGTTACTCATAACATTTCCCTTTTGTAGCTGTTGAAATACCACAATATGCTAGATCAAGATAACCAGTCCAATGCACAATCGAAGATGTGTTATATGACGGTGTAGTATATCGTCTTCATTGTATACGCCCTCTTTGTAAACTATCCCCACTGAAATCCCCGAGTAATTATAATAAGTTTACTACTTGTAGATCTCGGTAATATTCGGGTTGGAGGTGCTTCACCTTATCTCTTCACCTAAACGAAAAGAGCATCTACAATTAATACATCAACAGATTTCACAAGTCATACACTACCGATTTGATAGATGTAAATATCTCCCTTCTCCACCAGAACCCTCGATAGAGCCAGGACCTTGCCATAGACCTATCAGTTTGGACCTATCAGTTTGGACCTATCAGTTTGGAGCTGAATTTTTGCACCTAATTTTTTGAGAAAACTCCCTCCAATAAACTCACCAAAACCACAACGAGCCCCTTGGAGATCCCCAAACCATTCAAACCAACCAAAGGGCCTTTCGCCTTATCAAAAGTCCTGTCTTTGTTGGTTTATTTGTCTTCTTTGGTTTATTTATCTTTGTTGGTTATTGATGGAGCTTCTAGGTTAGGACAGGTGCGACAATTCCCATCGATGTCGCGACCAGTGAAAAGTCTCTCCTAATCACTTCCTCCCACCATCTTTCCCACCACACCATGGACGACGCCGAACTCAACGCCATCAGAGCGGCCAGACTCGCCGAGCTCCAAAAGAACACCCCTGGCGCCCCCCAAAGCGCAGGTTCAGGCGCAGGAGCTTCCAAAAACGACGAAGCAAAACTTTCTATGCTTTCAAGATTACTTGAACCAAACGCAAGAGAACGTCTTAGCCGTGTTAGAATAGTTCGTCCCGACCGTGCCGAACAGGTGGAGCAGTACATCGTGCAGCTTTACTCCATGGGTCAAATCTCCTCCAAGCTTACTGAAAAAGACGTGGTCCAAATCTTGGACGGTTTGTCAAGAGACGAAAAGAAGCAAAACACCTCCAAGATCGTGTACAACAGAAAATCGACATTTGAGGACGACGACGACGACGATTTCTTTGACTAACCAATCCCAATAAATAATACTAATAATAATAATAATAATACTAATAAAATTGAACCACTGAAACCGAGTATAAAATTCTGGAATTATGCGTGGAACCCCAGAACGCCGTGAACTCAAACCCAGCCTGGTGATACACTTGATAGAACACCAATTCCCTTGGGTTTATGGGGTTGTAGTGGTGTTATTATGGGCGCTTACGTAAGCAGCTTTGCATCGCAACTTCCTGGGCTTCCTTCACTCTTTTTCAACCTTCAAAGGTGCTGGTAGTGAACCTCAAGGAGGTCCATAGCGGCTGCTTGAAGTGGAACTTGTAGCGACTTCTTTGTGGCTCGTGGCTCCGTGTTTTACTCTTGAAACCTCGTAAAATACACCACCAGCGAATGTTTTCAAGCCAAAAAAGGGAAAATGGTAAGAAGTAATTTTTCTCTCTCCACTGGCGTTTTCTGTTACCGGTTTGCTCCTCTGTAGCCCAAGATATATAGCGATTTGTCGACGATGCATATTACGTAAGCGCTGACTAATACTTTTCCAAAAACTGGCCAAATTCGGTCGAAAGTGATCTGATTCTCTGCGGCCTCCCCATAGTTTTTTTTCCCGCCAGAACACGCCCCCAAACAGGCCCAAAGACGCGGTAGTTTTGTCCGGCCAAGTTTGGCTGGCCGCGATAGCGTCACGTGCCTCAGTACAAACAAACAAACATCAACAACGTCAACACTCCCAAACACTCCTCCACCAGCCATGTCCAACATTCAGGTGGTCGTCCGGTGCCGAGGCCGCAACTCACGTGAGGTGGCTGCAAAATCGCCCATCGTGGTCGAGCTCCCAAGCGACTCCCACTCCGTCTCCGATCCCTACATCACCATCAACACCCATCACCCCACCACGGGCGGTAATGGTGGAGCCAGCGGCAGTTTTTCCGGGTCCTTTAGCACCAGCGGATCCCAAGACCGAAATCTGGGGTCGCGGAGGTCGCTGGGTCCGAGCTTGGTGCCGTCTTTCTCCAACTTCAAGACCTACAAGGTGGACCAGATCTACGGATCCCAGGCCGACCAGAGCTTGGTGTTTGAGGTGGCTGCGCTCCCGCTCTTCAACAACTTCATGAGCGGCTTCAATGTGACCATCTTGGCGTACGGCCAGACCGGCACCGGGAAAACCTACACCATGTGTGGAGACCAGAGTACGGCACTTATGACTCCCCACAAGTCGGTGGGAGGCCGGACGTCGCCCCATATGGAAATGAGACCCTCGCGTGAGGCAGGAATCATCCCCAGAGTGCTCATTGAGCTCTTCCACCGGCTCCAGAAGGACGATGATTATGTTGTCAAATGCTCGTTTTTGGAGTTGTATAACGAGGAGTTGCGAGACCTTCTTGAGGATGATGTCAAGGCCCCCAAGCTACGGATCTACGAGAACGTGGCCCCCAAAAAACCCCTGGCCAAGGGGATCATCATTCAGAATTTGAACGAACAATATATTTCCTGTTGTGCTGATGGCCTCAAGTTATTGAATAAGGGGTTGAACAAGCGCAAAACTGCCAGCACAAAGCTCAACGACGTGTCGTCTCGCTCCCATACCATCTTTACCATCACCTTATATCGCAAAAACTCTGGTAGTGACCCGGCCGGTGGTGACGAATTATTCAAAGTATCTAAAATGAACCTCGTGGATTTGGCAGGATCGGAAAATATTAATCGCTCAGGAGCAGTGAATCAACGTGCAAAAGAAGCAGGGCTGATTAATCAAAGTTTGTTAACGTTGGGGAGGGTAATCAATTCTTTAAGTGAAGCTTCCAATTCAGGTTCTACATCTCATGTTCCCTACCGAGAATCAAAACTAACTAGATTACTTCAAGACTCCATTGGAGGCAGCACAAAAACAACACTTATTGCCAATATATCACCTGCCAAAATTAATATTGATGAAACAGTATCTACTTTAGAGTACGCCAGCAAAGCCAAAAACATCAAAAATGTGCCTCAGGTGGGTCATGAGTCGGAACTGGTAATGAAAAAGGTTTTGGTTAAGAATTTATCCCAAGAAATCGTCAAGTTGAATAGTGATTTAATTGCTACTAGAACTAAAAATGGAATATGGCTTAATGAAGAAAACTATAATTTCCTCAACGATGAGAATGAATCGTTAAAGTCAAGTCTCAAAGAATCCAGCTTACAATACGAAGTTATAAGTGCAAAATCCATTCGGTTGGAAGAACAAAATTCCGAAAAAGAACTTCAGATTTATGACCTCCAAGATCAATTGAAAGCTTTACAACAAGAAAACCGTGAGTTGAAGTCCGGTATGGACAAAACCAAACATGAGTTAACAGCCAAATCTGATCAGGTGGAATCTCTTAATGGTCATATAACTAAAATCAATGAAAAGTTCAACAGCACCACCCACAAATTGACGACCATAATTTACGAAAACCTTCGGAAATCCATTTCCACCATCAGGACAATTACCAATAGCTTCGATAATGCTAAAAACTGTGACGATATTCTAAAAATTGACAGTGCTATCGTAAATAATGTGGATGAATTCAAAAACCAAGTATTGGATAGATTCGACAACATTAGCCAGAGTATCAACGGCTCTTTCCTTCATGAATTGCCAGAATATCTTAACAAATATAATGAAAGCTTCAACCATATGAACGACCTTATCGTCACACTTCACTCCAACTTAATCACCAAAGTTTCAGATTTGAAAAATGCAAATACCTTGATGTCTGAGTACCTTCAAAATCATCATCTTGGAAAGAACGCTACTGATTTGGTAGCAAAATTCATTGAACAAAAACTCCATCAAGACATTACCAATTTAAACCAACAAGTTTCACAACAAATGACAGGGTTGATTCATCAATCTCAACAAAAGTACCAATCGCTTTTAGAAGAATCCATCCATACCGTATCAAAGGAATTAGTAGAAACAGAAAGGTCCCAGTTAAGTTCGTTTCAAAATGATTGGACCTCCAAGACAACTCATGCATTATCATCAATGGAAGTCGATTTAAGCCAATATAGTACCAACGAGTTGAAGGAGAATAATGCCAAATTCAACAAATTGAATCAATGTACCACCGAAAAACTCCAATCCTTGAATCAACAAAACTCCAAATCCATGGCTTCGTTCGTTTCCTTTATTAAAAGTGAAAAGAATCAAGCCAGCAATATTTTGGACAAGGATATAACCCACAAATTGTCAGATATTAGCCAAAAAATCGCTGAAAATGACATCAACATCAACCAGGCATTACAGGGAATCAGCCGCAACTTGAATGAAATCAAACAATTCGATACCAAAAATGGGTTCAAAGTGTCACCCATCAAATTGGTACGAAGCAATTCTTTCCATGAAGGAAAATCAAATATACCATCTCCCCAGAAAGCCAGAAAATTGGCATCAGTTTCTCCCAGTAAGATGAAGGAATCTAATAATCAAGAAGGGTTTAAAAGCAAAATCCCCCAACTAAACCGAAACTTGGAAAATAAAGAAAACGATTCTAATCCGTTGAAAAGAAGAAGAATAGATTAAATTTTCATAAGAAGCACTGGACCATTGTCAAAGGTAGTTGAGACCAAAAATCATGTGTTCCAGTATTGCTAATTGTATCATATCACTGGGGTTGTAATATTGTAGTATTAATAATTAAATAGTAATGAATAATCAATAATAAATAAAACAATAATAATCAATAATAAATAAAATAATAATAATCAATAATAAATAAAATAAGAATCATGATAATTGATCAATAGTAAGAACAAAGTGCCGTTTCTGAAATTGGATAAAGAACGATGTTAGCTAAATTTCGTATAAAATAGAGAGAGACTGGATAAAAGAATTAGTCCCAATTAAACCTAATCTATATAGAATTATGCTGTTAAACCTTAAAGACTCTTAGTCTATTAGCATCCTTGGATTGAGTTTTAAAGGTAATATCAATATGGACATATCAGAAATTTATAATTTCATTTCGATATAGTTCTTGATCTTCATATTGCCATGTCCATATCAATGGTTTTTCTACCCGTGAATAATTCTTTGTAAACTTTTGACCAAGACGATTTTGGTAGTTCTCGCTATAACCCTTTGTGACCCACACCCATATGAGAGTCTATTGACACTTCAAAATAGCAGCAATTAGGCAAAAACTTGTATCAAGTGGTCTCAAGCCCTTTTGACTACAAACAACAACTTACGGTGTGTTTTCTCTTTGTAGTGGAAAAGTCTTTGTTTAGTTAAACCCATGGGTGCAAAAAAAAATGATAAGAAATTAGACCAGTCACTGTCACTATAAAGAAACATTTGGACCAGCCACAACACTACGATTGACTCTCCAATTGACGCAAACGCTAAAGCCATCTCCATAAGTATAAACTTTCCCAAAAACAGGAGATTCATTCCTCCAAAGTTTGACAAAAATCGTTTGATTGTTCTTTTAGTAAAAAACTAAAACAACTAATTCACCAAGAACTCACTAAAGGATAGCCGAAAAAGTCCCAGTGTAATTTTACCAGGCACTCCATCACTGAGACATCCATCCTGGCCAGTTTCCGTACAGTTGTATCCCTTAGTGTCGCCTGTAGTAGACTTTTAAATTTGGTATAGAGGTCCTCTCTAGCGGTATTCCCCTTCTCGCTAGCTCCTCTCATTTTCTCTCGCTACTCCCCTCACTCTCTCACTAATAGCGCACTTCTACACACATTTCCTCGCTAATTTCCCCACGCTCTCCTCGCGAGCCAAAGTTTCTCCCGCACTACGAACACGAATCCATAACTCTACCCTAGGTTACTTTCACCAACAATCCATCGACACCTCCTTGGACAATTCATTCAACGTCCATTGGCGTCACCCATTATCTCCGGCTTTTTCCCCCCAGCAATTGCAATCACTGAACCTCCCCAGCTTTCCCCTTTTGCTCAACTCACTCCTCCCCTAAAGTCTTCCCCGATTCTCTCCCACAACCCGCTTTCATGATCTCCAGGTCCGTGGGATACTTCGTAGCCTACGCTGCCGTTTGCGTGGCTCTTTTCGGCTGGTCCGTGGAGGATTCGCTCAGAAACTCAGTCAACTTCAACATTTTCCTTATCGAAATGACCGACGGCTACAAACTCGGGATCTTGATAAACTTCATAGTGTTTTTGTTCATCTGTGTCGACAAGGCGCTCCAGGTGGCCTTGTTTGGAGAGCTCCGGATCACAGAGGCAGAACACTTGGCAGAAAAGTTACCATACTTTGCTCTCAACCTATTTTTCAATTTTGCTACCAATGACAACAACCGCTTGTTGACAATCTTCTTGATGGGGTTGTCCATTAGCTCTAAGATCTTCCATGTGATTTTGTTCGATCGTTTGGACTTTGTCAATATGAGGATAGTTAATCTGCCTGGTCCTTCCAGATTCCACATCCTTAAACAGTATTTGGGTAATTTCAATTTCTGGCTTAACGTGGTATTTATCGTGCTAGATTTTACCACCGCCAAGTTTTTGGTATATGACTTCATTCAGGGTATCAATCTGGCCACATGTCTCCTTTTTGGCTTTCAGTTTGCGATCCAGGGTGTGGATTCTTTGACATATTTTGCCAAATTGTTGGTCAGCATCTATGAGCTGTTATTCTACAACTCGAATTCAAATTCAAATGAAGTCGAAGAAGAAGCGGAAGATTTGGAAAACGAGGCTTTAGAAGAAGACGATGATAATGAATGGTTAGAATGGGAAAACAAGCCTTACTACAATAAAGGAATTGAAATTGTTTCGGAATCATCCAAAGCCATTTCGTACCTCTGCTTCATATACCTTTTAACCTTCCATTCTGAGCTTTCGTTGCCATTGTCCATGCTTCAAGGAACTTATTCCTCTTTAAGACAAACATATTTGGAAGTCAAACAACTTTTGGCATTTATCGAGTCCTCAAAACGTTTGGACAGCCAATTGCCCACTGCTACCCAAGCAGACTTGGATCAATCGGACAATCTTTGCATCATCTGTCGTGATGACATGTACGCCCCAGAAGGATACCATGCACAGTATGAAAAACAGTTAGCGTCTCGAAAGTACCCCAAAATTTTATCCTGTGGGCATATCCTTCACATGGGCTGTTTAAAGGAGTGGATGGAAAGATCCGAAAGTTGTCCCATGTGTCGAAGAAATGTTTTTGATTCCACACCTTCGAGAACTGAAACAGTGGAGCCATTACCCACCCAGAACCCTCCTCCTACCAATGCTCCTATCCCAAATACCCCTCCTAATGATCAACCTCCGTTTAACCATCCTGTTGAAGAATTGGAAAGAAGATTGGAAGAATTCACCAGTTTAATCCAAAGAAGAGACCGAGAATTGGGCGATCATGCCCCCGAGTTTCAGGATGTTCCCACCGAAGGTCCCTCTTCCCAAAATACAGAACAAGAGGGTGCCTATCAAACCATTTCCCTTCCTTCCAATGCTATTTGTCCCCCTGATTGGATCATTTTGCCATTGGAAAAAGTACAAACTTTGGGTACGGCAAATCAGAACGAGTACAAGATCAACTTTTCCACTGTGCATCAGGGGACCTTGAAGGTTAAAACCAAGGAGCCTGGCCAGCTGTTGACGTTTTTTCGCCCCGAACAAAACCCCACAAGATAGATAAATGTGAAGGATGTGAGTCACACATATTGAATGAGAGGCTTCTATTTATCCGGTACCCAATTCCTAGAAGATTGTTAGCATGATTACATTTTGGTGGTATTCCAATTTGGTATATTACAAGGAATAGGTCTATATACACATGCACTATGAATTATGATACACAGAATTCAAACAAATCAACAGGATAATGAGTTATTGTGCAATTCTTGGTTTCTGGTTTTCTTTATACCGAACCATATTGAAAATCCACTAAATATCCGATGATGTTTCTTATGGATTGATGTGCTCAGATTTATCATTCATCAAAATGATACCGTTCATTTCACAACTATCATTCACAGAACCAATACCCCCAAGCTTTCTTATGAGCCATTAATGAATTACGACCCTCCTGGTTCTAATATATTTATACGATTATGACTTTGTTCCTTGTAGGATGTTCGGCATCACATCAGAAGAGATCGTCTAGTTGAACGACACTGTAGTTGAATAATTCTGAAACGTTGAAGTGGAATCATTCACCAATCTTGGGGAGTGTTCTGAGGGTATTGTTTCAAATAAAAATCTCCATATACTTTCATTGTCTTCAATTGGCCCATCCGTTTAGTCTCTAATTTTTAATGTCCAGTATAGCTCATAATTTAACTTCATCATTCAAAGTCAAAGTCAAATTCATCTTGGTTCAAGTCAGGCTCAAGTTCATCGTCTAAAACAGGTTCTAGTTCTGGTGACATCACAGTGTCAGGAGTGTTCTGTTCCACAGACACAGGAGAAGCCACCTCAAAGCGAGATTCGAGCTCATCGTCTTCATCAGCATCAATAAGTCCCAACCGGACTGTTTCTGTACGTCCCACTTGATGCAAAAGAGCATCCACTTGTTGTTGAATCAAATTCTTGGGATATTTAAATCCCAACTCTTCACATCTCTCCAAATTAGATCTCAAAACATTCATGTTCCTGACCACCGTATCGCTCTCCAGTCTTCCGTAGTCATTCACCAACTCAACACTCTCCAAAAGATAGCAAAGTCCCATAAGAAAATAACATACTCCCTCACTTGAAAATGGTGGAACCAAAAGTATTTCTTCCAATTTTTCTTTGAGTTTGCTATGGTCCCCTTTCATGACTAGTGACCATAGAGAAGCAATGGAATACATAGGTGCCCTCATCTTCGATCCTGTTCTCCACATTGGTGCTGACAAGTGTCTGGACTTACCCTTGTTGAACGCCGAATTCAAATTGGTGAGCACGTAGAAGGAAGAGAGCCACTCGAAAAACTTGTCGTCCTTGTACACAGTGTTTTGAGTGTCTCTGGCTCGTTGTTGCTGAAGAATCTCCACTCCTAGTGGCCATATGGATCTTAAATCGACCATTCGAATCCGAATTAATATACAGAAAATCTTGTAGCCCAAGTCCCAGTTCTTGCGGAGCACACACAAGTGAAGAAGGGTCTTGAGATTGTTAATATGATACCTAGGAAAATATTCTGGAGGCTGATAATTTGAAAATGGTTTTACTTCAAGCCCGTTTGATTTCACAAGATAATTCTGCCTGACCCACCCCGTATATTCCATGTCATTAGATTTCACCTCGCCATCATCGTCATCATCATCATCATCGTCTGCTTCATTCAAAGAGTTGACAATCTTCTCAACTAGTTCCTCATCACTTAATTCTGGCTTGACATGTTTCAAGTTTTGATTGATCTCGGGCTGGTTGTGCCATATCTCATAGGTTTCTTCGGGCTTGGGCCTCAATAGGAGTTCCTTTCGGATCAACGATATAATCCTATGTTTATTGGCTGGAGACCGGAGTATTTTTCGGTTCTTGGAACTGGTTTTTATTCTTTGGAGTTTTTCGTACTGTCTGAGCTCGATATGCGTCTGAAGAGCTCGTTCAAGCTTCTTGAGCTTTCCCTCCTTGAATGTGTAGGGGAAGGTGACGTCCTCAAACATCTTAGGCGTTCCTGGGGTGAACGATTAGGGTGGAAACCTGATGGGATGGATTAATAGATTTGATAAGAACTTTGCCAAAAAGAATCGAAATTTCTCAAAAGTTGAATGAAAATGAACCTCCGGACAGGAAGATTACAGATAGATGGTAATAAGGGGGAAAACTTGAGGAATAAAGATATTATACCATGTATAGTAGTGAGACCAGTGATTCCTAATTAAGAAGACATTTGCAGGCATGTCTAAGCGCGACATTATTTATAGGTGATTTATTAGACACCTTTTACATACTTTAGTATTACCAAACAAGTCAGTTCTATCGATTTATAGTATCACTGTGATCATGTAATAATTCAGAAATTAGAGATGATTTTGTAAAACCCAAAATTGTTCATGTCGCATAATTCTATACATCCATAACTATATTGCATGATCTTCTATACATCTGTAACTATATAGCATGATACTTCTATACATTTAAAATCCTGTGACTATAGTACTATGACCTATGAGATCCTCTAAAATCCTGTAGCCTTATTTATAATACAATCCTTTTAATTCTCCATTTCTATACATCTATAGTTGACAGTTCTATTACACATTAATTCATTAATTCTTTAGCTCTATAATTCATTATCTCTATAATACTTCAGCTTTAATCTCTGGTTCTTCAACTCTCTGATTCCATAACTCTTTAGCTCTATAAAAATTAACTTTATAATTCTTTAGCTCTATAATTCTTTAGCTCTATAATTCTTTAGCTCTATAATTCTGTAGCTCTATAACTCTTTTTAATTATAATACTATTACTCTTTTAGACCATCTTTAGTTCTATACGTTACTTTTCTCCTACATCTCATGTTCTTTTCTTCTTTCCCCACTATTGAGTCTACATCATTTGGTACTTCTCAACCGTCTATTCGAGACTATATACAAAGAATATAAGGCTAGTAGATGGACGTCAAGGCCCATAGGCTCGTCAATCATCATTAGAACATACCTGGCATTCCACCCATACCACCAGCTGGTGGGGCAGGGGCTGGACCCTTTGGTTCTGGAGCGTCCACAATGGCACATTCGGTGGTGGCCAATAAGGAGGCGACACCACTGGCATCAACCAAACCGTTCTTGACAACCTTGAAAGGATCAATGATACCAGCAGCGATCATATCGGTGAATTCACCCTTGGCAGAGTCATAACCTCTGTTGAATTCTGGTTCGTCGTAAACCTTTCCAACAATCACTGCACCTTCTTCACCGGCGTTTTCAATGATTCTTCTACCAGGCTTGGAGATGGCAGACTTGATGATTTCAACACCCAACTTTTGGTCGAAGTTGGCGGCTTGTGCCTTAACTTCATCCAAGATTCTGGATGCCTTAATCAAGGCAGTACCACCACCAGGTAAAATACCTTCTTGAACAGCAGCTCTGGTGGCGTTCAAAGCATCATCATAACGGTCCTTCTTTTCACCAACTTCGACTTCAGAAGATCCTCCGACCTTAACAACAGCAACACCTCCTGACAACTTGGCCAATCTTTCTTGTAATTTTTCCTTTTCGTAATCGGTGGTGGCAGCATCATCAATGGTGGTTCTGATTTGTTCACATCTAGATTGAATGTTTTCCTTGGCACCTTCACCATTCAAAATCACAGTATCTTCCTTAGAAATGGTGATAGAACCAGCAGATCCCAATAAGTCGACGGTGGCGTTTTCAGGCTTCAAGTCCAATTCTTCAGTGAAAACAGTACCACCGGTAAGGATGGCAATATCACCTAAGGTGTTCTTTCTGTTGTCACCAAAGCCTGGTGCCTTAACAGCACAGACTTGGACTTGACCTCTCAACTTGTTCAAAATACAAGCAGCAAGAGCTTCACCATCGATATCTTCAGCGAGGATTAACAATGGTCTTCTAGATTGGTTGGATAATTCCAAAGATGGTAAGATGTCTTGGATGGAAGAGATCTTCTTTTCTGACAACAAAACCAATGGGTTTTCGAATTCAACCTTACCAGACTTGGTATTAGTGATGAAGTAAGGAGAAATGAAACCACGATCAAATCTCATACCTTCAGTAACTTCCAATTCATCTTCTAAAGTCTTACCTTCCTTAACGGTGATAACACCTTCTTTACCAACTTTTTCCATAGCAGAAGCTAACAAGTTACCGATATGTTTATCACCATTAGCAGAAATGGTGGCCACTTGAGCGATTTCTTCAGAAGTGGTGATTTCCTTCTTATTTTGTTGTAAGAAGTTCACAACAGCCTCAACGGCGGCTTGAGAACCTCTTCTTAAGTCCATAGGGTTGCAACCAGCAGCCACGTTCTTAACAGACTCGGTGAAGATGGATCTACCCAAGACAGTAGCAGAAGTGGTACCATCACCGGCACTTTCATTGGTTTTGGAGGCGACTTCTTGTAACAATTTTGCTCCCAAATCTTCAAACTTGTCTTGCAAAGTGATGGACTTGGCCACAGTGACACCATCCTTGGTGATCTTTGGAGGTCCAAAAGATTGTTCAATCAATACATTACGACCTTTTGGTCCCAAGGTTACGGAAACGGCATCCGCCAAAGTGTTGACACCTTTTAATAAGGCGGCTCTTCCTTCGACACCGAACTTCAATTCCTTGTGAAGCTGACGAGTAAACGCTCTGTTGATGGATTGGGTTCTCAACATTGTGGGTTGGAAAGTGGTGGTGGTGGAGGAAAAATTTTCCAGAACTTTCGCGGTTAATATATGAGATTTACAAAAGTATGACTTGTGGAGAATTGACGGATTTGGGGAGAAATTTCCAGCCAGGTATTTCCAGACAAAATTAGTGGAAGTAGAAATTGTGGAATTTTCTAGAACCGGATAATTGGCCGTAATATCAACAACAAAAATTTGGTACCCCACGAGGAGGTCAATAACACCAATCAAATCAATTAAATTATAAAAACTAGCTTAACTTACAAAACTAACCAGTTGATAAATGTCACTGTGGAGGGTAATTCTTGGTGGCTTTTTTGTATTTCGCCTCTTTCCTATTGGTCAAATACTCTGAATTAATTAATTACTTGATTAAAACTTGAAAATTATGTCTCATAATTCTCAATGTTCCATAGCGTTCTTTGATCTTCCATGGTGCTCCCAATCGGGATATCTCACAAGTCTCCAGAGTATTGCAGTATGGATCATATCCCATACTCCCCGAACTCCAATTGCTGATAAAAGTATGTGCTCCACCATGTATCAGGTGGTTCTTGAATCTTTGAAGGTGTTGTTGAGATCCGCTAGTGAATTGGAATATCGCAGCCATTCTCAATAAGTAAATTTTATAAAATGTTACAATTACTTGATAAAATAATTTATAAGAGCATATCACGATAGACAGTAGTTTGTCAAGAAAGAGATGATAGTTCTCGAAGGAAAGACCTTTAGGGGTTATTCAACTCTCAAGACTTAGCGTGTGTATGCTCTGAAATTAACACTAATAACCCGGTTTCACCAGATCTAACTAATGCGTTTGTGATTGAATAAATTAAATTTGATCAATTCTGATTAATTTGAGTTGTTTCGATTTACTTTTATTTTTTGGATCTTGTTTTACTGGGGTCGTAGTACCTTCAGTTCTATGGTGATTACAAACTTCTCATGTTTGTGCACAACCAATGTTTTACCACAACGTCTTCACACAACGAGATATTTTACAATCAATACTCTTCCAGTATGGTTACTAAGTCTATTCCTCCCGGGTTGTACTCGGAAAAGTAAAGTGATTACCACGCTCTGTCAAAATTCGGTGGCTCTAATGAATATATTGAGTGTCTCTGAGTATACCGAAAATTTAACTGATACTACAGGACCTTCATATACGGCGTTGATCATTAGCAGCTTATTAACTCTTTTTTCCACCCTGATAGGATGGGCTCTGTCCTTCCCAACTAGCCGTGCCCCGCAGGATTTATCACGATAAGTGGACTCGTATATTGGTAACACAAAAGTGTATATTTGCAACCAGGCGAAACCAAGATGGGTACGTAGTGCCCATTGAACCTGAATGGATTAGTAGTGTCAATTCGATGTACCAACGACTTGTAACAGAGTAAAGTTTTCACCGGTGGTACACTCATTATAGGCATTGGTTACCACCCCATAAGATCATTAAAAGTACCGATTTTCTTGAATATTAAAGTCACCGCTATCTTGTGGAGAGCTATCAAGCTACTATGACTCTCTAAGTGTCAGTATGAGGCTATCCTATTAGATTTACAAGAGATTGACATCTTTAGAGTAACCCTCGGTCCATGCTAACTTCATCTGACAAATTGCATCAGACTGATTGAAGACTCCGTCACAGCAGAACTGTTCCATGGCTGTAGTTCTATTATGGAGCCGATTTGACGTTAAAAGTACTTGGTTGCCAGTCAAATAGTCCTTGCAAATAGTTCTTGCAAATAATCCTTGCAAATAGTCCTTGAGTTCCATAAATGGCCAAAGATTTGGACTCAGCCAAGAAGACCATGTTCATGACAGCAAATGGGTTATTAATGAAGCACTAGCGACATCTTCAAGTTTGTTGGTGACTTTCTTTGTCGTAATTAAGGGAAGTTCGGGGCCACAGTTCCGGTGCAAAATCAATGAAACAAGCACTGTACTCCAGACCAAAATTTGATAGAATGGTGTTGAACCTCCATCATCAGCTTTGGCACGTATAGTAATTGTGAAGGTCCAGTATTCAGAATTTCCACTCCAACAAGGAGCCTTTAATGGCTGGAGAGTATGCAGTTCCCATCCAGCTTCACTTCTATTTCTGGCTAAGCCACTCGTCAAGAGGTCAAGCGCCGTGCTTCTACACAGAAAACGGCATTGCGTATCTGAAGCTTATTCAGCCGTTAAGAACGGGTTTATTCTGTTGTTCGTATAATTTGTCATACGCCCCCTTTTCCCTAACTGGTGGTGCAATCTGGAGCCTTAACATCCATGGCCATACTTTCCTGAGACTATCATTGCAACCTACAGAATATTGCGGTAGGGGTTTTAATTCCGCTATAGATGACTTTAAAGCTGTTATTAGGGGTATGTTCACAGCTTTAGAGTTTCATGGTGACTTACCACAGGGCACAAACGACCGATTGAACAAGTGTATTGTCTCAATTATGAAACATACAGTGTCAATAAACCTAAATTTGAACACCCACCAAAAGTATAAATACGATGATTAGTCAAATTTCGTAATACGAAATTAGTATTGATGGTCCAAGGCGTTTTAATATACGAAAATACAAGTAAAGTGGCTACAAGTTAAGTCATATAGTGAATTAAATTAAAACCAAACAACACCATCCATAATCATACTAATTTACAGAAATGAAATTCTAACCATCAAACTGTCTTCAATAAATAAGTCCTCACTTACTCTGGATCAACCTTCGGATTAAGGAGGAATTGTAGATATACGAACCATCACTGGAAACCGTAGCTTCAGATTCGGCAAGATTAGACTGCAAATCGTTCGGACCCTGAGACTGTTGCAAGTAGTGGTGGTCGGGTAAGGAGCCATCCTTAGATTGTAAGTGTTTGGACTCCTCCATCAAAGGACGAATACAGAGCCAGCCTGTCTCTGTCCTGAAATGACGAGACAACGCATCGGAACGGGCAAACTTCTTGCCACAACCCCATTTTGTGATTCCATCTTTGAGGTAGCCCTCACATTTGAAGTTTTTGACCCCTTCATGAAGCAATTCATGACGTTTTTTATCGTGGGATCTGGCAAATCGTTTGGGACATTTTGAACATTGGTAAGGCTTTTCTGAAAAGTGAATCTTCATATGGGACTTCAAGTTGTACTGTTTTTGAAATACCTTATGACACACCTGACATGAGAATGAACCATTCTTACGAAGAGAGTCGTTGGGAGTATGGCCAGCGACGTCACTAAGCAGCTTTGTCTTTCTTCTCTTCCGTTTCAACGAAGGTGAAATCGTATACGAGACTAGCGACGAATAATCGATGGCACCATTCTGGGCGTTTTGGAATGGATGGAATTCAGGGTCCAGTGATTCAGCCAAATTGGCAGGACTGGTGGCGTATTTCTGAGAGGGGGACTGGCTCGTGGAATCCGAAGGTTTTGCTTGGGAGTTGGGATAGGCCATATGCAAAGGATATTGACCTGAAGGTGCCTGGCCCCCTGCGCCGTTTCCAGAGGTGGACGAGGTGATATAGTTGGGGTATTGATAAGATAACGAGTGATAATTGGGGGCCTGATACGTCAGTGAGGGGGTGGAGTTGGTATTGTAATTTACCGAAGTGTTACCAGAAGGATAATACCCCATGGGAATCATTCTGGAACTTGTGGAGGATGAGTTGGACGTGGATGAGCTGGGGTTCAGAAGGTTGGGGTTGGACGACGAATTATTGTTATAATAATACGAATAAGAATAATCCCCTGAAGGATAATTATTAGGAATCAGGGATGCAGGAGGTAACAGCAGTTGAAGTGAAGCTTGACCTGATTGCTGTGACTTGGATGGTTGTCCGGACTGTCCGGGAACATAAATGGCAGGTAAATGCTTATTATCAAAATATTGATAAAGGTTATTAGAAGCGTTGGCAGGAGAGCCAGAGCTGAAAAGTTCAGTGTTGGACGACATGATGGAACTATCCTAAAATAACCACAAGGTAACAACCAAAAATCCACCAGGATAATAACCACAGAGATTCAAGCTATGGGGCTATTGGAAGTAAAGGAGATGTATGGGATAAAATCGATTTTCTAACCAATTAGCCTGTGTGACCATAGGTGTGTTAGTGGGGCACTTGAGGTCTATATATACTTCTACTATTACCAGTTGAAATCTGTCAATTTGAACCTAGAATACCAGATTACGTTCCAGGTAACCCTGGTTAGGCGCCGCGCATTTACCGCTTTGTGCATAGAAAATAAGGGAGAACAATGTCGCATTTGGTTCAGAGGGGATATTTAACCAGAGAACGTGGGAGTAGCAGTAGAGACATGGTGAGGTGGATTGCAGTAAGGATTTTTGGTGGATGTATTTGGGGAAGTCTGATATGTGTGAAAGGAAGCTCAGGTTCAGAATTCTGGCTTGTCAACGTGAATAGATCAAGTTGTATGAAAATCCTCAATATCGACAAAAAAAAAAAATTAAAAAAAAAAAACCTAAAAACAAAACGACTTTTCTATAAATACCCGATCTCCCGAGTCGGCTACTGGCCGGAAGGGTGGAGTCCCAGCCCCCAACAAATCCCTCAATTCACTCTGATCAAACCTCCCAACTGTTTGAGTACACCAGTTGCAACCAACTCAACCTTGGATGCAAATGATGCAGGTGGGCCCTGGCTGCAGTTAGCGAGTTAACCAGATTGGGGCGTTAGTGCCATAGTGAAAGATCGTTTAGTTGTGAAGATGTCTTGGCAAAAAGGGCCCAGCGGTTTGCGTCACGTTCGGCAACATGAGCCCCTTTTACCCAGAGCCCCGATGGCGTGCGAGGCTGAAATTTTTCGTGGGGATTATGATCCACCTAAGCGATAATTATAAATTTATAGTGAGTTATTTTTGGTTGGATTATCCTGGCGTGCTGCTTGGGTTATTTTAATCGGGCCGGTCAAATATTATGCTGTCACCGTGACCTCATTGTGGTTTGGCGCCATGCGTTTTGGTAGTGGGGTTACGCGAAGATAAGGTAATGAAGACTAATTATGACCACTTAAGTCCAATTGGTAGGGGATAATGTCGCTAAACAATTGACATGAATTTAGCCTACGACTTAGGTGAATTAACAAAAAATCACACTTCCAGTCATCCAGTTTCAATTCGGTTATTTTAACGTCTTGATTTTTAAAAATCGAACGTTTTGTGCTAATTGCGAACTTTTCCCTGTGATCAAGGTAACACCATTGGATTGGGTCCTTTGGGCTCAACCCATTATTTATCGATAGGATGATATCGGGGCTGGTGACTAGCACCATGCGGCTGATGAGTTTCCAGGCTTACTACAATTATCCGTGATCCCGGCGAAACTGATGCCAAGCTAAACACTTCCAGTCCAGGCTTATAGGTGGTGGGGTTTTAAAGAATGTCGGATTATTATGATAATGCTCGCTGGGCGCAAGCCTTTCTTTTGACACCACTGCACCAGGGCTAACTTTCAAAAACCCCTAATTCGGCCGGGGCTTGGATATTTTAACCCCTCATAATGTGATAGTAAAGTAAGGATTAATTGAGTAATCCACTAAAATACGGGCTGAAATTCAGGCTGAAATTTAGGCTGAACTCATTCACGGCTGACCTGATAACATGCTTAGGAGTGCTTACAAGTACATGTCAATTAACGGTTGCGACATCTTATCTCTTCACCGTTTCCGTTGAAGGGTCCGGGACCCCAGTGTTCACACCAAGAGCAATATACCGGTCGTTTTGGGAAACACCCTTAAAACATTGCGCATTTCAACTGTGGTTCAACATTTAAAGTACGATGAATAATGTCTATTCACTCCCTAGACCGTTTGTTCCTAAACTGGCGACGGGTACCCTTTGTTGCGTTTTCTTGTGGTTGCACAATACCACAAGGTTTATTCTTGCACCAAACTGCTTTGCACCATTATAGTTTATTGCGTGTGATGAAACTGGATTGTGTGGGAATAAAATCCACAATAAGCCTCTGTAATTGATAAGAACCTATTTCATCAATAGAAAGACCCATACTGCACTACAGAGTATATTTGAAGATTCATTTGCTCAGTATCTGCTGGCTTTCGACCTGTTTATGGGCACTCTCACACATCAATTTGTGGTCTAAAAAACTACAAGCTTGATCACACACTTCTTAAACTACATCAAGTTCAGATAAAGCTGAACCCTCTATAATATGGCTCATCATTCTGCTCATTCAACGAAGGGTTTAAATCGAATAGTATTGTCGCTTTTTGAAACATCTTTGGTTAACAAGAAAAATACTCAAATAATCCTCCTCTCACCACTATACGCATCTTTCATATGTGAATAGTTCACCACTTGACTTTTAAAGAGTGTCTCATATTTCCGTACTTACTATCACTCTATTTCTCTATAGCCTCTAATCATTGTCTCTAATCATGACCTTTAAATTTACCAATTAATTTATCCTCTCTTGGAGTTCATATAGTTCCTTAAGCGCATATACCCATAGGAGCATACCCTTCGCTTCGAACATGGACTGAGTCAACCAAAACTGTCCAACCACCAAATCCAACAACTTCATGTCTGATCTTGAGAAAACACCAACGGTTCACAGTTGCACCCAATTGGGACCACAAAGTTCCGGCGAGTACGATGAAGCTTTTCGGTTTGTCCAGCAAAAGGGGACTTGTCCGTCTCTGGTGGTTCCGGGGAAAGTTACTCGAAAGCTCGACCTCCGAATTTTGAGCTTGTTATGTGCAATTTACTTCCTTCAATTCATTGACAAATCACTTCTTAACTATGCGGCTGCCATGGGAATTAAAAAACATTTGACTGGTAACGATTTCGCCAATTTGTCAACCATTTTCTACGCTGCTTATATATTTGGAGAACCGGTGGTGGCATATTGTCTACAGGTATTTCCACTTTCCAAGACGTTGGGATTTTTCATTGTGTGTTGGGGAATTGTCGTAGCATGTCATGCTGGTTGCAAAACTTATGCATCACTAATGGTTGCAAGAACCCTTTTGGGGCTATTTGAATCGGCTTCGGCAGTGGCTTTGATTATTATCAGCGGCATTTATTATACAAAACCTCAACAGGCTGCACGGATGGGGATTTGGTCGGTGATGTCAGGAGTTGCTACCATTGTGGGAGGACTTCTTTCATTTGGGTTCCAACATGTTCATACCACCCGGCTTGCATCGTGGCAAATTTTATTTCTATTTATGGGAATACTTACAGCAATCTTTGGAGCATTTGTGGCTGTATATTTACCTGATGGTGTCACTAGTGCCAATTTCTTAACGGAGGATGAAAAGTCTTGGGTCTTACAAAATGTCAGGGTAAACCAGACGGGAACAATTAGTAAAAAATTCAAAAAGCTGCAAATCATAGAGTTGCTTCTTCATGATAAGTTGACATGGCCATTCTTCTTTTTGACCCTTGTTTCTCAAATTGTTACAGGCTCAGTGGGCACGTTCAGTGTCACGGTTACTCTCTCGTTTGGTTTTGATAATTATCAGTCAGCATTACTTCAATTGCCGGTGGGGCTTCTTATAATTATCATCATAGGAACTGCCACTCAATTGGTGTCCCGTTTTGGCCATATCACTTATATCACTGTCTCCATGTTCATTCCTTCAATAGTAGGAGCTGTTATGTTACTTGCTACCGATTATCGCAGTAATAGAATCGCAAACTTGTTTGGTCTATACTTGATCTATAGTGGCTCTTCTGCCATCACCCTAATCTATGCCTGGGTGAGTGCCAATACTTCTGGAACCAGTAAGAAATTTTTCAGAAGTGGTATGACTATGATTGCATTCTCTATTGGTTGTATAATCGGACCACAATTGTTTCAAGATTATACTGCTCCTGAATACCGTCCGGCAAAAATCACCATTTTGGTTACTCAAGCGGTATGTGTTCCCTTGACTCTATTTGTGGGTTATTTGGCCAGAACCGAGAATAAGAAACGTGAAGCTGAAATAGACACAGAAATGCCACCAGATTTTGAATTTTTGGATTTGACAGATATCGAAAATCGGCACTTCAGATACTCCTACTAATAGGTATGCTGGAATACGTTAATATGGGCAGGTATCGATGGCGGATAAAACTAATAGACTAAATGTTATACCGGTGCACAGAAACAAAATCATAATTATATCTGATTATACACTGGATGCAAAATTAGTGAGGAATACCAGTAAAGTTAATGCCAAGAGCGAGAGAGAGAACGTGTGTGGTATGATCTGGTCAACCACATCTATAATAGACGAGCCTAACTGTATACCAGTCTGAATTTATAGATCGCAGTAATAATTAATATCTCATGTTCTTCAACACCAGTAACGTCCTTCATAATTGTTTCATTTGTAAACTGAAATATACTGTTTTTAAATACTATACTACGTCTAACTCTCTAACTTACTACAGGTTGGTGGTAGGGTGAATTTGTTCTGCAAGTTTTGATTCCGCAAGTTTTGGTTCCGCAAGTTTTGATTCTGCTTATGGCTGCGAAAAGCCAAGCCCTACGTATATATATATATATGGAAACCTCTAAATGTGAACCCAACTTGAAGTGGTATGTTTAGATTTCGTATTCTAGTGCTTCTTTCAATCGTTTTACTCCTGGCTGTTGTCAGGGGCTCTAACGAGCTTCATGATTTGATTAGAGGCGATTATACTCCTCCACAACAAAACATTTTTAGTGATCTTTTGAGAGACACAAAAGATGATATTCTTGAGGTTGAAGATGATACACAAATCACCAGAGAGTTGTTGGAAACATATCCTATTCTCAAAGTCAAAAAGCCCAAATCCTTGGTGATCAACGACGAATTTGCTGAAAAATTGGTAGATACTTCCGGTCCTCATACCAGTTTTTCAGCTAAAATGACAGAGTATACTCAAATCAACTACCAGAATGTTGACTGTGAAGATGTTCCATCTGAGTGGATAGTTTTGGGGCCTACCAGAAAGAACGAGGCCAGCTCGACTGCCACATACTCCCAATCATGGTCCATGGCAGTTTCTTATGGCTTGGGCAAAGCCATTTCTGCTTCCTTTTGGTTGTACTCAGCTAAGCTTACTTCGGCAGTCAATTATGGAAGATCCAACGGAGGGTCCATTGGCTGCAAAATCCCACCCGATGGACAATTACAATTTCAAATCAAGGTGTCTGGAATCAGAGTTAAGGGGCTTTTGGAGAGAAAGATCTCATTAGTTAAAGAAAGAGTGGGAACGAAATTAGTGTTTGGGGAGTACCTTGAGCGACACCCTGGCTATATTCCTGTGAATCACGATGTGGAAAGTGCTTGTGTGACTGATCCAAAGTACTTCCTTTAGCCAGCACGACTCTCGGGAAGTTCAACAACGATGTGCTGGAAATACAATAACTCTCTTTCCCAAAAGATTTATCCCAATAACGAACCAAAAACCAACCTACTAATCTTACAAATCTGGACTATCGCCTGTGATGTGCTTGTTAGAGCCACCCAACTGGTATGATTAAATTATTTATTAATATTCGTTATATAAAGTTCTGGATTAATGTAATCATTATTGATATGAGTTTATCTTAAACGACTCTAAAATAATGGTGGTTATATTAATCCATCCATCTCTTCAAATGTATCCCTTTAATCTTCTCTGCTTTGTAAAATTCTCAAGATGAAAAAGAACAAGTTGACAATGTCCAAATAAAGTTTGATGGTGGCAATGATTTCATCATCCAAATGGGCCGTTTTCATAATGATTTGGGTATCGACCACAATATAAGCACTAAACACCAAGGCACCAATTCCTGAGAATACCAATTCGGTGAAGTTGGATTGTCCAGGAAAGAACATCAGAATGAAGGACCAACCAATAAGTCCCCAAAGTGCCATTCCCAAAACTCCTTGCCAACTAGTGAAATCATACTTTGTTTGAAAAGCAAACGCCGTAAGCCCGATGAATATCACAAATGTGAGCAAGAGCGCCTGCACTATCACATCACTATCTACCAAGGAGCAACTTAAGCCGATTCCATAGGCTTCAAAAATGGTAAACGCGGCCAATAAAATGAGATTAGAAGGGTAAGAACGTGCCTTAATATGAGCACCAATTAATGTACCGATAGCCCCTACCATTGAAACAATCAAAAGCCAAGTGTTATCGAGACACCACGCTTGAACCGTTCCATTGGAACGAATAAACAATCCTACCACTAAAGTGGCAAGAATTTGGGCGCTTAGCAATGAATACACTTTGCGAATGAACATCTGTCTAATGGGAAGCTCACAGGAGGCGACGTCCACCGAGTACTTGAAATCGTCAGGAACATTATCACCGGCCTGACGAGGAGTGTCGTAGGAAGGAGGAGCATCTGGAAGTGGTTCATAAGGTTGTGACATCTTAGGATAAGAGTGATACGTTTGTTGTAAAAAGATAAGCGTGTCTGAGAAATAAATGACTGAGGAAAGTAATAGGAGTGTGTACAGAGTGCCACCAAAAACTGCCAATAGAAAGGGTCCATGAATAGATTTGAAGGGTAGATGTTGGGCGATATGAGGTCTATAGAACCGTGGCAGAGTGTATAGTTAGAGAAAAGGTTAGTAAATAGATTTTAGAGATCGATTTTAGAGTTGATTTCAGGTTAGTGGGATTCTAGATGGATAAATTTAGAATGATTAGCAAAGATATATTTAGATTGGAAAGTAGTAATAAATTAGATTGAAAAGGTAGCAATAAATTAAGATTGGAAAGGTAGTAATAAAATTAGAATGGAAAGGTAGTAATAAAATTAGAATGGAAAGTTAGTAACGATAAATATAGATTGGAAAGGTATTAGCAATAAAATTAGATTGGAAAGGTAATAAAATTAGATTGGAAAGGTAGTGGCAATAAATTAGGTTGGAGAGGTCGTAACGATAAATATAGATTGAAAGGATAGTGATAAATTTAGATTGAAAGAGAACATTTTCTATGTAAAGGAGTGACGTCTTTGAAATACGAAAGGTTGACTTAAATAAAGTGGCGGAGTTAGACAAAACCAAAGGTGCGGTCACAATGTAAGACTCTAATTAAGACTCAGCTGAAGAAGACCAATTGAGACTCAAAAAATGGAAGTTATAACAAATAGGTCGTTAAATAAGGTATGAGATAGCTCAAAAGTACAATTGAGTACAGACTGAATTGAATTGTTTTTCAAAAGTTGATTGTCATCTATACCACCTCTGGTTACAATTGGCTGTATTAATTATTCCAGCCTAAGAGTAGTCCGCGTGGCTCTCCAAATCATTGAAATTTAATCTGATGCTCTTATTCAGTTTTGGCCAAATAGTCCCACGGGTTCCTTCACTACCGTAGCAGGGAGCTTGGCTGGATCATACAATTGGTGTTATTCGTAAGGTCAATTTTGGCTATCTCAGCTCTTTCTGTTTGTGCACATAAACTACTGGCACCATAACTGATTTTGCCTATACTCGCTAATAGTACTCTTGAGTATCACTCTCTCTAGAGGTTGTTTGCTTATACTACTTTTTGGTCAACGAAAAGAGACTCTTTGTTTGTTTCTCTCTTGTGACTTGAATTGGTTTTGTAGTACTGGGGAAATCTCTTCTACTGGTCCTGTTTAATTTCCATTCCGCTATGTTGAAGGTGGTTTATGTGCCGTCCAAATTAAATATTCAAATTTCTTGTACTTTTTAGTCTGTTCTGGCCAGTCCTTTTTAGCCTGTTCTCTTTTCATTAGTTCTTCCTGATCTATTTGTCTATGGCGGCAACAATTTCTTTGCTCCTTGACTAACAGCATCTAATTTACGTGTAGCCACTTCGCTTAATACGAACCACTCACCGGATTCGATCTTGATCTAGGTCAAATTATTTTTTGCAAATTACGACGGCCCGGTCTGGGGGCACCTGGGGTTTGTTCGGCCATGATTAGTAAAAAAAATAATATTTTTCATCATTTGATCGGTATGCTGTTCGGCATATAGCCGACTCGGTCACTAAGTGCAAGAAGGGGGAAATATTGCCGGACATCTTAATTATCTGCACTTCTGATTTCCTCTTCATTCGATCAGCATAATCATACTGATACGGTGCTGTAGTACATGATTTTACAACTCACCCAGCGTTTTTCAATGAGTATAATAACAAATCCGAAAAAAAAAAATATTGCAATAATTTGAAGGCATGTGAAGCATCAATCATAGATAAGGATTTGAATTTGAATCTCAAATATACAAGGAAGGTGGGTGTTGCTGGTATCTGAACCACAAATGTACTCTGTAGATCGCAAACCATACTAAGAACGCCACACTGTGAAGTAAACCCTTATAATTTTGAAGATCATTAGTAGATCAATAAGATCTACACAGCACTTATCTGATCATACTATGGGATTTGCTACGAGTTTACTAAAAATAGTTTAGCTTATCTCCCATCCAATTCTCCAGGCGAAATAACAACAATAACCACGACCTCGTCTGCTCCTAGAACCGATTGTTTTGTATGATTATTGAACGCGATTTGAAGATCACCAGTTATCAAAAAAATCGCCAAATAATATCAGGGAATCCCAAAAAAAAAAAAAAAAGAACTAGAAGGAATGGAATTGTATCAAGATAATTCGTTCCCGACTTTAGAGAGGGTACAAGTTGGTCAGCTCAGCAAATTCCCCGCCGGTGGTATGCTCTGCTCGTGTCACACTGATCTTAACATTAGGTCCCTAGCTGTGTTATGAGCATCTGGACCTGTAAGGGATTTGATGCCCGATGAGTTGAAATTGGTGATACTCGGTAGTAGTTGAATAGAATTCGAACGCGATTACGTATGCATGCTCCTTTGCGCAATTCTTTATCTAGTGCAATCTTGCAGTGTTACGATTGAGAATGATGAGGGGGGCCTTTATGGGGTGACTAGCTACATAGAAGGCGTGAGATACCAAGTGGAGATGAGCATTCGTCAGCACTCCCCGCTTGTCCCCTCTTTTCCCCAGGAAAAAGACCCTTGTCAATGGGTTAGACTGTACAAGATTTCCCGATTGGGGCAATGCACAGGTTGCGGGCACGGGGCTAACGGTTCTGCGATTGCGCGGGTTACGTGAAATGAATGATCAAAACGTGGCGTTCATATTGAAGTATTCAAAACAATTGATGGGAAACGTGGTAATATTTCGTTCTGGTTGTTAGCCTAGGAAGCCTAAGGTAAATTTTCTTCAAGCCACATGACATGCATTGAAAAATACGAAGCAATTTCATGTTGAATTCGGTACATTTTGTACAAGCTACGTAGATTGCGTATTGTTAGACTAAAAAATATCGCAATGGTTATGGTGGTGAAATATTCGGGAATAACTCACAACAAGGTTTACTGACCAGATTATGACGTATACAAGAATTTATATAGTTTAGATCTCAATTCAACCGTTAGTTTTTGAATTAAAAGAAATGAAAAGAGTTTAAAAGGTATGAAAAAAAATTTATACCAAAAAGTCGTAGTCATCGTTATCGTCTATTACTCTATAAAATTAACCATCATTACTGAAGCGACGAAACTTAAGTTTTCGAACGTTCTTTAATTTAATGTACTCAACGTTAGTTTTGAGAGAATCCATAATCAGCCCAATCGATGAGCCTCGGCTGCTGGGATTGGAATTAGAATTAGGATTAGAGGCGCTTGAACCACTTCCATTGCGCGAATAAGTAGGCGTGGGTAACAAATCTTCATGCTCAATCATATCGTGATTATAGTAGTCTGCTGTACTATTACTCCTTCTAGGACGGTCTCGAATCACCGTTTCAGGAGATATGATTTCTGATTTTCTGCGATAAACCACACCAGTTGGCGTCGCCGGCGCCGACAACTGATCAGATGCTATTTTGGAACGGATATGCCGTATGAATTCGTTATATAAATTGAATAAAATATCATCATATATCACTCTTTTACACCGTAAGATGCTGTGAATATCAGGACAGTTTTCTGACAAAAGGTCTTTCCTTACTTCATGAGGAATATTGATTTCACTGGATGAATTAGGTGCAAGAAACACTTGATAAATTTGTTGCCAGTGTTTAAAGGTAGGGTTTAAAAGAAACTGGTTGAGTTGTATGACGAATTCCACATTTTCTAAACAGTGAATACTGGCCAAGTAATCCATAAAATTGTCTCTAGTATAGTAAGGATCACCTGTGGCTTTTTCTGATAAAAGTTCATCGAGTGTGGGAATGAGTTGGACCGTTTGGTTTTTATTGATTCGATAATTGTGTATGGATGAGCCTGAATATGGACTGGCCGTACTCATCATGACTGTCATAAAGTCTGACAACTATAATACAAGAAAATCAAAATTGTTAGTGAAGGGTAGCAAAAAATTTTTTAGACTGGTCAGAAGCCGTTGTATATATATATATATATTTATACATGTAAATTATGTAGTCATGATCAAATGCGGAACGGGTACATAACGCTCAACGATAAACCGTTCACAATAGGAGGAGCCCTCTGCGTGCGATCCACCATATGCGCGCTCAATTAAGATATTAGCGTGTACTGGGTGCATTTTGCATAACCTGTAATATAACCTTGTCCATTTCGGTCGGTTTCACAGGTTATCGTTATCTAAAAAAGTGGATTAAATACCTCTAGAGCTATTTAACTTTAACAAAACCTACAAGGTTTAAGTTGAATATTTGACACAAGTATTACCAGCATGGTTGCCTAATCGATACGTTGTTTCCGGGTAACCTTGCCAACTGTGGACCTTTTCCAAAAAAGATCAAACACTACTGTGGTTATGACAACCCCCAATAACGGCTGTCCATCCCGCAGCAGATCCGGCACAAGATTCCCAAACACTGTGGATGTAGGTAAGTATAATGGGAAATAAAATATAATTTTACCCGTGCCCTCCGATGAAACCCTGATCAGTGCTCACGTACTCAAAATCCGAATAAGGTAGACAAATCCATAAAACAAATTCATTAACAGCCAAGTATCGGACAAGTAGTCGTTGGTGGTCTTATTCAATTGAAAATTCGATCATCAAATGTCGATCATCCAATGCTCCACAGGCTTTGAAACATAGTCCGATTTCGGAGTCCCGGTGATCGATCGATCCGAGGTGAATTTTCTATGTGCTTTAGTGTTACATTCGGTACTACAATACTGGAAAAATATCCCACAAAGTGATATGACAATTTTGGCTTTGAAACATGAAAATTCCTCACCTGATATCCAGTGGATTGTCACAGTCACATGTAGGCCGCCCGTCGTCCAACTATTCATGAACATCCCAACTTGGGCTTGACGATCCCTCGCTGGCTGGTTGACCAACTGCTTCAGAAATGTCTAATCATATCGCTTCGTTCCTTTGATGGGACGTAATGGTGGCACATCTGCACCCCACTGTCCAATTTATTGCATTATGGTTACATTGATGATAATCTGCAGCTACATAAGTCCGCAGAAAATCTCTCTCTATTCTTCGTAAAAGAATCCACGGTGCAATACTTCCATATTGGTAGCTGGGGGACATGTTCCTAACTTAAGATCGGCACCCACCCCCCATTTTATTCGTTCAAACCTTAACTCATTTGTGGGGTATTAAACTTATGGGGTATTAGAGTTTTTGGTTTCCACGACCTGAATATAACCATAAATTCTGGTTAGTGGTTTGGAACTTATTAATATGGTATGTCCATGATGACAAGTCAGGTGATCTTTCAAATACGAGAACACCATCTACTTTCACAATACCGAAAATCCCTTGGCAGACCCTGATTCATTCCCAATGGGGTACCGAGTCAACTAATCCAGCATATTCTTTTTTTCACAGTTTTGGACAAAATTGTGCTCCGTTGCCCGACAAAAATTTCCGCCTGAGTCGCCATCTCATCGGTGTGCCTGGTGGTGAAAAATTTCCTAATTCATCCCATCGAAGGCGGAGCTCGTTGGACCACGGTGGTTTTGGTAGTGTCAGAAATTTCGCCAATTTAGTGAGCCTCTTTTGTGGTAAAACTCCACCACCACTTATGTTCCATTGCCGGTTCCGTTTTGGGAAATTCTTTTCGATATCTACAATCTAACATAAATTGGTAAGGGTCTAAATTAGACATTGATTTAAATATGAACATATTGGAATGATTTAGCATCACCACAAGATGGATATCGCTTACCAAGACATCAACCCAAAAGATATCTTGCTTAATTTCACCATTTATGGTGAGACGCAATCGGTACCTTTCGCAGCCTTTGATTATTATTCCAATCAAGCGATCAAAAAGGCCATTTTAAAAGCCGTTTATATTGGGACTTGTGGAGTCATGTTGATCGTACTCTTGGCCATCAACTCAGTAAAGAAAAAGACTCCTATGTTCTATCTCAATGTTACCACCTTGATTGCGGCAATTATTAGAAATTCCATTTACTTGGCTTACCTTTTGGGACCATTATCGGCTGCATCTTTTATGTTTACTGGTTTGGTCGATCCTTCCACTCTTGGAAGTTATCGTATCTCTGTTGCTTCAAATGCGTTCCAAGTCATTCTCATCACCACCATTGAATTGTCTATGACATACCAGGTGTATGTAATTTTCAGGGCCCCAAATATGAGATTTTTGGCCTACGTCTTGACTTCGGCTATAGGATTGTTGGGGTTGACTCTGGTCGGGTTTTATATCAATGGTGCCGTTCAAACCTCAAGACTATATCATAGTCTTTATACACATCAACCAATATCTGATTCAGTAAGAGCTTCTTGGACTACAAGTATGCCCAATATTCTTTTCGCTGCCTCAGTCAATGTATTCAGTCTTATCCTCTTGACGAAATTAGGGCTTGCGATTAGAACCCGAAGATACCTTGGCTTGAAACAATTCGATGGTTTCTACGTCCTATTTATCATGGCCACTCAAACCATGATCATACCTTCTATATTGGTAATTGTTCAGTACAGGTATACCAGCTCAGAAAATTCGACCTTACTAGCAGTGGCTATTCTTTTCGTGGTGTTATCTCTTCCATTATCTTCCACTTGGGCTCAGGCAGCAAATAATGATCCCAATCCTAACTTCAATAACTATTCATTTGTGAAAAAAATTGATTCCAACAACTCTCATAAATCAGGATCTACTGAGGAAGGTACGTTATTTGATGGCACCCTTCATGCTGAAAAATCGACTGATATCCATAATTATGATGCCAGAAGTGATTTTTCTCCTGTTGCTCTGGACGATTTAGTGAGAAATATTCGAGATGGTGATTTTTTTGCAATCAACGTTCATAATATCCATGAAAAGTAGTTTAGTTCTGTGTTGCAGCCGATGTACCTTTTAATTTAATTATCTTGATGTAATGTTAAGTATTTCGGTCACGTGTAGATATTTTGGGCTCGAAAAAAATAACTGCCGGTCCCAGGAATCGAACCTGGGTTTGTTCGGCCACAACGAACTGTACTAACCACTATACTAGACCGGCCACTTTCTTGAAATGTTTTGGGACAAAGACAGTAAGTTTACTAATTTTCTGCTTACGTAAGCAGTTTAGTAGGGAGCCTATAATCACAGCACTGAAGTCATAAATTTGGACAAATTCATTAAGACTCTCTGGAAGTTTTGGACGCAACGACGAGCCCAGTCAGGGGTCGCAATTGTTGCCCGCACCCCCTAACCCACTCATAATTGTCTTATTATTTGTCCAGCCAGTGTCTCTAGAAACAACCAAGTTAAATATCGATATGATTTACAGATGCAAAATTGTCGCCTGGCACCCAACAAGTTGCAAAAAACTCAAAAAGTGGAAAGCAAACTATCTCAAAAAGGGATAAGTTAATAATGTGTTTTCCATTGCAAGAAAGTATATATTACTAAGTTATCGAAAGATAACTGCCATAAAACTAGTAGATGATATTTACAATAAACATCATACGCAAAGAAAAAAACTAGAAAAAAATAGCTTGCTCACTTTTACCACTATTGATCTGTTATTAGAATAATCATCATTATTAATCAAGCACTAGTTGTGTGTTTTCTCATGCCCAGTTATCTGCCAACTCCCTGTAAGATGTGTAAACCTAATAAATCCTGGTGCCAAGTTCACGTTGAATAAATGTATCATGGTATAAAACCATAAATTCTCAAGCTAATGCTTATTTAAAACTAAATTTTATCCCTTTAAATTCTACTTTTCTACGGTTCCACTAAATTTCAAGTGCTATGTGTTCTTCTTACTTCGGAAATATTGATTGCGTAAGCTCTAAAATGTTCGTGAGCATGGTATTCATTTAATCCAACTTGAAATCTCTTCGTTCTTTGAGAGAATCGGGACTGACTACAAAAAGCAACAGCCTCGTGTTGTTAAGATTACCACACACAAGATAACTGATCAACAATGGATTAGTTTCTATCCAGAGCAATTTAATAAAAGGTACGTTACGTGGCTAAATGTCATACCACAATATAGTCCTATAATGTTTAAATGCTTTGAAAGTTTAAATTAGCACGAGTCAGTACATATCACAGGTCCTAGCCCTAATCTATGTAAAGATACCTCAAAAACCCCATAAATCATTTGGTTTTTATTAACCTCTTTGCAGTGCAATTGAACGCGATGTCTAGCTGCACTAAGTCACATAAATAGTGTATTTGACACGATAGGGAATCAAGACTGATAAAAATCCCCATTGAACACATCAACCTACCAAAACAATTCAAAACAATGAATGGATACAAGATGTTTATTCTAATGTACTTACCCTACCCTTTCATGCCAGGAATCTTGATTTTTTTTAAAAAAAAAATTTCTTACCTTAGAACAGGATCAATAGGCTCTGTGTTATTTTTTTAACATCAAATGGAGGGTTGGCCGAGTGGTCTAAGGCGGCAGACTTAAGATCTGCTGGACGTTGTCCGCGCGAGTTCGAACCTCGCATCCTTCATTATTTTTTTGCTCATCATCCACAATAATGCAAAAACTCAAATGTACCAAAAAAAACTTAAATGTACTAATTGTACGGATACAAAGTTGCAAAAAAGAATCGAATGATTTTGCCCAGGATCGAACTGGGGACGTTCTGCGTGTTAAGCAGATGCCATAACCAACTAGACCACAAAACCATTTGATAGGGAACGAGCAAGGGTACGATAAATTAGAAAGGTCTAATATTTAAATATTAACCTCATTTTTACCTAGTAAGGCAAAATTCATTTCCACTCCTATCATTTCTGTATATTTGCAAGTCAATGAGTCATGTCCTTGGAAAAGGTATGAAATTTTTACAGATCACCGGCTCAAATTTATTCAAGATTAGTTAAGATATCACTTGAAAAAGCCCGACATGATTAAGAATCTTTACTTAATTGGTCTCATAAAAGTCGGGTCACACGGTTCGAGCCAAAAATAAATTGAGACAAAATGGCAAGAGATTGCAATAATAAGGTATTACTGATGGCAACTAGTATCGCTACTAAGGATTCCCGATACTTCTGAAGCGGTGTGTTCAAAATACCAATAAAGTGTTTATTCGTTTTAGTTGAGAGAGACAACTTACTTTAGATTTATATAAAAGATGATTAGGTCATTGGCCCATTAAAAAGCACTCAATTCAAATGTCCAACAGAGAGAATATACATTACGATAATCTGGGATCTTAAATGGATACAAGTCCTTGTCATGCTAATTAATAATAACTGTATATTTCACAGACCTCTCGAAATTATTGAGGAACTGGGTCGATATCTACGCCCTAGTATCAACTTTTCATAAAGGTAATAATATTTTAAAATTTGGCAAAAAGTTATAATTTTGCGATATTATACTGAAAAAGGAAGAACTGATAGCTCTTCAATGAAAAGCATTTTAGCACATTTGACTCCTCAGATTAGAAGAATATATTTCACTTCTCCCTTCTGTATTATCTTTGAAGTACCTGCTTTTGAAAATCAATATTAAAGAATCAACATACCCATTACTCAAAACTTCCAAAAATTTATCCTCATTACATTCATCTATAGGCTGCAAACGACAAATTTTTATATACTCTGAGTCCGAATAATCAGACATAGATTTAAAAAATCAACCCCCCCCCACACTCTCCTGAGCTCTCTTGTTGGGATCTAATAGACAATTTTCTCGACCTATTATCTTCCCGTTTTGTTGCACATCTTCGCACAAATTAAATCACTCCCTTGCCACTCAATATGGTAGCAGAACCAGTCCAAGCTACGCTCCAGACTCTCGAATACTTCTACAACCAGTCGTCTTCATTTATTTCCTCCCAGCATGATAAATTGACTCAATCAGAGTACTTTGATAAGATCGCCCTGTGGAATCCCTTATCTTCCAGTAGTCCCTCATCCATCACCCATTATGGAACCAGACAACTCTCGTTAAGCGAGAGATTCCAACACAACTTGAGTGTTAACAAACACCTCTACTTAAGTATCCTCACCATTGGCATAGGTACAGGCTCTTCATATTATTACTGGAACAAAATACGGCCAGGTGTCAAGATTCAAGACCAGCCTCGATCCAAGAGAAGAGCTCCCAAATTACCCAATGGTGCTAGAAGAGATGTGATTTTGATCGTGGGATCTCCTACAGAACCTCTTACGAGGCTAATTGCGCTAGATTTTGAAAAGAGAGGCATAATAGTGTACTTGACCATTCTAGATGAGAAGGATCGCAAGTTTGTGGAGTCCAATCCAATCACGGATGATATTAACTATTTCAATCTTAGCGAAACGTCAAGTTTGGAGTCACAATTGGGCAAATTCCAGCAACTTTTGGAACTCCCCGTTGTGCCATTTGCAGGAGCAGCACCTCACAACTTGAGGTTAGTTAGCGTGGTGTTTGCCCCTAGTCTCTACTTTCAAGCTGGACCCATCGAGAATATTAGCTTGGGTACATGGAGTAAGATCAATGAGAGAATCTTGACATATACCACCTTATTCTCTTCGGGATTAATAGGATTGATCAGAAACCAAAAGAGTAAAACCATTTTGATCAACCCCAACATAATCAGCTCGTTGAATATGCCATACCATTCACCAGAATCTTTGTATCAAAATAGCATGAAGCATTTGTTCACTGCCTTGGGCCGTGAATTGAACCCTCAGGGCTTATCTGTGACACAAGTTAGATTGGGAAACCTTCACATCTCCAATCAAAGCAGGGCATCAGGACTGAAAATATCAAACTTGGTCAATTCCGAGGTCCGGAGCTGGGATCCACAAATCAAGGAATTATATGCTGATACCTTCTCCAAAACTGAGTATAAATCAAATCCTATAAGGGCTTCGGGAGGAAGAGGGACCAGCTTGAGAGAATTGTATCATACGTTGTTTGACTTGACTTATAATACTGGTAGAAATTCTTCGGTTGTGTATTGTGGTGCAGGAGCCAGATCTTATGATTTAGTGACAAGACTACTTCCTGAATCTTGGATCGATTGCTTCTTGAGATAGCTGTGAACTTAAGGAAATATTTCACGAACCGCACCGAAATACCCCCGTAAATGTACATAAAACTTCCTTAATAGATTGGGTTCAATTCTTCTGGTGTAACTCGTGCGCTAATATCCCTAGCATGCTATTCGTCCCGATGATTCTACGTAACTAATTTCTTATTCAGCTTGTGCTCGTATTTGATTTTTCACTTTGTGCACCCAAGTATTAATAACTGGGCCCAAAACAATATTCGAATTCCAAATAGAATCACAATCTGATATGGCAGCTATTTTTAGTACTGTTTTACGTTATGAAAAATCATCATTGTCGTCTATAAGATTGAAAACACGGTCAGTGGCTGAAACCACAAATACGTACTGTTCATAATGCCTATAATTCAGAATCCACTTTGAGTAACCACCATTTCGTGACAGAAAACAAAATTTTTGGTTTTGAAACAGACCTATTTGCGAGGTTCAATAGTGACCACCTCAACTGGCTATTGCCTTATATCTTAGTATGTTATTTGCAGCAACAGCCCTAACTCATCCGGTATGCACACGACCACAAAATTTTCTGGTATAAATAGTCGCGAAATTCCCCGACCTTTCGGTACGTTCATGGCCAAAGATTAGTTGTCGAAGCTTACAGAAAGGTCTTAGGATCATCAATGCTTTGGGGAAAGTCTCCGGCCACTTTTGCGGAAACGTAATGCTTTCATAAAATCATTTGAATTTTGGGATGATTACAATCATTTCTACTGGTTTGGTATGTTTCCTTGTTTGAGGATGAAGAGTAATGCTAATTCGTTTTGGATCTTGTCTTCAAGTGAAGCTCTGGCATCTTTTCATAATCTCACTCAAGATTTAATATGCTCGATACGTCATGAGGGTAATCAAACCAATATTCACGTTCTCAGTTTGGTATATTCCATGACTGGTGATAGTTTTACTGTCGGCAATGGGCTTTTGTATCCTAAACGAAAGATATAACTAATGGTCGCGTCAGCGGCTAACCCAATGGAGCTTACTCTTGGACCATGAACGTCTCCAAGCCTGAACTGATGTCCTTCGAGGAATGTTGACATTGAGTGTGTATAGTCAAATATACCGGGCTTTTGCAATCTCAGGAGAGATTGGTTATCATTTAGACGGAGGTTGATAACATGATGAAACATCAAGCAAACATAGAGTCAAGCTCTGATCAATCTGGTTCACCGTCTGGAAAAATGGCGGGTTCCCGATTAGGAAGAGAGTTGCAATATTTCTGACATCAACCTTCACTAAATGGTAACGAGAAACTTCGGTGACTCCAAGATCTAGTAAATATTAAATACAAGCTATCATTAATATCAATTAAGGGAATGGTGTAGACTCAAATGGAAGATGATCTAAATTACAATACGTTTGTACAAAATTTTTTCTATATAATACAGATAGACAAGTCCAGAAACGAAAGAATAAATAAGATGCATACTACCAATGACTAGTAAGGGCACTTCCACCCCCCGAACTACTATTTCCCAGTAATTCCATGGTGTATAAAAATAAGGTGGTGGCCATATTCACCCAATTCCAAAATTGCCAGGGATGTACCACGATCAGGAAGTCAGCTGAAGACCAAAAGCCCCAAATTTTCATTTCAGTTCCCAATTGACCATTATACAGCATCATCAAATGAGTATATACTGCTATTATAAGACAAGGGGAGTAAGCATAGATTAATCGTATTATGGCTGATGGAGGTTGATGATTGGGAGGTTTAAGGCGGAATGATTTCTTATGAGTAAGTTTAGGAGCCACCACTTCATCGTCATTTTCTTTTGGTGAAACTGGAGGTTCAGGCTCTTTCAAATCCAATTGTGGAATACTTGTACTTGAAGCTTGACGAGATCTTACCAATGGTGGAGTTCGGGGAGGTGTGATGGTAGGGTATGCTGAATTATGATAAAGAGAAGGAATAATCTTTGTAGCGGCGTAAAACACACCAATTCTGTAAGCCAAATTGAGTAAGATGGGAAGAGTCAATTTTTGAATGGCCATTAATAAAAATTCCCAGATGGTTTTGAAGGAGCCAGGTAAATTAGAAGCCAAAAATGGCACGACCTGCAGTATAGGGTTTAAAATTTGAGGTGGCAATTTAGGGATTTCATTCTTCAAATTGTAAGTTGCTTGGGTGAACAAAGATGTCAATGATTTTGTGGCTTCTTCAGATAAGATTGGGAAAGTTTCATAAATACATCTCACCACATATGCGAACAAAAGAGAACTTTCAATAATGGAACCTTTACCAGAGACAATTCCAAACAAACCAAGACCTCCTGTCAATGTTAAGAAGGAACCAAGTAAGGAAGCACTGATGATATCAATGGTGAATGGAAAAACGTAGATTCTGTAAAGAAATGAGATTGAGGCGGTGATGATACATCCACTTCCAATAAGGGATACGATCACCCAACTATCTGACTTGTATACTGTGAGCCAGTTGACAGTTTGACCTATGGCTTGAATGAGTAAAAGTGAACAAAAGCCTTCTAAAATGGTAAAGATGGATGTTGAATTAGTGAGAACAAGTTTCCATATCGATACCGGGGTGATGCCACTAGACTCTCCTCTATTAGGCACGGTATGATAAGATAAAAACAACGTAAGAATACTTGGGATAAGCAAATGTTGCAAGTAATATAACACCAGCACCCACCGGAAGTATTTGGACTTTCTGGTAATGAGCCTGATGGTGGTCAACACGAAGTAAAGCAGGAAGGTGGTCAAGGAGTAAGCCAAGCCACACGACACACCTCCTACATCAAAAGCCAATGGAATAGTAAGGATAATAAGGATAAGGTAGATGGAGGATAAGATGGCCCGAAGGAGCCTGGTGACCTTAGCGGGAATCATTAAGGGAGGGCTGGGGAACAGGGCAAGGAGCGGCAGCGTGTGCCGGGGTGAAATAAGTCTGGGAAACCGATGGTTGGTTGATTCCAATGGTGATAAACCGTAAGTTAGGATGGACGAAGTCACCTGATACAACTACTAATGTGGTTGTTCGCGAGTGGAAAAAATTACAGAGAAGGGCAGAGAAGGCATAGGAAAAGAATGAGAAGTGAGACAACGGCGATTTGGGGGTAGCGGATCTACAGAAACGGTGAAGTTTCAGTAAATTTATACTGGGACTTATCGCTGGGGCCGTTTTTTTTTCTTATTTATAGGTGTCATATCACCAATTTTTGGTGTCTCACGATATTAGTGGTGCCCTTGTTACTGAGCCGTTGTTAGCCAGTACCTGCTTCAATTGTAGTGGCTTAACGACGCCCTGACGGTTACGATATTGACTTGTTCTCAGTGGTCAAAAGACCCATACTGCAGTACTAAGGAGCCCAGGATCGTAAAAAGTTTGCATTTTGGACATATCCGTCGTCTATTCAACCTCGTCAGCTATGCACTTTGTCGTTTTGATCTGACATTGTGACTTGTGTACCAGACGACAAGATGTGGGGTTTCACTGAGAAGGGGTTGAGAAAACGAGTAACCTTTTTAGTGGACTAACCGAGGATGGTTTCCCGTATACTACCCATATCTAGAAGTGTGCTAGTGATTTTATCGGAAATGGAGCCTGATTCTTTACGATTCCGTATATTTTGTGATCAAACGTATATTTTGTGATCCAGCGAATTTTTCAAAAATTTAGATCTTCAAACAAGTCCGTAAAAGAATAATATAAGAATTGTGTTGCCCGACACAACGTATTTGAAATGATTGTTTGAAATTCAGTAGTGAAAATCTGATGCTAGCGAGAGAATTATCTACGTTTAAATGTCTCTTGGTACCTCTAGGAAAGACTCTTTTTCTTTCTTCTCTTTCCATTACAAGCGAATGTGCTTGCCACACTCTAGTAAAATTGAAAGTTTGTCCGCTTCCAGACCTTTGCTAGCACTCGAATGGTGTCAAGACTATCACGAGAAATTTACACAATTTACGCCTCTAGTACTGGTGGTGATCTTGATTCTGTTCTGTTTGTGTAACCAATCTCTTGCAATATTGCAAAATGCTCAAATGAAGAATGAGCCGAGAAGTACACCACACCCGTATCCCAGAGTGTGTCCAAGCTCTTACTTGAACCGCTCTGAAATTGAATATTAACCCGGTAGTAAGCAGAATTCACAGTCATAAATAGTTATAACATTTACTTCGGTGCTTATAATCACAACGAGCACCAACCCTAGAACCAGCATTTTAAATTCTGGTAGTTTCAAGCTCATCCTCCAACTATATCAGGCCCATATTATCTCCATTAGACTACTCCTGGGCTCCCGTGTACTAACAATTTCGCTTCAATAGTTGCAACAATTTATAATTAGTTATCACCATTGGTCCTCTGTATAGACGTCTCAAATCAATTCCACAATCTTTGGCTCCCCCATCTGATCTTTCACGTCACACGGCATTACATACACCCTTAATTTCTCGCCCACTCTTGACACACCTATCACCATTTCAGGCTCACCAGTTTGGTATATCTGATAAAGTCGCATCGCATTTTTCAGCTCATCACTTCACTATGGCTAGGCAAAAGAGAAGAAGCACACACCCAGCCGATTCCCACGAGGAGTACTCTAAGAAGCCCAGACACAAGCATGGTCGTCTGGAGTTAAGAACCGTCACCAGAACCGCAAGAAGAGGCGATGTCGAGCAGTCTCACGGCGATGAGATCAGTGATGATGCCAATGACTCTGAAAGTGCCTCCGAAGCAGAACAACAAGAGGTGGAAAACGACCCAGGAATGGCTTACAACGCTTTGTTGACACTCTTGAAGTCAGACCACCCCGAAGAGAGCAAGAAGAAGAGCAAGACCAGTGGTGAAAACACCAAGAACCAAAGTGAAAAATCGATTCAAGATAAGGAAGACGAGGAAGAGTTTGCCAATGACGAATTAGCTGGTGCCAACATTGAAGATGAACAGGACGAGGATGAGGAAGAAGAAGAAATTCTCGATGATGAGGAGGACGACGAGAATATTCAAACTATTCAAAAGAATCCATTTGAAGCTCACTTTAATTTGGTCACTGACGAGTACATTGATGAACAAGAGAAAGTGACTGTGAAAGAAAACGGAAAATGGACGATTGCCGCCAAAGAAACCATCAAAAATTCCAGATATTCAGCAATCACCACTGCTCCTCCAGGCACTCCAGTGCCAACTCCTATTCCCTCGAATTCTGTCACAAGCTTGAAAGATTTGAGATTGAAAAACAGAGTCTTAGAGGCTCACAACAAAGCTTACTCTGAAGAGAAATACAATGATTTGGATTACAAACTCGCCGAGTCCATCTTTAATTATCAAGATGTATGCTATTCATACCAATCCTACAAAAATGTCAATCACAGAAAGTTATACGCATTACACGCCTTGAATCATATATTTAACACCAGAGATAGAATCATCAAAAATACTGCAAAATTAAACAGTCATAAAGAAGAAGCTCAAAAAGGTTCTATGGGAGCCAACACAGAATTGGAGTTAAGAGATCAGGGGTTCACTCGTCCCAAGGTGCTTATTCTTCTTCCTACAAGAAACGCATGTTACGAATTAGTGGAATTATTGATTCAATTATCGGGAAGTGAACAACAGGAAAATAAAAAGAAGTTCAACCTGCAATTTTACAGTAACTCTGATACTCCAGCAAGCAAACCTGATGATTTCAAACATTATTTCAAGGGAAACAATAATGATTTCTTCTGTATTGGGATCAAGTTCACTCGTAAAACACTCAAGCTTTACTCGTCATTTTACTCTTCGGATATCATCATAGCATCACCTATAGGATTATCAATGATCTTGGAAAATCCCGACAAGAAAAAGAGACAATATGACTTTTTGTCTTCCATCGAAGTATTGATTGTTGACAAGGCTAATCAAATTGAAATGCAAAATTGGGATCACGTAAGTACGGTGTTCAAATACCTTAACAAGATCCCCAAACTGTTCCACGACGCCGACTTCTCTAGAATCAGAATGTGGTACATCAATGATCAAAGTAAATTGTTACGTCAAAACTTGGTTTTCGCTGAATATTTAACTCCTAATATCAGCAATACCTTGAGTACCAAAAAGTCACTTAATCTCGCTGGAAAAGTCAAGTATAAACCAATAATAGATAGTGAGAATTGTATTATGAATTCTATTGGGATTAAAATCAAGCAAATTTTCCAAAGATTTGATAGTGAAATCAACCCTATTGAAGAGTCTGAATTGAGATTTAAACACTTCATCAACTCCACGCTTCCATCATTAATGAAATCCTCCAGTTATACTGATGGTATAATGATCTTTATTCCTTCTTACTACGATTATCTTCGTGTGAAGCACCATATGAAGACTTCCACTAAGTTCTTATTTGGATCATTGGATGAGTACAGCAGTCAATCTAAATTGGATAGAATGCGAAGGGCATTCCACGATGGAAAAATTAAGATCTTGTTGTACACCGAAAGATTGCACTATTTCAGAAGGTTTGAAATTAATGGTGTAAAGACTTTATTGATGTATGGCTTACCTTCGAACCCCATATTTTACAAAGAATTGGTGAGGTTCATTGGAAAATCGGTTTACAAGGAGGAAGCAGATTTGGATTTGGCTTTGGTGAAGGTTATATACTCCAAGTTGGATGTGTTAAATTTGGAGAGGGTTGTTGGAGGAGAAAGAGCTAGAGTGTTGTGTGGAGGTATCAATGAGCTGTATGAATTTAGATAGACTTCTTTAGTGAAAACTCAAAAGATTATAGTAAAGGTACATTTTGTAGATTATTTCAATAGCCTTGTCCAAGAAGGTATAGCAACCACCTAGACTTTGGATAATCAAAATTGATGGAATATAGAGAATATAATGAAATAAATCTTATCTGATAGCCTCATTCGAGGTCAGTTACCAATATCGGACTTGCTCAAGCTCTCAACTTCAAGAACATGACACATTAGGAGTGTTATGTCATTGGTTTCACCTTTGGTAAAATCAAGCTTAGACTTCATGATTCAAATAATCCAGTATGATACCGACCCATTCCAAAACAATCTACACTCCATTATCAAATTTGGATCTTTGATCCCTTCTCCTCCTTTATTACTATACAAATTACTAGCCAATTGGATGTAAGCACAATTGAGTCTGAACTGACTTGAGTGAAGCTGATCACAAAAAAGGGGCCCAGTAAAGGTTTTCTCCACCAAAGTTCAAAGCTGACTGAACATACCGTGATTGAGGCGCCTTAAAGACTTTTGATGGAACTGTTGGCACTGATAATGGTTGTGGCTCGATCCGAATCAGTCAATTCTGATTTGTTGGATCATGTTATGAGTGGGAGTCTATTTAAGAACTCAAGATGTTAAATGCCATCACAAAACATCCAAGTGCCACGTATGGACTCAAACGTTCGCCAATACGGGCAAACTTCCAGAACACGCCCCAGGCGCCAGATTTTCTGTTGTCTAAAATGGCAGGGGCGGTGGAGTGGACGTAGGTGCAAGTGCAAACAAGCAATAGTATGACCTGGAGGAGCGATTGGAAGTTGAAGAGGGCAGACTGACGTTAGTGGGTTTGGATATTTGCCATACTTACCATGCTGGAGTTGTTGGTGTTGTTGGTGGGCTGTTCACACGTGAGCAGTGAGAAATAGGAAGAATCGTGTGATAGTCAGGGTTCAGATTTTAACAGCAACGATAACCGACATACTTGTGGTGAGGACTTTTGCAGTATGGGTGTTTAAGTCACGAGATACAAACGGTCAGTTAATTGTATTAAATATCAGGTGGTGCAAAAAAGGGAGGAGTGAAGTGAAATTGTTTGAGATTTGGGGCGTGGCACTTTTGCAAGCACTAATCCATGCTAAAATCTAGCCATTTATTTTCATGGAATTTTGAAGTATTATCGAGACGTTTCCCACGTGCTGGTACCGACGTCCCCTTATACGACTTTGGGGGGTTTACAATGAGTTTGTGTGCTTCTAGTCGGGATCAAAACTCGGTAGAAATTACTAGCAGATTTTCGCGAATTACTAATGATTGCCATGAGTGTAATAGTGATCTTGTCGCTAGTGATTGACTTATAATGGACTGTAGTTGATTCTATAACGCTAACGTTATGTTACTCCATCCTATTCCGTTAAATCTTCACTAACATTTTGTATCGAAACCGAAATAGTTGAAATTTTTTTTTTTTGACTTTTGATACCTTATCGTTGCATTTTTGCTACTACCACAAGGTGATAATAAGAGTGCAGTGATAGCAAAATTAGCCGAAATTTCTTGGATGTAACATACAGCTTTGAAGCATTGAAGGTAATTTGAAGAAGTCGAGATTAGAGGGTTCATTCTTGGGAGAAGTCCGGGACGGTTAACAAAGTGTCTTGGCACTAAATACGCTAGTCTCGACTAAACTCTTCGCTGGTTTTGCACAATACGACGCCCCCCTCCCCCCCCTTCTTCACTAGATCTATTTTAGTTCTGGATTGAGTCGTATTGTGCGCGAATCGGTTGTCTCGGCCACCTCCCACAATAGGTAATGGTGTGGCTATTCAATCTCGTCTCTCCCGTGAATGTCAGGCCGACGTCATTAGCTTCAAATTGCCCCTCTCGCCGTTGGGATTCCGGGGTATATATATTGGCACACAATTCCGTAAATTTTGTTGGTCAATGATCATGACCACCGAAAGAGTTTATACGGTACAAGATAATAAAAGATTGTCCAGAGACAAGCAACCAGTACACGTACTCTTGTTTCCAAATGGTAAACATCCTGTGAACGATTTTGCATTACCCCCCGTCTACTCGGTAGAAGACATTGATTCGCTCACCAGAGCCCAATTGGTACAATATATGGTTGGGTACCAGTTGGGGTATAATGAGAAACTTGCCAATGTGAGAATGAAGGAGAAGTTGAAACACGCGGTGGGCTTGGCTGGGATCTATGATAACATATTTATCTTCAAAGAAAACTAGCTGGATCAGTTGACATGCAACTTACGAAATCTCCCAATTCCTTTCCATATAATTCCATAGAGATCCAGACTGGTTCTGGCTTACTTAGATATAATGAATTACGACATACTTTACTGTAGTTGTTGGATTTGGTCACATTCTGCTTGGAGTAACGAGTTCAGGTGCAAATCGTTGACTAGAAACCAAAAGTTGGGAAAATCGTTCAAATCTGAGAATCTTTGATGAGGGGTGTCTATCAAGTATTATCTGCCCTGAATGTTATCGTATTTGGGTAAAAAAAATTGGGGTATTTTTTGAGTTTGAGATTCTTGTGATTGTATGGAATCAACACAAAATCGTTCCAGTTGATAATATCCCCACATACTTATTGTTGATTGGCCTATGATTTAAATATTTGATAGTCACTCCACCACAGACATTCCGCTAATCCTATGCTTGTGTGTTCATGTTACATCGCCTAAACGTATCACCGTGAGCACGCCGTGTGGGTTCTCAATATCTTTTCCGCAACTAGCTTGGAACATTCGCTGACTTATTATCTACTGTCCTATAGTGGCATTATAAGTTCTCAACACCGTTGCACAATGACTGTGTATGATCCAGTAATGAATTCGCCGACCCACACTATGATTTTACAGGGGTGGTGGTGGTACCATTCTCACTTCAATGCCTCAGTAGTGTCTTAGTAATGCCTCACTAGCACCTCACTAGCACCTCACTAGCACCTCACTAACACCTCACTAGCACCACGCTAGCACCTCACTAACACCTCACTAAATCCTCACTAATCCTCACTAAATCCTCACTAATTTTTCAGCACGACGATTTTTTACTTTTTGTTAAACTCTCAACTTCAACCATTCTTAGCCAAAACTTAACTCTTTTCGCTTGACCTTCGTTTATAGCCGGATTGTTACTGATCCTTCATACAGCCTCTCAGAATTGTCTTGGTCTTTGTGTTCACCAGCTGCAAACATTTCGCTACTCTCACCAACAGTCACGTGTGCAATTATCTATAGCCGTCCTTATTCAAAATTGTTAAGCTCCATTAGGTGTGAAAATTGAGCCGAAAGCGCCCAGGACTCACACATTCATCACCCTCAAGACCTTACCCATACTCCAAAGTAGCCGTACCAACTTTCCAGCTTTTAATCCAACGAATATTCGTCAAGTTCGACCGTGTTTTATTAGCTTCAACTTGACACATCTTCACTTCTCAGGTTAATCAATACTTCATTCTCCAGAAGACTCCAGTATCATCAGACCTTCAATTTTCGCATATTTGTTAACCTACAACATTTTACTGACACAACATGAATTATGATGATCCGTTTACGATGGATGAAGAGCTTCCGAACCAGGATGGAATTCCTCCACCGTCACAATCGATCCATGAAGATATAACACCGCACTATTCGGATCCCACTCCCTCCATCTACTATGACCATCAGTTTATACGATCCAAAATCGATCGACTTCGATTAGATACCGGTAACAACACCACCACCGAAGATGAAAGTGTAGATGATGGAAAAAGGGATGGTGAGAAGCAACAATATGAAGAAGATATAGATGACAAGTTGGACTTCAAGCTTCAGTCCAAGTTGAATGAAGAATATCAAGCTAAATATGACACGTTTGATGTGCTAAACCAGCCTTTAACACCACCAGAGAATTTTGCCCCGGTGGTAAATAAGATCTACCGCTCATCATTTCCACAGCCCAATAACTTCAGTTTCATAAAGAAGTTAAAGTTAAAGTCTATTTTTTGTTTGATCCCCGAAGAATACCCCGAACTTCAGGCAGAATTTTTAAAGCATGAAAATATCAAACTCTTTCAATTGGGGATGTCGGGTAACAAGGAGCCCTTTGTTAAGATCCGGTCAGATTTGATTACTGAAGCACTAAAAATAGTACTTGATCCCGCCAACCAACCGATATTAATTCATTGCAATAGAGGTAAACATAGAACCGGATGTTTGGTAGGGGTACTAAGAAGACTACAGAAATGGTCGTTAACCATCATTTTTGATGAGTACAGAAAGTTTGCTGCTCCTAAAGAAAGACCTATGGACCAACAATTTATTGAATTGTATGACGAAACAGAAATCGTTAATTACGCAAAAGAAAACCAACTACTTCCGTTATCATGGGAATGACCTTGTATAGATCATATACCCAATCTCAACCGCAATTAATACATCCAAGGACTAGCCTATTTACATGTAGAATCAGCGACTACCATAACCTTTGATTTATGGCCAGAAAAACTTCTTTCCGTAAATTCCAGCATTTCCCAAGGCCAAAGCACCAATAGCGAAAGGACTAGCTCTTGCTCGGAACAAGCTCTTAACAGCAGGGCCTCCATTGACTATCAAATACAATGAAGCCCAGGCAAAATTGAACCCTGCTGCATTAACAGGTTCACCATCGTAGGAGAGCCAAGCACCCACCAAGTTGGCAATCCCAAAAGTGTAGCACGAGGCTCTTGTTGGTTTGGTAAGGGCCAATTTCTGGCTGAAGATTGCAGAACTGCCAGATGTGCCGCTTGCGGAGACAATAGGCGCTGGTTGTGTCAACCCCTTGAACAAAAGAGTGGAGCCAAGGGCAAGGGCAGGGTAAGGGGTCACTGCGAGGTCGTCGAGGGTTTTGTAGATGGATTGTTTAGTTTCTTCTGCCATGATGTTGAGTAAAGTGGTGGAATTCTGGGGAAGCTTGCTATGCGCGTGAACAATAGTGAAAGAAGAGATGGATTAGTGAAATTGGAAGCGCAGTTTCGTGGTAGATACGGATTAGCCCGTTTGATTGTTAGTATTAAGGAATTGTATGGTATTCGTCGTGAATAAAGTAGGACTATGGGACTATTTGGTGAGAAAAGTCTATAGAGAATATGCCCTGGACCATATTCAATGGTACAGGTGTAATCGAATTTATATGCGACTTGTGTGCTAGGAGAATAATTAACATGGTACTTGTAAAGGTTAGTTCGTGTTAGTAAACACTGAAGCGGCCACGTCTTACGAGAGACAATTGCATGCTATCAATTGTTATATTTAATTATCCTTCTTCAATTAGGTTTTGTTAAAGTCAAGGTCTAATTGGTTATACTATTTGAAATCTCCCAGATATGAGCTGATAAATTAGTGAAGAATCAGAGATCATCTCTTGGAAAGTATTCAAACGTTCATCTGCCCTTCGACGAGGACCAAGTAGTCCAACCTGAGAATGGACCATTTGGAGCAAAACTTTCGCAATGTTCAAGATACGTTATCATGAGACTATACATTAGCTTAACCACTGCTTAGTATTCAATCATGTTTTAGTTCTTTGAATCTCTTCTCTTGCAAAATATTCTTTATTTTCCCAGGTTGCAAAATCAGGCTTATGATTTGAACGTTCAAAATGGGCTTAAAATTTAAAGTTGATTTTTACACCCATGCGGAAGGTTCGTCTTTTAAATCTATACAATATGAATTTATTGTTAAACGGGAAACCCAAAGAGTTTAACCTAGAGGTTCCATGCCGAAAGTCCTGTTCACCATCCATAGATACTGCCTTCAGTGATACCTCTCCAGCTTTTTTCAGGTCATAAATTCAAAGTGGCAAGTGTCAACAACTCTCCCAGTGATGATACCTGTGACTGTTTATCAGCCTCCTTTACTATCACTCATTCGAGTACTACATCTGTTCACAGTAAATATAATCCTTTCTAATATACACTAACGAATTAAACTAAGTTCTTTCACCTCTCAATCTTCTGGCCAATTGGATATCCTTCTTTTGGATAGTAACTCTCTTGGCGTGAATAGCACACAAGTTGGTGTCTTCGAACAAGGACACCAAGTAAGCTTCAACGGATTCTTGTAAAGCACCAATGGCAGAAGATTGGAATCTCAAGTCAGTCTTGAAATCTTGAGCAATTTCTCTAACCAATCTTTGGAATGGCAACTTTCTGATCAAAAGTTCGGTAGACTTTTGGAATCTTCTAATTTCTCTCAAAGCGACGGTACCTGGCTTATATCTGTGAGGCTTCTTAACACCACCAGTAGATGGGGCAGATTTTCTGGCAGCCTTGGAGGCCAATTGCTTTCTTGGTGCCTTACCACCAGTAGACTTTCTTGCTGTTTGTTTAGTTCTAGCCATGTTTGCTGATGACTTGGAAAACAGGATCTTTCTCGGTTTATATACCCGGTCAGAATCGCTCGCGGTAGATGTTTGTATTGTTAGTGCGATAGTTGCAAATTCGCGATGTCTCGCGACGCTTCGCGCGCTAGATGTGACTTCTGCAGCAACGAGAAGAAACATCGCGGTCGCGTGAACCTTGTCGTCTACGGGGGCAGGTAGTAACTAGGGGAACCAATTTTGCCCAAAAGCACGAGAATTGGTCTCTTTAAGCGATATGTTCAAGATTCTCTCTATTTGATCCATTTAAAACTTACTACTTATCAACACAATCTTTTCATACTTTAAACTAGATCTCATTGTATATGGTACATAACAGTACAACTGTTTTTTGCAGCTTGAAAAAGTCACTATTTCGCGTGCCATCATTTACACCTTCAAATGCGTAATCGTGAGCCCACATTTGATTGCAAAACATCGCGATCGCGGTGGTAGCGCGACTATGCATGGATCACGCTCGAGGGACCGTTAACGCCAGGGCAAGATTCCTATAAATACTGCCGTCCCGCCATCAATTCTTATCATTATCAAACAAATAATAATACAATATGTCCGGTAGAGGAAAAGGAGGAAAAGGTTTAGGAAAAGGTGGTGCCAAGAGACACCGTAAGATCTTAAGAGATAACATTCAAGGTATTACAAAGCCAGCCATCAGAAGATTGGCTAGAAGAGGTGGTGTCAAGCGTATTTCTGCCTTGATCTACGAAGAAGTCAGAGTTGTGCTTAAATCCTTCTTGGAAAACGTCATTAGAGATGCCGTTACTTATACCGAACACGCCAAGAGAAAGACTGTTACTTCTTTGGACGTTGTTTACGCTTTGAAGAGACAAGGTAGAACCTTGTATGGTTTCGGTGGTTAAGCCGTGTGTATTAGTGTATATTAGAATATTATGATTTCGCAGCTATTTGTAAACCCGAAGATCAGGACTGCCACGTGAGTATATCCTTCCATATCATCTTACCTTTATCAGTAAGGATGTTCATGTTATTCTAATGCTTAACTCTCGGACTCTATAAGCTATGTCTGGAGCAATCTTATTTTTTTTTTTTGGTCTAAGTCATCATCATTTAGCCCTCTTCAATATGGCTTATTCTAATTTATCATATTCATATCTGGTTAGTAATTGTTTCCAAGCAAAGTTTCTACAAGACGATTGTCGCCTAACTCTCCACCGGTATCCAAATAATTGGTCAACATTCGTTCCAAATGTTTCTCCCAAAAATCCACATCAATGGTTTCAAATGCGCGGTAATGGTCTTGAGTGATATAAGCCCAATCTCGAATACAAGAGCCACTAGAATTTTCGATTTCTCGCTGTTCAGCTGGACATCTACAACGACATCCCACGCCTGCCCAAACTGGCTTGTCTGGAGCCTGCCAGTACCTTTCCTGATCGATCCAGTTTTCGGCCAAGCTATAGTTTTGGTTGGGTTTATACCGCATTTGACCCTTGGGTGAGTTTCCAGGACAATGTCCCAACGTAGAGTGCCGATATCCTATGTCTCGGAAATAATGGATATCTTTTAAGTCTAGCATCATCCCCACGGCTAGGGAATGGACAGGTGCATCACCCCATCTTTCTTTATAGAACCCCCCACTATTATCCAAGTGTTTGAAATATTCTTGATATATTTCTGATGTGAAGAGATCGGTACGAGCAATTTCAAAATTGGACCAGAAATGGCACAAGTTATACTCTTCGCCATCCATTCTGTCTTCATGTAACGTGGGTTTGTTCTGAGCTTGTTTGATGAGCCGACTGATCAATTTGGTTTGTTCCTCAAATTTCTTAACATCTTCGTTTGTCTTTTCTTTACGGTCTAAAAACCTCTTCAAGGTGACTTTATCTTCGACTAATTGAAGAATTTCTTTCTTGTCTTCGAGTCCATCGAAATCTGCCAGGTTTTTCCCTGTTGTGTATTTGGGATCTTTAATAAATAGATCCCAAGCTGATCCCAATTGAAGTCTATTTTTCTTAATGAACGCTTTTGTTTCCTTAAAAAGCCCAGGAATAGTATAGTATAACTCATCAATAATAACCGTGAATCCATATCTCTTGTTACGTTTTTCCATTTCTACAAACGGATCGTAGGTGATATCGCAAAAGAATTCCACATCAGGCTCGACTCGCCAATACCAATCTCTCTTGGTGACCAATTCATGTTTGTAGAAAAATCCCGAGTAGAATCTGCACATCTTGTGGTATGATGCAAGATTTCCATACATGATTCCCCTATCACCTTGACTATTAATGCTTTCTTCAAACTCTTCTGGGTCCACATCTTCTTTGAACTCCCATTCCTGCTGGGGAACCTCACCAAATTCCACTTCCGAAGCGGTATACTTAGCCACTGTCAGCTTGAATTCCTCGGTGAATGGTTCGTTATTAAGAAAAACCCACGGATAATTATACCACTGGTTAAAATGCCTTTCCATCGAGATCATTGACAGAATCACACCTTCAATCTCCGAGTTCCTCGCTAGTACCACAAATGCAGCACTGGCTCGAGGCTGACTGGTATCGGGTTCTTGGCACCCCACCACGAATGGAGAATCGATTCTGGATGAAATGATCTGTTCACTCATGTACAAATCGGATTCGGCCTTACCTTGAACCGCTCGCTGCTGAGCTTCGATCTCTTTCATGGGAAAATCCTCCCAAAACTGTCCATATTGGTTATCGGAACCATAGTGGAGCCAGATCACTGTCACTGGTGCAGCCATCACGATTAGTAGAAGCCATACACTGACTGAGTATTTCTTTATTCGGACCCGCCATCTCAAAATGTTGGCTATCGACATTGTAGACGGGAATGGAGGGAAGTATGTCAGTGATAGTGGTTCTTAACCAGTTGAAACTGCTCTTTGTAGGTCGCTTAAAACTGTTCTTCGTACTCGTAGGGTTGGAATACGTTCTCTGTACTTCTTGGACAGTTGGAATCCGCTTCTTGGACTTCTAGGCCGGTTGATTACTGTTGAAAAAGAGCCCCCAGTTGAGTGTTAGGCACCTTTGGTAGATGTCTTTCAGCGACTGCACAAACCGATAAGAACTCAGTGATTTGAATGTGATTGTAAACCGTCAGTATATGTGACGTGATTGTGACTGACACCCGATGATGCCAGCTCAGCTAAGCAGTTTGGGAACTGGTTTAAGGAGGCGTATAGAGTGAGTTTAGTAACGGTTAAAACTACTTGATTTCAGCCTTAAAGCGCTATACAAGTATGAAAGTTTTGCGACTCTATCTCAATGGTAGTGACGACAGGAACCAACTTTGACAAGATGTGATGGCGTATAGAGAGGTCTTAGTGAAGGAAATACAGGCAATTCAGAGCACTGAGTCCTCCAGCGAAATCAGAGCTGATTGTAAATTTAGGCGTAGAAAAGTGTCAGTATATGGAACCATTGCATTGAGGACGAATGGTGGTGACCTTCAGAAAGAAGTAACCTTGGACTTAGGTCACTGGCCCTGACGATAGGAAAAACGGGTCCAGAAGCATAACCAACTTTTCCTAGTCAATAAGGTTGAACTTCTATGAATGGATACCATCAATATTTGAACCGTTACTTTTACGAGGACTATAACTCCCTTTGTTCTTGTTACTTAGATCAATCTGCTTATGACATCTCTTAGAAGCTCATATATTCATCTTCTACGTTCTCTATATGGTACAGAACCTATTTGGCATTATTCATTCCTTTTATACAGTGGGTGTGGCACGTATTATACAACGATCAATCCAGAACAGTGATCAACTATCTTTTCTACCAATAGCCATTTTCAACAACGCCAAATCCTCGTTCAACTCCTCAGGTTTCAACCCATGGGGTCCTATGAACTGCTTGTGTGAGCCTCGAGTGTTGGGTTTGTTGGCCTTGTCTAGCAATATCAACGATGGCCCACCATCCTCATTGTCCATAATCAACGTGTTCAACGCGTCATAGTCCTTGTCACTTAGATTAGAATCGTTCCCACTACTGATGCCCGTAGGTACTGATCGCGTGGTATGTCCGGTATTACTGGTAATTCCCGATGACATCTCATCTGCAGAAGAATATCTGGTAGCATAATGCCTTCTTCTCTTCGATGCCAGTATATAGCCATTCAGTATCAAAGACCCGTTGCCTGCAGTGGTCGTAGATCCCGCACCTATTCCTCCATCAGACAAATCATCTGCTTCTCCTGTGGCAAACCTTGAACTCATTTCTCGTTTTCTTAACGACCTTCGATCATTAAGACTGAGAGAACTGGCGGCAGCGGCTGCGTTCAACGCCACCGTGGCTGAATCCTCTTTGGAATTGCTCCACGAATTGGCATTCACGAGGTTCAACAATAACTTATCTTCTTTGAGCTGCTTGATTTGTTTCAGTAATTTATCATACAATTTCTCCTTAATAAGCTTGATCATCTTATTGTGGTTCTCCTTCGCTTTCTCAATATCCTCCTTGTACTCGGTTTCAATCCGTTTAACTTGATACTCCTCCCAGAGTCGAAGCTTGGTAAGTTCATAGTCTCTGGTTTCCTCCAATTGTGTCTTCTTGGTGAGAAACTCTTCGTTGGTGCCCTGTTGCAACGTTGCCAACGCGGTTTGAAGTTCATGAAGCAGTTCTCGATAGTAATTGTCTCTTTCGGCACTGAAGGTGAGCTCTATTTTGGCTAGCCTGGATCCTATTTGTTGTCTCTTTTTGTCTCGCTTGCTTAGAGCTGAGGTTAGTATTGCGGTCCGGGTGTTGGCGGTGCTTGTCACGTACTGTCATTGAGAACGCCGTTACGTTTCTGGTCCTCCATACTTGTGTGGTTTGGAAATTGTTCTGGTTATTACGGGCGGGAATTTTTGTGAATGCTATCGCACTTACGTACAGTACAATTTTGATCTACTAAAACAATCAAACATAACCATGGACTTCTACGGGCAACTTCCATTCGCTGATGGCCAATTCGTACAGGTTCCGACCATCTCCGAGCCGGTGAACTTTACACTCGAAAAAGACCCTCGAAAATCCGTCACTTTACTCCCCATTCATTCTGCTTCGCAAGTGCCACCAGCGCTCATTGATTTACTACACCACGAGTTCAATTACGTGGTGGAAGAAGGCTTGACGTATCCTCACCACGAACCTTTGACTCGCGATGCCTTTGTAGCCTACTGGTTCACCCACTTCGTGGCGATCTTACTCGATGGTACACACCACGGATTCGAACCGCTCGTTGACAAGCCTGCCAGCTACTGGAAAGAGCACTTTCTTGGCAACTTCTACATCAAACCCAACTACATCGGACGGTGTTCACACGTGTGTAACGCCGGCTTTATTGTCAACCATGAAAAAAGGGGGTTGGGTCTTGGGAAGGAATTGGGTAGGAAATACTTGATATGGGCCAAACAACTTGGTTACGCCTATAGTGTGTTCAACTTGGTATTTGAGACCAATGCTGCCAGCTTGCGGATTTGGGATGGTTTGGGGTTTGAACGTATTGGATACGTGGAAAAAGTGGCTGTTCTTAAGGGCCATGATCGGTTGGTGGGGGCCTATATGTTTGGCAAGAGCTTGTAGTTGTCATGTGATCGGATGCGCCTGGACGGGCGGGTTTTTTTTTTGACCTATCTCACTGTTGCCAAAGTTGTTGACATTCTCCAATATACACAATCAGGACTACATCTACACGCTACATCAAACATAACCCATCATGCCCGAGTTTGATGATGTTTTGCAGCCTCTGAACTACCGGCCTCAGTTCGATTACAACCCTGGTGGTGACATTGACCGCTACACCGTTCTTTTGAAGGATGGTGAAACCACTGCTACCATTTACCCCATTCATTCATCAGAAGAACTTCCTCCTGGTCTTTTGGCGTTCTTGTGTGATGAGTTCAATATGGAGATTGAACGTGGGGATACCTGTGCATTTTTCGATACCCTTCACATTGAGCAGTTCCAGAATTACTGGTTTGGTGCGTTCGCAGCAGTAATGGTATTGGGAGACTCTCCTGCGTTGGAAGGGTCAAGACAGTGGGAAAAGGAGTGTTTGGGTACATTCTACGTAAAGCCAAATTATCCTGGACGGTGTTCCCATATTTGTACTGCCAACTTTTTGGTTAATGCGGGTATTAGAGGGAAAGGAATAGGTAGAACCCTAACTGATTGTTATTTACAGTGGGCCCCCAGGTTGGGTTATACCTATTCTGTGTTCAATTTAGTGTTTGAAACCAATGTGGCTGCAAGAAGAATATGGGAGTCATTGAACTTCAAAAGAATAGGTAGAGTCAAGTCTGCTGGGATTTTAAAAGGTCATGATTTGGCAGTGGATGCAATTATGTATGGACGAGAATTGGTCAATGCGGCTGACCCTGCTGTTGGTGCTTATAGATTTGATAAAATCAAGTTTTATTTGGAGACTGGAAGATATCCTGCCATGGCTGATAGACAGGAAAAGTCTCGATTAAGATCGTCAGCATCTCACTACAGCTTGGAAAACGGTAAGTTGATGCTTAAAGGTCGAGAAGTTATCAGTGATCCTGCTAGACAACTTCAAATTTGCACTGAAGTTCATATGTCAAACCATGGTGGTATAAATAAAACTACGGGTGTTGTTACCGAAAAATATCATTGGACCAGAATCAAGGATACGGTTGCTCAAGCTGTCAAGAATTGTGTTGAATGCAGAGATCAAGCCAAAGATATTTCAACAGTTAAAAGACTGGCCCCCAAGAAAGTGTCCCATGTTAATGGCAATAGGCATAGAGTAAAGTCATTTGGTTCACTGGCTGGTAATCAAAATGGACGCAGTATCATCAAGAGGAGAGATAGTGAAGATGTTGAAGCGATGGTAGCAGCGGCACAATTGCATAATATTCCACCTAATAGGCATGACGATAGTATTCTAGGTCATGATTTGTCGAGTTTGGATGCCGGTCTCATTGCAGTGGTAGAACAAGCTCAAGAGGAGCATCAACAACAACACCTGCACCGAGCCGAAGGACCCCATCGTGAAAGTAGACATCACCATCAAAGTTATGCGGCAGCAGCTGCGGCAGCTGTGACTGAAGATAATTACGACTACCCCAACGAATACGACCATCATGAATATGAGGACAATAGTGATGGCGCGAGCGGTAGCAAGCACCGACACCATACCAATGACATTCCTGTTGATCCAGAAGTAAGCGCATTTGATCACAATAATGGTGGAGATGAAATCGAAATTGCTCGAGCCTTGATTAATGCTAATGACGTGGTCGATGATGTCGATCCCAGTCGTCGAGGTCCTGAGCGAAGACATAAATTCAAACATGCAAGTAGTCACGACCAAGGCGATGAAGCAAATATATTTATTAATCAACCGAAATAGTTTTGAGGTACTGAAAATGGTCAAGGTAATGTGTGTCTTTTATTATGAACTAGCAATTGAAAATCTATGATAAGATTGGTTTCGATATACTTTTGAAGTATTGCTTCCCGTTTGAAGTATTCGCTAAACTTTATTAGTGATTAACTACCAGAGGACCAGATGCAATAGACAAGACTAGACTAGACTTGTCCAGCTCGTACTTTGTACTGCATTGCTACGGATTGAATTTCTGGTATCTATTTACCTGTGAATGCTGAAAGGAACCAGGTTTTCCTGTACAACTGGTACGTTGGTGAATTGTGATTTCAGAGACCAAGACGCTATTAGTGAAACAAAGACCAATGAATAAATAACTAGTGATTATTGGTGGTGATATGGGACCATGGCATAGTTTGAAGTAGAGAACCTTCACTCATAATCACTATAGAGAAGTCGTTCATCTCAAGTATATATCTCCTCCTCTTTAAGCTGTGAACCAACATCTGTTACTCTGTTAGAAAAGTCAGTTTTTGGAAAGAAAAGGGCTTTTAATTAATGTTCCTATTTGAGACAGATGGCGAAGTTCATCAAAATTGTCAATCACAATTTAACCATTCGATATCAACAGCTTTTCTTCTCAGATCAATTCTAAGTCATCGAATAATCAAAGTGTGTATAAGAAACTAATTTAGTTTAAATAGACCGACTAAGGAACAAAGAAAGAATTCACCCAAATCGATTTCATCTACTTCTGGCTTAACCAGATCTACAACTATTAATCCAAATATATATTAGGTTGACAGTCATTCCAACCGTATTTCCCCCGAAAAGGCTAGGCCGACTCTATGAAAGTACCCAGAACTAATAATAGTCAATTCCCCAATTGCAAATCAATAATTTTGGACCCTAAAGCAAGCTAACATAAATAAGAACTAGTGGATTAGAAATCAACACCAACAACCATGGCCAACAATGCCATTCTCACAAACAAACCGTATCTCATTTGTCTGAAGTAAGCAGCTCTTTGATCAAAGTCCACTTCTTCACGGATTTCATTGACTCTTGGCAATGGGTGCATCACACACATATGTTGTTTGGCGTGGTGTAAGATCTTGTTGTCCACAATATAAGTGTCTTTCAATCTTTGGTATTGTTCCTTATCTTCAAATCTTTCTTCTTGAACTCTGGTACAGTATAACACATCGGATCTAGAAATTAAATCTTCAGTCAAAACTTCACTTTCAGCAACCAACATACCATTGTCTCTCAATTCATCCTTAATTTCTTGAGGTAATTGTAATTCCTTTGGAGAAACCAATTGAATTCTGACATGGTAATGACGTAACAACTTGCACAAGGAATGGACAGGTCTACCGTATTTCAAGTCACCCATAAAAGTAACAGTGATACCATTCACAGTACCCAATTCTTCTCTAATGGTGAACAAATCTAATAAGGCTTGAGTAGGATGTTCTTTACTTCCATTACCTCCATTGATGATAGGAATAGGAGAATATTTGGCAGCAATATCAGCAGATTCTTCTGATGGATGTCTCAACACAATGGCATCTGAGTAACAAGCCAAAGTTCTAATGGTATCTTGTAAAGTTTCACCCTTCTTGACCGAAGATGAATGAGCATCAATAGAAATCACTCTACCTCCCAATCTTTGCATAGCAGCATCAAAAGATGAAGAGGTTCTAGTGGATGGTTCATAGAACATGGTGGCCAAAACTCTACCCTTTAACAAGTCCAAAACACCTTGTCTTTCCACTGCCAATCTCATTTCTTGAGCAACAGTGAACAAAGCATGTAAATCAGATCTGCTAAAGTTGTTCACAGATAAGACCGAGTTTCTCAAGAAGCTGTTGTGGTTTCTAATATAGTTTTCTAAGGCATTACCTTCACTTAAATTGACTGGAGGTTGACTAACCAATTTAGAACCCAACTTTTCGAATTCAGCTTGAGGAGCTGATTCCTTAGTAACAGAAGGACGACGAATATCACCCGAGAAGGACATTCTGGTCTTTCTATTAAGGTTAGGAGATTGAGGAACAGCAGTAGAAGTGAACTTACTTCTAGAGACAACTTCGTTATTACCAGAAGCAGTCTTGGCTAAGATAGTTCCATCCAAACAAGCAGTGTCACCATGGAAAGAAACTCTTTCAATTGAACCTTGCAATTTCAAAGCAGCAAAAACAGAAGCAAGAGGACTTCCATTGCCAAGAACAACTCTATCCAAATCAATTTCAACAGTAGCATCTTGCTTTGGAATATTGAAAATCTTGACAGGGTTATCATGGAACTTAGCAACGATATCTTCAATAGTAAGCTTACCGTCTTTAACAGCAGTTAACAATAATGGTAATACTTCTTGAATACCCAAGCCTGGAACAATGTTTTTCTTCAAAGCCTTAGCAATCAAAAATGGTAAGACACCAATCGAGAAAGTATCGATATCATCCAAGTTGGCCCACAATTCCAATTGATCTTCCTTAGAAGGTAAGAATGGTAAGTTCAACTCATCTCTAGATAAGAACAAGGAATAGACAGAAACATCACAAGTGACTTGTAACTTCTTTTCCTTGGCCATTCTAATCAAATCCAAATCTTCCTTAGAAGAAACTCCAGTGATATGAATGGATCTGTTGTGTAAAGAAGCCAACAATAATACGGAAGCTAAATCAGTAGTTTTAGCATCAGTCAAAATTGGCTTGTTTTCTGGCCAAGAAGCAAAGTGAGAAGAAATAGCAGAAACCTTTGAGTTGGCTAAGTCATTGAAAGGTAAGAATAAAGCACCAGCATTTTCATTTGCTTCAAGAACTTCAACCGAGTTAGAATCAGAACCAGCAATAGAAAATGAATAATCAGTGAAAGCCCCCTCAGAAGCAGAATCAATGGCAGTAATTAAAGAATCGAAGTTGGTGATGGTGGAACCAGCCAAGGTTTGAGGCAAGAAAGCATTAAAAGTGAACCCAGCTGCCAAAGAAGCTTTGGTGGTGGCTTCGAAATCATCCAAAGAAGGAATGAATGAAGTGACATTAATTAAACCTGGAATACTGACGGTCTTGTGAGAAGTTTGAGCATCAACGTTACTCACTTCTAAGCTTGGGTTTCTAGCCAAAGCTTCAACCAATAACTTAGCACACTTGACGTTGGTCACCAAAGGAACAGAGTAATCCACAGCCATACGACGGGATTCATAACCCTTGGACATATAAGAAGCAGGACGACGGAATCTGTTTGCAGATGGTAAGTTGACATATAAATCAATCAAGTTATTGGCCAAATGTTGGGTCAAAGAATATTCGGATTTTTGATCTTCTTCCTTACTCAACACTTCCAAGTAATGAACAGGAATTCCGTGTTCCTTAATGAAATCAGCAGTACCAGCAGTAGCAAAAATGTTATAGTTCAATTCATGTAACTTAACAATGGAAGACAAAAGTTCTTGCTTTTCTTTGTAAGAACCAATGGAGAATAAAATGTTCTTTTTAGGTAATTTGAACCCGGTAGAAATCAAGGACTTCAAGTAAGCTTCATACTTGTTTCTACCAAAAGTGGCAACTTCACCAGTAGAAGCCATTTCAACACCCAAAATAGGATCGGCACCAGCCAATCTAGAGAAGGAAAATTGAGGAACCTTAACAGCACAATAATCTTGAGGTAATTTTTCTCCTGGGTAAGGAACAAATGGAATATCCATAATAGCCTTGGTAGCCATTTCAATTAAATCAGTACCAACGACCTTAGAAATAAATGGGAAAGATCTGGAAGCACGAACATTACATTCAATGACCTTAATATCATTATCCTTAGCAATAAATTGAATGTTGTAAGGACCAGTGATATCCAAAGCCTTACCAATCTTGGCAGTAGCTTCCACGATTCTGTTAACAGTCTCTGGATCCAAATCTTGAGGAGGAACAATTAAAGTAGCATCACCAGAGTGAACACCGGCGTTTTCAACATGCTCAGAAACAACGTGCATGATCATCTTACCATCCTTAGCAACAGCATCCATTTCAATTTCTTTGGCTTGTTCAATATATTTGGTGATAACAACTGGATAGTCAGGAGAAACATCGACGGCTTGAGTCAAATAAGAAGCCAAATCATCTCTAGAATAAACGGTGTTCATGGCAGCACCTGATAACACATAAGAAGGACGAACCAAAACTGGGTAGGTGACCTTGGCAGCGAATTCTTCAGCTTCTTCAATCGAAGTCAATTCTTTCCAAGCTGGTTGATCAACACCAATTCTATCCAACATTCTGGAGAACTTATATCTGTTTTCAGCACTATCAATCATTTCTGGAGAGGTACCCAAAATTTTAACATTTTGACGATGTAAAGGTAAGGCAATATTGTTAGAAGTTTGACCACCCATAGAAATAATCACACCAGAAGATTGTTCTAAGTCATAAATATCCAAAACTCTTTCTAAGTTGATGGTTTCAAAGTATAATCTATCAGCTTCATCATAATCGGTAGAAACGGTTTCTGGGTTGTAATTGATCATAATGGTTTTGAAATTATTTTCTCTCAAAGTTCTAATGGCTCTAACGGCACACCAATCGAATTCCACAGAGGATCCGATTCTGTAAACACCTGAACCCAAAACAATCACACCATGTTCATCAAACTTAACATCAGAAGAATCAGCATTGTAAGTGATGTAAAGGTAATTGGTGAAAGCAGGGAATTCGGCAGCAACAGTATCGATTTGTTTAACAAATGGAACAATACCGGCTTCCTTTCTTAATCTTCTAATAGCAACCTCATTCGAGTTGACAAACTTGGCAATTTGACGATCTTCAAATCCTAATTGCTTAGCTTGCTTAAGAATAGTAACAGGAATATTTTCCTTGGTACCATAGGATGCAATCTTATCACCGAAAGAAATTAATCCAGCAAGCTTGTTCAAGAACCATTTATCAATGTTAGTTAATTTCCATACCTTTTCAACAGAATAACCATCAGATAAAGCGTTGGCAATAGCAAATAATCTTTGATCAGATGGGGTTTGTAATTCGCTATCGATATCAATAGACATCAAGGCTGAAGTCTTGTTGAAACCAAGGTTTTGATAATCAGTAGATCTGATAGCTTTTTGAATAGCTTCTTCAAAAGTTCTACCAATAGACATGACTTCACCAACCGATTTCATGGAAGAAGATAATAAGGAGGAAACTCTGGTGAATTTCTTTAAATCCCATCTTGGAATCTTAACCACAACATAATCCAAAGAAGGTTCAAAACAAGCACAAGTTGATCTGGTAACGGAGTTTTTAATTTCATTCAAAGGAATATTCAAACCCAATTTAGCAGCAGTATAAGCTAATGGATAACCAGTGGCTTTAGAAGCCAAAGCTGAAGATCTAGACAATCTAGCATTAACTTCAATAATACAATACTCCTTAGAAAATGGATTCAAAGCATATTGAATATTACATTCACCAACAACACCCAAATGTCTGATAACATTAACAGCAGTAGTTCTTAACATGTTATAATCTTCATCAGACAAGGTTTGAGAAGGAGCAACCACAATGGAATCACCAGTGTGAATACCCAAAGGATCGAAGTTTTCCATATTACAAACAGTAATACAATTGTCAAAACAATCTCTAACCACTTCATATTCAACTTCCTTCCATCCCTTCATAGATCTTTCAACCAACACTTGAGGAGAAGTAGCAAATGCCTTATTACACAAGGCAACCAATTCTTCTTCGTTATCAGCGAAACCAGAACCCAAACCACCCAAAGCGTAAGCAGCTCTGATAATCAAAGGATAACCAATGTTGTTGGCGGCCTTAACGGCTTCTTCGACGTTGTTGACAGCTTCGGAACGGGCACATTTCTCGTTGATCTCGGCCATGGCACTGGCAAACAATTCTCTGTCTTCAGTAGTAATGACAGTATCAATTGGAGTACCCAAGACCTTAACACCCAAGCCTTCGAATTCATCTTTAAGACTGATACCAACAGACAAAGCAGTTTGACCACCAAAGGTACAGTAAATACCATCTGGACGTTCATGCTTAATAACCTTTCTAACAAATTCAGGAGTGACTGGCAAGAAGTAAACCTTATCAGCCAAACCCTTAGAGGTCTGGATAGTGGCAATATTAGGGTTGATCAAGATAGTATAAATACCTTCTTCTTTCAAAGCCTTAATGGCTTGGGAACCGGAGTAATCGAACTCACCAGCTTGACCAATAGACAAACCTCCTGAACCCAAGACCAAAACCTTCTTAACATCAACTCTAGGATGAGCAGCTCTGTTGTCAGCAATCAAGCCACCAGGGAAAGCAACTTGTTTGTAGACACCGGAGTTGTTGAAGTCAATAACCGAGTTGATGAAGACATCGAATAAGAATTCGGTATCTCTTGGACCAGGGGTAGATTCAGGATGGAATTGAACCGAGAAGAATGGTTTAGATTCATGATAGATACCTTCGTTAGAACCATCATTAGCATTGACAAACAATTCTTTCCAGCCATCAGCCAAGGTGTTGGTATCAACGGCATAACCATGATTTTGAGAGGTGATGTAACATCTTCCGGAGATGGTGGAAGTACAAGGAATGTTGTGACCACGGTTACCGAACTTCAACTTCAAAGTTGAGGCACCGGTGGCTCTAGCCATCAATTGATGACCCAAACAAATACCGAAAACGGGGGTTTTACCTTCAGCAAGGACCTTGGATAATCTGGCAACGGTTTCAGACATCACTGATGGATCACCAGGACCGTTAGAAATAAATAAACCATGATATTCTTCAACGGTATAATCGTAGTCCCAAGGAACCACAAGTAATTCAACACCACGTCTAACAAAACAACGGATTTGATTATATTTCATACCGACATCAACAGCAACAATTCTAAGAGGTTTACCATCTTTAGCCAATTTGGCACCGTTTTTAGGAGTATACAACACGGGTTTTTTGGTGGAAACTTTTGCAACCAAATTCTTAACGTTTGGATCATCCCATTCTGGAACTTCAAAGTGGGTGTGCCAGTTTTCAGGAGAAGCCAAAATCGAAGCAGAAGTTAAGTTTGGTTTTTGTAAAGCCAATCTACCAAGAGTAGAACCATTGTCTCTTAATCTTTTGGTTAAAGCACGAGTATCCACACCATAAATAGCAGGAATGTTGTGTTCTTTCAACCATTGACCAAGGGAAGATTTGGCCAAGAAATGGGAGAATTCTTCAGTGTAGTGTGCAACCACCAACCCAGCAATATGGATGGAAGAAGATTCGAAATACTTTGGCAACGCGGGGGAATAGTCGTCGTCAAGTAATTCACGATCTGGCACACCGTAGTTACCGACCAAGGGATAAGTGATGACCAAGATTTGGCCCTCATAAGAAGGATCGGTGATGGACTCAGGGTAGCCCACCATACCGGTTTGGAAAACAACCTCACCGGCAGCGGCAACTGGAGCACCAAAAGAGTAACCTTGTAAGGCCACACCGTCCTGTGTCTCAAGGGTCATCATGAGGTCGCCAGTGGACTCCATGGGGGGAGTGATGGGAGCAGATAAGATAGCCATTCTGGGGTTAGTAAAGAGAGGTGATGAGATGAGGTGAGATGCTAAAGACAAGAAAGAAAAAGAAAAAGAAGGACAAGCAAGAACGGATTTAGACCAGATGAATTAGACCTGTTGATTTAGACCAGATGAATTAGATCAGCTGATATAAGACCTGTTGATAATCAGATTGGACCCTTAAATTGACTGATAGCACCGATAACGCTAAGGGTTCAGCACTGTTTCAGCACTGTACACCGTCACCTTGAAAAGTCTAAACTTAAATCAACAAGATCAAATCAATGAAAAAAATCAAGATCAAATCAATGAAAAATCCAATGAATCAAATCAATGAATCAATGAAAAATCCAATCAGTCAAATCAATTTGGTTCGGCAATCGGCTCAACTTGTCACGACGTTGGCGAAATTTCACGACGTCTTCGTTGTCGACAGCAGCACCATCAGAGCGTTACGAGGCCTACACCTCTCAAACATCATACTTACTCAGTCGGGGGAACCAAGATTAGCGTGGGGAATTGATGCTTGAGAGAGAGAGAGAGATAGGAAAAGCCTAAGTCCGGGGGCCGATGGGGTTCTTATATAGTGAGCAGCCAGAAAATTTTTCGGTGCGAACAGGTGAGCTTCATGATGTCACCAGAACTGCGCGATGACTAGAGTGAGAATAAATGGCCCAAATGACGGAGAAAAAACCGGGAAAAGACCGTTTTCCCAACAACGACGGTTCAGTCTACATGATGGTGAAATCGCCACCTTTCTACCGTTCTTCTAGCTCCAAAAGTGCCCCGGCAACCAAAAAGGCGGGCGATGCGATGAGCCCTCAGAGTCATAATCGCACGCACACGACACCTAATAATTGTGCCGCTCATCGCTTAAATTAGCCGTTGAGAATTAACAAATTAGTACGGTGATGGGCGATCAAAAATTGGTGAAATTTCGCCACGGCTCCGTGGGGGCTAAGCGGTAAAATAAAAAAAGCAGTGACTGGCGTGCTGAAATTTCCATGCTGAATTCGTACGAAAATTTCGTGCTGTTCCCGCCATTTCTTCGCCTACAAATTCCAAGTTTTTTTCACTGGGATCCCCGGTCGTGCGCCGCCCAGCTCTCTTTGTAACCGTTTCCAGGGCGATGCGCCGGCCCCAGGGCTCATATCCATGCACGTGGCCTTTGTCACGTGGCGGGCTCAGCCTGAACCGTCCTTGCTGATCACTTAGCCGGCCATCTCCTTCATCAAAAGCTTTCCAAACGTCACAGTTCCCTCCTCCCTCCGCTCCCCCTTCACTCCTTCATCCGTCCCCTCCGTTATGATATAACATGAACCTAAAACTCCTCTTTGCTGATTTCCAGCAAAGTCGCCGTGAGCATGCTTTGGGAACCAAAGTCAGAAACGGAATCCACAAGGTTGGCTCCGTTCTAGGGCCGTACGTGAGGGTGCTTATTCCGAGCTTCAGAGCCGCCCACTACGTGTATATTTTTGTGATGGTGTTCTTGGGATCGTTCGTGATCTTTCCCTACCGCAACATCAGCTATGTGGACACCCTTTTCTTTTCGGCTGGAGCTTCTACTCAGGCAGGGTTGAATACGGTGGATACCAACTTGTTGAAGCTTTATCAACAGATTGCCATCTATGTGGTTGCGTGCTTGACCACGCCTATTTTCATCCATGGGTCGTTGTTATTCATTCGATTGTACTGGTTCGAGCGACATTTTGATAATATTAAAGAACGGTCGGAGTTGGACTTTCGAATGAGACGTTCTGCTACCATTGCCCAACGCTCCCGGTCCATGGATTCCACTTACCTCAATACTGCCAATAATAGAGGCTTGGGTTTCAATACCGACGCAGACATTCCCCTTGAACAAATACACAAATCGGACGAAGTTGGCGTGGTGGTGGACTCGCCACAGTCGTCGCTGTCACGGGCCGATGAAGTGGTCCATATCAGTGAACCTTCCGATACTGATGATGACAGAGCCCCTCGCAATGAAACTTTATCAGAAGAAATTCCCCAGCCTACCGACAACATTCGGTTTGGAAACCTTCCTCAGCCCCCCAAAAAACGTGGTGTCAGACAGAAAGAGGTCGACCCGGAAGACATGTATAGATCCATTGCCATGCTTCGTGATAATCAACAAGCCCCCAACACCACCATCCAGTTTTCAAACGATGTACATGAAAAATATGCCAAGCCTCCCCACGACGAAGACGAAGTGCTTATCATCAAATCGCCCAACGAAATCGAAAATGACCACAACAAACCCATCTTTACCAAGAGGCATCGTAGACGAAGCTCCACCAATTTAATTTCTCCCAAGCGAAAATGGAGAATGCACAAACGAGGCTCGGCCACCTGGAAACTGAAGCTCAAGCGGTCTGTTTCCAATACTCCCAATTTTAAAAACTATTCTGATCAATACGAAGAAGCCATTGATGATGATGACGATGATGACGACGATGATGATTATTCTATCGACTCCGAGACCAACCATAACACACATGATGAAGATGATTTTGGGGACGATGAAGATGATGATGAAGAGTCCAATCATGTAGGACGGTCGCAGTCCCAAGCATTATCGGATCGTGAAAGACCTGTCCATCAAAGAGCAAATACCATCGATACCCCAAACCCCAGATCTACCATGTTCAAAACCCCTACCAATGAAAGAATCAGACGTCCAACCTCGCTCAAAAGCAAGGTTAATAAAAGACTTAGAAAAATCGCTTCAGGACCATTGAACAGCAGAAGTTTTGGTGACACCAGTGATACCAGAGTCGATGATGACGAAGAGAATGATCTTGACTATGTTGGTACCAACTTGAGCAAAGTCATGAGTACCAATTATCTTTCATGGGTCCCCACTGTGGGTAGAAACTCTACATTTGTGCACCTTACCGAAGAACAAAAGGAAGAGTTGGGAGGGGTGGAGTACAGAGCTGTCAAACTATTGATTAAAATACTTTTGTGCTACTATATCGGGTTTCACCTCATGGCCATGATTTTCTTGTTACCTTGGATCTTGCACAAGCCTCAGTATATGACTATATTACGAGAACAGGGTATATCTCCAACCTGGTGGGCTTTTTTCACAGCAGCCTCTGCATTCAATGATTTGGGTATTACTGTCACAGAAGATTCCATGAACTCATTCAACCGGTCTACCTATGTCATGATCATCGTGGCTTTTTTTGTGGTTATAGGTAATACGGGATTCCCTGTATTTTTGAGGTTTATCATTTGGATTTTATTCAAACTTGCCAAGCCATTGTCGCAATATAAAGAATCATTGGGTTTTCTTTTAGATCACCCAAGACGGTGTTTCACATTATTGTTCCCATCTGTTCCTACCTGGTGGTTATTTTTTATCTTGGTGGTATTGAATGCCGTGGATTTGGTGCTTTTCATTGTGTTGGATCTCAAAAATGATGTGCTTCTTAGTACTCCCGTTGGATATCGAGTCTTACAAGGTTTATTTCAAGCGTTCAGTACAAGAACTGCTGGTTTTACCGTTGTAGATTTGAGTCAGTTACACCCTGCAGTACAAGTCAGTTATATGATCATGATGTATATTTCAGTTTTACCATTGGCTATTTCCATCAGAAGAACCAATGTTTACGAAGAACAATCATTGGGAATTTATCTCAAAGATGAAACCAATGACGATGATGCGGATCAAACACCAACCACGTTTGTGGGTACACATTTGAGAAATCAATTATCATTTGATTTGTGGTTTATCTTCTTGGGACTATTCATCATCTGTATTTGTGAAAATGGAAATTTAGATAAAATGAATATCCGATTTTCCGTCTTCAGTGTGTTATTCGAAATCATTAGTGCTTATGGTACAGTTGGATTATCATTGGGTTATCCTAATACCAATGCTTCTTTATCAAGTAAATTTTCAGTCATTTCCAAATTGGTAATAATTGCAATGATGATCAGAGGAAGGCATAGAGGTTTACCTTATTCATTAGATAGAGCCATCATGTTACCAGATGATCATATGCTGAGAAGAGATAGAGTACAAGAAAACCATGCTATTAGGAACAATGCCACTTTGGAACGATCCATGACTTTGGGAAGAAACAGTACTTATGATCACAATAACGATACCAACATTTTGACCCGAGTTAAAAGTGTGATTGAAGGAGGTCAAAATTTCATCAGAAGAGGTTCGGTATTTAACTGGGGCTCCACTCCTGGACATGTGAATTATCTGCGTCGAAATAGTGACAATAATATTGGAAACAACCTTGAGACCACTCGTTTAAGAAGAGACAGTCAAAGAAGTCTTCGTCCTGACCTCGGAACTCATCGTGGAGGTGACCATTTAAATCCACCACAACGGTTTGAAACTGACCATTCAGTTTAATGTGCATATTTAATTTTTAATCCCAATATTTATTAATATATTTAATTCTTGAATCTACCACAATAGGGAGAGTAGAAAGTAGAGACTAATTGATTTGATAGAGTGTATGACTTTATGTTGTACTGTATAAGATTTTGTAATTTTTTGCAACCATTTTTGGAACTGTAACTACTTTGGCAAGGTGAATTAAGTACTGGCTATTTTTTCTATCTTGGAAGTTTCTATCTTTATGTCTTATTTCTCTATTCCTTTCCTCTACTTGTTATCGTTAACTAAAGCTATGTTGGTTAAATTTTTTGGGGGTTATCTTGAGCCATTTGAATATTATCATTTTTTGCAAAACCTTGAAAAATTTTATAAAAAGTAGAAGTATCCTTTTGGGATAAGTTGGCCATTTCGCTTTGTCAATGAGCCAATAGTGAAGGGACTACTTTTCAAGTTAAAGCTGATTATGAATTTGTCTGGGTGGTGGCTGCAAAAACTAGTTAGGTCCTATGGCATTGTTTCAAAAATTGATTATTCATAGATCAAGCTGGTGATTACTGGCCAACCTGAGAATAGGACGAATGTCACTTTGTATCATTCGAGTAAACAATCCCATGATTTGAAAAGCCTTGTTTTCCTGTCTGATGGACTTACTAAACAGTAACTTTGGTATCAAAACTTGAGACAACTCCTTATTGATATAATTGTGATTTTTAACCTTTATTAAATAAATCAGTATTCATCGAATGATTACAAAGGTGTCCGATAATTACAATTATGCTTGTTTGGCTATAACAAATTATATCACCTAACATCATCATTATCTCTCCAACATCCGATGGTATCCAGTGGTATCGTTTCTTGACTAAGACCAATTGTGTATTGAGAATAATTAGTCGTGAGGTCATATAAAATTTCTACAAGTACAATTTGGATAGCTACTTAGTTATAAGCGAGTCTCTATGATATTACCATGATTGTCAGAATGTCTATATTCAAATGTCATATAATGCTATATTGCACCCGTTCTTGGTATTTAAATTTCCAATCAATACAAATATGAATCTATAAAGAGAGGTAATTGACTGTGAATTTACTTCATACCAACAGATTAGATCTGCATCTGTGTTGTCTTTATATTAACTGCTAATTTACCCTAATCTAATTCACCTTTTGGTTTAGAATTTTCTTATATTACACCATTGTGTTGTGCTTAAGTTAATGAGTTATCTCTGACAATGATAATAGGGCGCTATACAATTTGAAACTACATTTAAACTCAATCCTTTTCTTTTGAAGTCATTACTAATTTTATTATGCTTGTATTATCCATATCTATGGTACAGAGAGTGCCCTTCTAAATGAGGGATTTAGGATTTGGGATTTGGGAGTTTGCTGGAACTATTACAAATAATTCTTTCTGTTGGCAGTCCGTATGAATCTTCTTAATTGCCATTCCACATCAGCATCTTTATTGTCAGGTAAGCCCAATTTGATTTCATAAAGTCTCATTTCGAAACGAGGCCCAATTTCACTAATTTCCACCGTATCCTTAGTTTTCACGTAGACATGGTGTCTCACCGAAATGTAGTCGTCGTTGTTGACGAATGTGATCACTCTGGAACTATCCTTTTTCACTCCTGGAGGAAACAAATGCTTCAAGATTTTTTCCACTCTCTTTCCCAAGTTGGTATTGAAGTTTTCAAAGATAAGATGGGGGTAACTTTCGGAGATGTTCCCAATGTTGGGCAAGTCATGTCTTAATTTAACGTTGTGTAATGTAAAAACGGCAGTAGGACCGTGAGGGAAATGGGATACCGTAAGTGATGTAGGTACACCTCTATGTTCGTGTAAAAGAATCATATCTGTGATCTGAACTCGGGAGCATGATTTGACCAACTCGGGTATGATATAATTACCTCTATTTAATTTCAATGAGTTAGGAAACATAAGTTTGATTTCTTTGGAAAATTGTAATAATTTGACTGAAGGATCCCGCGACGTCGTGATGATCACCTTGGGGTCACTGATCCCACTCAACGCACTGTATTCATCGTCGATTTCGATTTGTTCACTCTCATCAAAGATAAAGTCCTTTTGAAGTTGGGAATCTTCGGCGAGCTCTTTGGACAACGGTTTTCCCGACGCCAACGCCGCTTTGAGCTGTTGTCTTTTTTCCAAGAGGTTGGACTCCTTGAGCTCTAGCGACTTTCTGTAGAGGTACTCTCTTCTTTCTCTGGCCTGTCTTCTGATCATGGTGATGAGATGAGATGAAATTTTTGGTGTATTCTTTTTGGTGCGATAATGTGTGCATTACGTAAGGGAGTATGAGATGATCATATACCTGAAACCATCGACTTAAACCAAGCTTCGAGTCATCTTTGATACGATCTTCTTGCTCCCTGAAAACTCTACCGTTTATTACATCTCTCTCCTTGAATAAAAAAAAAAAAATTTGTTCAAGGAATGCTTCAATTCACTTTTATCTTTGTGCTCCCAGTTGTACCCGTCTCTCAAATGCTTATATGAGGACGAGAACCTATATGAGGGAGTTAATGAGTTAGGGACTACGGTTTTCAACTGGTTATACTCTCTCGTATTGAATTCCACATTAATTGCACAAGTTCGCTCGATTTGAATCCCATGTAATCTGAACATGGTTCTCTGCGAAGATGTTCTTGAAGTTGCAACCAAATCTATAGCTATAGCCCAAAAATTTCAGTGAGAGGTATAAGTGGACAGTAAATTATATCTAATAGTCACAAATACTCACCACCCACAAAGTTCTCGGAGTTTTCTGTAAGTAAGCTGTCAATTTGGGGTCTTTGTGTGGAAAATTAACACTCTAGAGTCTCTCACCAAACAAAGTAATTTGCACAGTTAGTTAGTTGGAACATATTGGATTATTCAATGACACTCCAACCTCTGGTTAAAAAATTTCTTACTCAACTAGCTATGTACATATAATGATAGATTTCTCTTAGCATCACTAGTTAGTCTCGGTATGTAGCTGCTCATTTTAAACTACATTCGACTACACCAGATCTTCCATAAGTACTGTGAATTGCAATTGGGAACGTCACACCGGATTCTGGTCCAGATACCATTTGATCTAACTAATTCGAGGTCTGGCTCTAGCCTGTTCAGTGTGTTTGTGAAGAATTTGCGAGATTGCAAAATTATAGAGGAATTCGCTCAATACTGTTAATGACAAATAAATTCGAAAAGTTAATTTACTTGTTGGGTTATTTACACAATGAAATCAATCATTCCTATCATTACTCACGATACTGGTAATAGATTTAGGACTTGGTTAGTGCACGGGTTAAAGCAATGATAATCGAGGCTTTGGTGCCAAATGTCTGGCTGGAGCCCAGACAATTATAACGCATGTAAAGCAATGACAGATTATACAGGATAAAATTGGATGTCTGTACCAAGCCCCTGAAGATAAGCAATCCCCGAAAAGGTCTACAATATGAAGCAATGAGTACTAAAAGTGACCGAAGTGATGTGCACCAACCTTAATTATAAAACGAAAGAGTTCGTGGTTTTGAGGATCCATTCAGATGGGGCTTGATTTCAATAGAGGCATTGTTTTCACCACAGCCTATCAATTTGAAAGTGGCACTGGCACATAGTACGAACAAGAGCACCGATAAATTACTCACAATTACGTAGCCGACTTACAGAGTACTTGGCCAATTACACCTGGCTCAGCAAAATTACATGGCTCTTAGCCTATCAGTTGATCAATACGGATGATATAATTACGACACTTTAAGTGAATCACCAAAAATTTGAGAATTCTGCTTGCTCCAATTATCCTACGCACTCGAGATAATTTGAATGGAACCACTTAGTCTTCTGTATTTATACGACCAGTAATACGGCCAGGCCAGTAGTTATCTCGAGCCGAATCATTTCAGTTCTATTCAGTTCTAGAAATGATATGTTTCTATAACAAGCCCGGTGTATCCACGACCTGGATTTTGCAGCCAAAGAGCAGGTTGAGTTCGCAAACCCAAGAGGACTTACAGAACTTACGACGCAGAGCTTCCTGAGAGCTCAGCCAGTAAATTACAGTCGAAAAATCGCCAATTGACATCTGTACGACCACTTCGGGTTTACCTAGTGGTTTTTGAACAATCCGTTTGCTACAAACAAAGTTTGGTTTTAAGCCTTCTGATTGGTCACCAACTTGCTATTCAGATTTGGCATGACGTGTGGTTGTCGAAATTCCCCTCTTGGCAACACCTCTCAGAACGGCGTTGGTCCTGGTGAAAGACGTATGATACCAAGAAAAATTCTTGCCATATTTTGTAGGGCCACGGAATTATGGGGCATTTGATGGGAATATTTGTTGGAACTATCGTTGCCACTGTTGTGACCAAATGGTCAATGTAGTGTCCCCCAATGAGGAGTCCGCAATATTGACCCCTCACAAATTGCGATCGTTCCTAATGTGGTCATGGATGTGGTTGTGGTCTAGTGGGGGGTTCCGACCCGTCATGACATCGGAATTAGTAATGTTTTCCAGTTGGTTAATCTGCTAATATTTTGTAATTGATAAAAATTGGGTTTTGTAAGTCAATGCTAATATAAATTATGGTTGATGCCATTGCAACGGCTGGCTGGCTGACTGACTGGCTAGTGCCTTGTTACAGACACAAATAGGTTCGACAACATAATTAACTAAGTTTGATGCCGACACTAAAAATTGTTAGATTATCCGCGCTATTGTTATCAGCCCCTGATATCCGCCAGCACTTATCGGAAGTTTAGACATTTCCTGTCTGGGCCATGGGGTTATCGAAATTAATTATTGGTTACGCTTCACTTATATTAATTCTTCTACTGTGGTAAAGGGGGCTAGGGTAATTTGTAGCCATGAACTCTGTAGAAAAAAAAAAGTTCACATATCTTCAGACACTGACCACCGTGCCTAAAACAATCATAAATCAAAAAATCAATCACAACGAGTAACTAAACGGAAATCAAAATATAACAAGGAAAATACAAACGGAAGAATCAAAAGAGATTTTAGGTCATAGACCGAGTTTTTGTGGGTCCACTAGTGACCATTAATCTCGGTGGTTGATTGTCTGATACAATCACCGATGGAGCTAGAGATCAAGCTTTCATTGTCATTGAAGGTGGTCATATTGAACAGTGGTGGACGACCAAATGTACTAGAAGTAGTTGAACTAACAGATTTTCTCTTATCTTTAATACTAGGTGCGATCGAGCTACGTCTAGAATTCTTGACACTAGTATAGTCTTGATCATCGCTATCAGAAGAATCAGGCGAGATTAAGAATTTGTTGAGATTTGAAGGGGCATTGGACTTTGTGGATGTGGAATTTTTTCTACCCAAGCTCTTCAAGCTACCGATTCTGGATTTAACCGATTGATTGGGTGAACCATTTTCATTCAATTGTTGAGATAATTGAGATGACGAGCATGGGTTTCTTTGTTGAGCAAAAGAATGGCGCTTTGCAAAGTTTGGAGGAACGGAACTTTTTGTGTTTTTTAAAGTGGGAATAACACCCTGGGAGTATGAACCTTTAAAAGAAGGTCTTCTTGAGAACTCGTCATTGTTAATCATGTCAGCATAACTATAGAAAGAAAGAGCCGAAGCAGACGAGGTCAACTTAGGAGGAGAGACTGGGGATTGGACTTGGGTAGGTTGGTTGGAAACGTTGGTGTTGATAGGGGCCGTACCATTCAATTGACTGATTGAATAGCTGGAGTTTTTTCTAGAAGGAGTGAATGGTCTACCTAAAGCCATATTAAGACCGATGACCGAGGAGCTCCGACGACTGGAGTAAATCATCTCCACGTTGTCGAGATTGGTTTCTGTGTCATTAAGAAGTTGTGCGGTGGCATCCAAAGCAGGAGGAATATAATCTTCACTCTTCAAGTAGGCAGTAGGAATGGAAATGGATGAGTTGTGAGTGTAGGATCTAGGTCTTCTATGCGAACCACTTGAGCTTCCCAGGGTTTGTGACGTAAGAGGCTGGGGTTGGCCCAATACAATAGGGTCTTGGACCGATCTTTCGAAGATGTTGGATTCTGGATGATCACAGAGTGGGTGAGGTTGGGATTCATCAGGAGAGCCCAAAGGAGAATGGAACTCTTTGGAAGCAGGTGAGGATGATGTGGATGACTTAGAAGAGGGACTCAACGGAGTAGCTTTGGCCTTATCATCACTACCAAAGGAGAAGAGCGATAATCGCTTGGAGTGATTGTGATCAGGACTCATTTCATAGACGATTTATGGGTGGGGACAGTTAGGAGTTTCAAAAGGGTGAAAACCGAAATGGAGTTAGCAAGCTAAACAAAGTTGGAAAATTATAAATGTGATAGGTAGAATAAATTAATTATTTGTTACTATACTGTGACTAGGAAATGTATCCATATATATTGAGGGAATTGCATTAGTGCCCCGTTGGGGGGTACAGGTCGTGCGCGGCGCCGGCGCCGGCGTATGCAGGAGGGGTGTTTAGAGATGCAGAGTATGAGGGGATGATATGGAGTTAAATCGGATAAATTTAGAAGATGTTACATTCTGATAAACATGTTGTATTTGCATAAATATAATGGTAATTATTGACAGTAGTTTGTGAATTTGATAAAGGTCATTTACTATTGGACACCAGGGGTGCGCGCACGACAAACGCACAATGCACCCAGATTAGATCCCGATATGGACCAGTGCCGTAGTTATCTGCATACTGCAAACTAAGAGCCACACGGTCCGCATGTTAGTTGGCGTTCAAATTGCAGATGTGGCGAATGAAAGATTTTTTTTCCTAGTGGTTTAGTACGGTAATGGAAATTAGAGCAAATGATAACTTATCGAATTATCAGTTTATGGTTGGCTATTGTTTTCCAATTTAAAATCTGGGCATTTTTGCACCGAGGGGTGACCGTCGTGCGCACGTCCAATCGGACATTGATCGCACACAATCTGACAGACATTTCTGTAAATATCACACAATCCTGCACGGGTCATCCGGTTGCATGTGCAGGCGGGGGACGGGGGACGACGCAGGCATGACAGACTTGCCGTGGTCACGTGCACTCCCCATACCGGGACCAATTATCAATTTTTTACTGATAAGTGTTTACTGATAAGTGTTTAGTGAGACTATAATACGGCCCTGACCTTGTACAGCCACACGATATGAGCCATGTTGCCTCAATAATTTTCGTTGGGGTGATTCTTTTGCCCAAAATTTTGCCAAGACGTTGACGTTGGTTCATGACAAATCGGGAAAGTTCGGGTTTCAGGCACCCAAAGCGATAAGTGGCTAGTTTGGGGGATTGATGAATTGGACTGTTGTAAAAACATCTTTTAGCATCGTGCACTGTCAACGAAGTTTTAGAAAAAAATTTGTACCGTGTTTGAGCCCTAATTTTGTGTAGGGCGTCAGGATAGACGAAGACTTACCGACACTTTGTAGATTTTGTGAAAGGGATATGATCTTGGAGACATTTGGAGACATGGAGTGGTTGGCACCCGCCGCAACCAAGTTTCGGGTGATTCCAAACCTTAAACCCCAAATGGTTATGACCGAGCCGAAATAGATTTACGACAGTATTGGTCCCACACATTGATTAGCCGAGTGCAAGCGATCAGCACAGAACTAACTACGATTATTAAGGTGCAATCAGAATCATAATAACTTATTTTATTTTTAATAATATCAATCTTTTTAGCTATTTTCTTTTTTGTATCATACTTGTGCCTGAAGAGTTTGGGTCGGTTACTGTTGTTGATGAGCGTTGTACGGCTATTCAATAATTTTGTACTAGCTCTGATTGTAATCCGTAGGTACTGGATCGGTCAATGATGGTGAGGGACCATTGTCACTAATTAAAGGACTTCAGAGTTTTGTTGTTCTTCTAATGACTGTGTAGTATATTTCTCAAAAAAGCCGGTATTAATTGCCTAGTCAGCTGAAACTTTCTGGGTTGGGAGGTATATTTGACTAATAATGAGCACTACTTGGTATCTAGAGCTGACTACACCATGTGGTAACAGTCGAAGCTTAGCTCTTTAGATTTTAGATGTGCCTCTACTTTTTTGATTTTCCGTGATTTTAGATTTTAGTGTTTTAATCTTGCATTTTAGTTCTTCCTCTATACCGGTGAATCACCATTAATTATTAGAATAGCATCATAGACATGGAACAGTTTACTGTACATCATAGTAGTAAAGGATGTTGCCATTATTACATCACTCATCTTCTTCATATTAGTATTCTAGAATGGAAATATCTATTATACACATATGGTGGACGTCAGGTTAAGGAGAAGCATCTGACAGTTATGTTTACTAAATAATTATCTATGTGTCCAGTGTATTGCAACATGGTTTCTTGTGGTGGTTCGGGTATTTGAACATTGGGTTTTCAGTGTATCGCAGTGTTAAGGGGCTTTAGATCCATATCACACTATACACCGAGCACTATTTAAGATCTTATGATCTTAGAGATATTTACAAGGCTATCAGGAAAATCATTGGCCTCAACATTTGACGTACCGTAGTACAAACCGATCATATTTATCAGTACCATAATGTCACCATTAAGGTCAGCATCACATCAGTAATGGTACGGCTTTTTATGATCCGGTTAATTCTGGTTGTCTACAGTGTCTTGGATAGAGTTTGAAAGTGTTATATACTGTATAATATTATGAGAAATCACTAATACGGTGTGGTAGACTATAGTTATACTCACTTATCTAGGGCGAATAGCTAGTCTAATTATAATCATAAATACTAATAGTGAATTATATCCACTTATATAGGATTAATTACAAATACTAATGATACTCGTGCTAATGAAAGATATATTCCATCATGACTTCTATTCATTCAAATTACTTCGTTTTTCCTGGGATAACCCGCGTCTACCTCCCTCTCTACTCCTCTAGTTTATCATAGTCGCATTTATGAGCTCTTCTTCACTCCTTCTTGGTTAGTGTCTCGTTATTGTCCCTCTAACTTCATTAGCCTCACTACTTAATTAGCCTCGCTTATTGAGAATTGTCTGATCCAATTACTCCACCCACCGATCTCACACTGTTAGATAACCTGCTAAGCTTAGCTAGCCGCCAACTCCGAGCCATCCGGTATGAGCCAACCACCAGAGCGAACAAGCTCGCTACGGGAACTCACCCCCACGCCCATGTCCACCCGTCGAAGAAGCGCCACTACCACCTCAATCGAGTCGCTAAACAAAGAAAGGGAAAAGGAAAAGTCTGATAGAGAAAAAGGAGAAAGACAAAAGTCTGACATTGACTATAGATCGGAGAAAGTTCATAGGGGACGACTTGTTCTCAACTCCAGTGAAGAGGACCTCCCCCATCGCTCGTTCTCCACCTCCAATGTTCGTCAACACCAACGCCAAAACCAGCACCAACAGCTCAATTCTCATAGGGACGAGATCCTGAACACCATACGAAGAATCCGTAGTGCCACCATCACCAATGCCGATGGGGTCCGTCAATTCACCGCCCCAGTCCCCGATGGATCGACCTCTAGTATTTTAGGGACCAATAGTCCTTTCACCAATGTCAGGAGAGTCAGTAACCGTTCCGAAACATCTATCAACCCAGAAAGTCCCACCTGGCTCCTTAGTGATTTATTGGCGAGCTTCTCCAACATTAAAGATATGGATGAATACCAAATCGTGGCTAAGGGAAATAATTTGGTACAATTGTTTCAGCAACATCCTAATCTAAAGAACGATATCTTGACTAAAAATGTTCTCCATAAGATCCAGTTTATGTTTCAACACAAGGTTAGTGAGGTCCGAAGTGTGGGTTATAGAATCTTGAGATATATCATCTCCAATTACGAGTCATTGATAGTTTTGGTGCAATACAAAGTGTTGATTTATATCATTATCACCATGTCTACCACCAGATCTTTATTGGTGGAAAAGGAGCAGGCATTAAAGTTAATCCGCCAATTTCTTACCATTGAGAATGGTACCGATTACATATCTATAGGGGTCATAAAGTCATTGATTGCATTAATTGAAAGTAACAACGAAATCATGGATACCTCAGATGGTCTTAACGGACTTTCTTCTTTTAACTTACAAGAAGAATCGAAAGAACCCGCCGTTTCCGACTCTTTCAAAACTATTTGCGTGGAAACCATATGTGAGGTGTCCCTATTAAAACCAGAATTAATTTTTCATAGTGGGGGTTTTAGAATAATTATCAATACCATCATTGAAGGATCGATAGAAATGTCTTCAAATTGTCTCTTTGTCCTTTTCACATTGCTCGATAACCAAAAATCAAGACACTTATTAAGAAACGGCTACGATTTGATTTCCATAGCATCCATATTCTCAACCCTCAGTGAACATGATATCAGTTCCGATGATGGAAAGCACGAAAAGAATAAATTCACAGTACAAAAACTCCAAAAAGCATCCTTCCTCATTACCCTTCTCCTAAAAAATTTCAATGGCCTTATGGCCTTTTCCATTTACGATTTTAGGGCCCTTCGAGATTTGATCTCCAACCTACGCAAACAAAATACATTGGTCAGAGATTACATCTTGGATATCTTATTTGATGTTCTCAGAATAAAAAGTTTGGCATGGCTACCTAATAGCTCTATTGGGGATATTCTTCGAATATTCAATTCATATCTTCATTTGGATTCCAATGAAGAGATCTTCGACTACTCATTAGTTAAAAATGAGAACTCCTTTGAATATAGTCTCGTTAATCATTATTGTGGATTATTAACTCTTATATTAGTTCAAAACGGCATTTTTGACTTATTAGTGGAGATTATTGATCAAGATTTGAATAAATCAAACACAACAAAAGCCACAGCATTATTGACACATTTATACTCGATGTGCAATACACTTTTGCCCCTGGAATTGATTGAAAAACACTTAATCAACCTTAAAATGTCGTCCCAATCCTCTTTTGAAATTGAAAAATCAACCAGAAACAAATTCGAACCCACTCGCGATTATAATTCTTCGCTAAAGGTTCACCTCAGAAAGATTAATATCTCTGGAAGATATAATATTGACGATATAGAGTTCAAAAACATGATTTCCAACACCAGGATTTTGACAGTAAAGGAATTTGAAGATTGGAATTGGCAATTGCTACAGATAGTAATTCAAGGCCCGTTATCCAATCCCAAACGGTTTGATGAGGTGTTGGAGAAAACCCCTAAATTCTTCAAACGATTAATGTCATTTTATAGACCGTTTAAGTTTCGGTTTTGCAATATCCTTAACGTCTCTAAAAATGCCAACAGATTTATCAATGTTGGATGTCAACTTATTGAACTTTTCTTGAATCTAGATGCTGGTGTAAGATACCTTGGATCTAATAAACTCTTACCTCAGATCACCGAAATCATGGCTCAAATTGATCCTTACAGTGGAATAAGTGCCAAAGAACCCATTCTTTCTAGAAAAAGGTTGGAGGGAACGGTTAGTCATGGATACCTCAAATTTATTGGTAAATTTAGTGGAAGTTCAGCAGGGTTGTCATTACTTGAACATTGGCAAATGTTCACTATTTTCCACAATATTATCGACTCAAGTTCTGATAGTCATGATAACAATTTATTCATAATCACTCTTTTCAAAAATATTGATTTCTCTTTAGATTCTCAATTCAGAGTTATCTTACTCAAAAGTTTAAAGGTATCCAATATCAAAATTAAAATGTTTGTCATGAAAGATCTTTTACCCCGACTTATCAGGGATAAACAAAGTGATGTGTTTGTTATTAAAATATTGGTGAACAATCTTTATAATAGCAATAAAGATGTTGTCAAACTACTGGTGAAAATGTTAAGCAAATATTACAAATCCAGTAATTATGATGGGTTGGAATATTTGATAGATCTCAACCCTTCAATTCATGTACTTTCAACCGTGGAAGGCGGAGAAACCTTATTGGTGAATTTCATGACCATTCCAAAGGGGTTTAGGTATTTGGAAGATAAGGGGTTTATTGATCGAGAATTTGCCAAATGGATAAATTTGAATGATTTCTCCTATTTGAACCGTATTGAAGTTTTGATCCAGAGCAGCTTTTATCCCTTTGCCGGAGCAGTGTCGAGAGTCTTGGTCACAGGAAAAAACCCAGAAGAAACTCAAAAGCCAATTGCTGATACTTTATGTTCACTTCAGTTCTTTAAGTATCTTCTCTCTACCGAAGAAGGACTTAATTATTTCTCGAATTTCCAACAACGGAATTATCTTGATCAGATCATCAATGAGATCGAAGTCATTTCGGACCAATTACATGCTCGTGAAGACTTTGACGATATGGATAACGGAGAGTATGGACATACCAATTTGATAAATACCCTTAAGCAAAACTTGTGGATCATTGGAAGTATAGCTCTGGGAAAATACGGAATTCAATTACTTGATCCTATTTATAGTGTCACTGTGAAAAAGAATATTATTGATACTATTCTTGAGTTGTTTGAAACATGTTCTATCTGGCAAATTCGTGGTCTTTGTTTCTACATTATTGGAATGATTAGTTCTACCATTGAGGGCATAGAAATCTTGGATGAGCTTGAGTGGGTCAGTGTTTGTGACTCGTATAACAACAGCAAGAATTTGGCATACCCCAAGAGAGATATTGCCCAAATCTTCAACGTGGAAATCTCCAATCCGTATCGAGATCACAACTATTTTTGGTCTAGAAACGGCACTCACGACCCCAAGAAATCCGAATATTTTGCTGGCAATAATTCGTACACCTCGCAAAACATCTCCAGTTCCAGTGTAGATATGGGGGAAACCGATATCGAGGATGACTTTTTGAGTATGGATAATTTACAAAAGGTCAACGACCGAATTATCAACCAGATTCATTTGCTCAATTCGGTACTTGGAAAAATCGAACGCAAGGCAAATAAAGAATTGATGAAGCTTAAGAAAAACACTCCCGAAATTTTTGATAATCCTCATTTGTTCCTCGAAGTGGTCAGAATAATCGACAGAGGAAATTTCAAGTTCCACAAGCGGAAGTTTATCTTTGAGTTGTTTTTAGATACTAAAGTGTTGGAGAGTATCTCCAGAAAGGAGAGAAAGAATTCAATGAAATAAGAGGAGAGAGAGACTTTACACAGGAGTGGCTTTAACGATAGGAGTGGCTTTAACGATATCTTCAGATAGAAGGCTTAACGGAAGCCAATACTTTAACTATTGCGGTATATTATAAGTGTTGTTCTGTTCTACAAGTTGCTGATATTTCATGACTTGTTGGTGGGGTCCCATAAATTATATCAATATTTGACCGTATACAGAACATCTCCAACAATGAGGGGAGACCTTCTATGGCCCGGATGCACTTAAGAAGGGGTCAGCTCCTTTATTTCCAGCATCCAGTTGTCCTTAAGTTTATTCTCTATTGGAAATAAATTAATGATTAAGGAAGTCCTTTTCTAGATATCTATTTTCATCTTTGTAGTGGTACCATTTGCAAATTCCTCCATCTCCAGTGAGTTAACATTTTCAGGGATCATGGTATACAATAATTAGGTTTTATTCACCGTGATAGTCACTGCCTTTGTTAAACTGGAGTAAGTCGATCGTAGTATGATTGAATGAATGTTCTGTCAACTGCAGGAGCCCAATGCAAAGTGAATTCCATCTCCGTGAACTTCTGAAAATAGAGGTATCATCTGAAGGCCACACTTGGAATTGTTGGATCTGGTGTTCAAGTATAGTCTATTGCAATTATCATTAAGAACCAAGCACCTATTTCCATGACCTCCAGTGTGTGCTGAGCATCATGTATGGACAAGTCTATTTATTTTGTGTGCTCTTGAGACAGTAAGTACTGGACTTGGGTTGATATTCTTGCACATAATCAACCTCTCTTGACAATAAAAATGTAGATAATTTAAATATCCCACAAATGATGTACTCAAAGTTGTCCAGTCCTACTTTCAAGCTCCAGTATTAACCTGAACCTGTTGTAATTGGAATCCATTCTTTTCATTTAATCTTTCTTTGGTTTCTTCTTTGGTCCTTCGGCCCCAGCCTTACGCTTCTTGCTAGTATCTTCCTCTACCGGTTCTGACTCAGGAAAATTCAACACCAAGTTCTGTCCCCGGTAATCGTTGACCAAGCCTTTAGCAGGCAACTTGATGGGTCTAAACCTGGCAGTCACGAGGTTGGGTACATTTCGGCGACACCAATTCTCGGGATCTTGAGGGTTTGTTTCGATGGTCAGCAAGTCGTCATTGATGAGTTCCGGCACTGTTTCAGTTACGTATAAGTTGACCAAGTGGTTACGGTCCACGTCGATTTGGGCGTTGTGTTGGAGATCCAAAACCGGCTTCAAAAGGTGGCCCAAACGGGGAGCGGTCTGGGCAATATGAATGAGTTGGGCGCTATCGAATACGTCGTCGTCCAAGTCGTCACCACCCTCTGCCACGTGGTATTCCTCTAGAATCCGAAGCAAGGCGTTGTTTCGGCGTTGGTAGTAGTAGAGAGTCTGACGCTGGGCTTTTTCTTGGTTGAAAAGCTCGTTGGACTTTTCATATGCCACTTGGTACTGGTGCTTATACTGGTGGTAGAGATTTCTGTAGTGGAATTGGGGGACGTCGGGAAATGGAAGGGCAATTGGTTGGGGTTGAGTTTCGGGGTCCAACGAGGCTTCTTCTGGTTCAGATTTGAGAGCAACCGGTGGTGATGAGACAGGAACGGCGTGGGGCTCGGTCTCTTGTTTTAGCTGGGGCTCCATTGGCGATTTGGCAGATATTTGGCGGGTGAACCAGGGCGTAAATTGGTTGAATGGTTGAAGAAAGTGGTGATATTTAGTGCGACAAAGTACACAAATGGAAGTATTGAGACAGAGATTTAGTGAGTGAAAAGAACGCCAGCGAGCTGAGAAAAGAACGTAGACAGCTTTATAAGGCCAAGAGTGATAATGTAAAATGGTGTAACATGAGCAGTAAACAGGGTCGGTCGTCAAAGTGAGTTGCAAAATTTTCAAAATGTCAGAACGTATAAATTAAAACAAATTTGGGCAAATTTCAATAATTTTCATTTATTTTATAAATTTTGCTAAAATGTCATTTGACAAGTGTTTGTCCCCAAAAGTTTTTGGAATGGCCACAAGGGCCCTCAGATGGTGATTTAGCAGTTTAGAGACTCTGTACTCTGACAATATGGTCGCACTGGCCACATAACTCTACCACAGTCACAGTAACCTGGCCCTACTATCATTGGAACCCGTAATCAGTCCCAGTGGAGAATATACTGAGTCTACCTGTTACCACCTCTAAATTAGAATAATTAAATCAACACAATTTCCTTCCAAAGTATTGCAACTAATTGATCAAACCAATATACTATTGCGCTTACCTTGCTTGCTCTATTTAAAAGGCTTTTTGTTCAGAGTAGAAGGTGGAACGAGCTTTGCCATGACCGCTAGAGAGAGGATTAAGACCAGTCATGGGAGACTTGCCAGAGGACACTAACACTACTTATGTCACAATTATGTCGCTCTATTATGGTTCAAGCTAATGAAATCAAAGCTTCTGTGGTGATACGGGATCAGTGTACGAAGGGGAAGACGAGAATATGTTCTCTTCTAGCCGGGAGAGTATAAGAGTTGAAATTTGTCTACGATCCCTATTAATTTGGAAAAAGTATTTATCCATAAACACATCTATATTATATAGGACTTTTATGACTCTAAACTGAACCTAAGGTGAATTTACTTTGTCGACTACACCATCAAGCTGATCCAATTTCATGAGAATCTTATTCAAAAGGCCATTTCCGCCAGCAATGATAATATTTCGTAAATACGGTATCATATACCTACAAAACTTTGTTTACTATCATTTGTTTTTTATGATACTAAATATCCCCGAGTCTGAAAGAATGCTCATAGAATAGATGAGATCCTGTTTCGGGTTGTGATATTAGTAAAGAACACTGGAGCAACTAAATGGTGTGCTTTCTGTTTAACTATAATTAGGGCTGATAGTAATCTAGTAATGCTGCAAAAACCAGAAGGTGTAGAAATGAGTTGTGTGAAGAGCATTCCCTCCAAGAGACTCTCCGAAGACCACTTGTATAGGTTCATCAAATGCTACGAAGCTCTTAAATCACTAAAAAAAACCTATAAAATCTCCCCCGGTCCTGGTTCATTGTTAATTTGAGCCACTTTTAACTGTTTCAATTTAGGAATAAAAATAGATTTTGAAGGAAGCAAAAATCTATTCAAAGCAAGGTCTTCTAGTAAGATCGAACTTAAGGAGGAAAGAATATCAGAACTGAATCAATGAGGTATATTCTTCATAATTCGATATCATATATGCCATTAGTTTAGAAAATAAACAATTTTGATATAAACGAATCTTTCATGAAATCACCAAACTGTACCATCCTCGAAATAAAACTTTCCTTATACTAGCGGTTTACTCTTTAACTCTTTTTCAATTGAGAGTTTACCCTTCTTTACGCGGTCTAAACAAAACGGTTGAACTTATTAGTTGCAGCAATACTGAAACAAAGAGTACCACTGAAGACCCAACGGAAGATGCAATTGGTGAATAAGCTCAAATTGCAAACCAGAAGAGATACGCTAACTCGTCAACAAAGTTGTGGACCTTGGTGTTTTGAAATATATTATGTTGAATTTCGTGCACGGCACAGTTGCAATTTTTTGCACCCAAATTCACAATCAGAAACGCAAACAGGATTCCTTAGTTATATTTGGCAAGGTTCAAAGAGTAGCATTCATTGGATAGATCCCGATTTTTACCAATAAACTCAGAATCGTTCTTGACCTATAGAAGATACTTTTTAGCCCTAAGTCAATGGTGTACACGACAGACAAGTAATTGGGCAGTCTCCAATTGCTGTATCGGGTTAATACTTAAGTGAATTGAACAGAAGGTGAGGTTAAGTAGTGGGATAAGCATAACCACTTATCCAAAGGTGTAGATTTGGAAGACTTTAGAGTCAATAAGAAAAGCGAATGTTTCAGAGAGGAGAGAGCACAATAACATAAAAGTAGGGTCTATGAAAGAGGAGATGACGACTGGTATGGTAAAGGATGAGAGCGGGCACCCAAGTGGTGTATTTCAAATACATACAGGTGTGGTAGTTTAGGGAAAAATCGACGATACAGCCGTTTGAGTTGTCGCAGAAATAGTTATGAGCAGCTGCAAGTTAGATATAAGCAAATATGAACATCCGGAGGTGACTAATGTGATTGAAAGGGGATTCTACAAATGGAGGCTCCTAAAACGTTCACCGGAGGAATTTTATTCGAAAGCACAACGACAATCTATGAATGGATTGGAAGTCACAATAGACTCGAGAGTCAAAACAGCGTAGCTGCCTAGTACTTTGACCGTACACGTAGTTCACAATACGAACCTAAAGCTAGAAGCATCTGAGTAAGCAGATTATAGCATAATCGTCCATATGATATTAGTACGAAACCAATAGCTTTCAGAGGGCCCTTTAAAGTGGGGCTGAGAAGGTGCTGATTATAACTTATTCTCGTAAAAGAATTTTTGTATTGACAGACTTGTGATGATAGCAAAACTCTCGTCAATCACAGCATGCTCATTGGTTTAGTCGCCTCTTTCTTAGTTTTATTTTATTCTAAGTAAGTACTTTTTTGTGAAGGTGACAGCTTCGATATCACCGTCTTGACGTTATAGCAATCTTGAGAATATAACAGTCTTGACCTTATAAGCGAAAGCAAAATTTAAATCCCCATACTTCATGACCTACTGTCTAATTAGTCTAATTAAAGTATACTTTAATTCCTGAATGAACTCAGAAAGTCATCTGACGAATGATCATCTTGTTCGGCAATAAATAATTAGAGACGCGTACCCCAAAAACCAGACAACCAAAACTTATTCAACCACACCAAACCTCACCAAACAAACTTCACCAAACAAACCGCACCAAACAAACCACACCAGCCCAACCATGTCTATAGTGTCTCTTCTCGGTATCGAGGTTCTCAACAACCCAGCCAAGTTCAACGATCCCTACGAATTTGAAATCACCTTCGAGTGTTTGGAACCTCTCAAGGAAGATTTGGAATGGAAACTCACTTACGTGGGAAGTTCTCATTCATTGGACCATGATCAAGAATTGGATTCGATTCTCGTAGGTCCTGTTCCTGTGGGAGTTAACAAGTTTTTGTTTCAGGCCGATCCTCCTAGTCCTGAGTTAATTCCAGCCAGTGAGCTTGTGAGTGTGACAGTGATCTTATTGAGTTGTTCTTATGCTGAAAGAGAGTTTGTGAGAGTGGGTTACTACGTGAACAACGAGTACGACTCGGAGGAGTTAAGAGAAAACCCTCCTGCAAAGGTTCAGGTCGACCATATTGTACGGAATATCTTGGCTGAAAAGCCTAGAGTCACCAGATTCAATATAGTGTGGGACAACGAGGACGGCAATGCCGACGAGTACCCTCCAGAGCAGCAGGTGGATGAGGAAGAAGAGGAAGAGGAGCAAGAGGAAGAAGAGGAAGAGGAGCAAGAGGAAGAAGGTGAAGAAGAGGAATTGGAAGAAGATGGCGAGGGTGAAGAGGATATCGAAGAAGATATTGAGAAGGAAGAGACCAGGAGCAATGGAAGTGCTACCCCTGTGGATACTGTACAATCGTGAGTATTGTGCTTCTACTGATAATGACACCGAGTTCCTGATGAAATGAAATTTCGACCCAGTGCTGAAAAACCGTGATTTTTTACCATTATATGCTATGAAATTGGATTGTTGGTTATCACCGGCTTCTGCATTGATCAACGGAGTATGTCCGCCCTTCAAATAGTACTTCAGATAAATTTAATGGTTAATCTCCATTACCGTGAATGATTTCTTGGCTCCGTGACAATGAAATTAATTCATCAAGAATAAAATCTGAGACCAAAATCAAAACCCACTTGCCAATACTTCAATATTTGAGCTTATCGGATCTTGATGTGAGCTTTCAACCCTGTGCCAACGAAAATTCAGTTCTCAGTTTATCAAAAAACTCTGGGTGACTACAATCACAAGGTATTTATTTATTACCTTGGTAAAAATCTTCATCTTATCATCTAAACCTTTCTAAACCTTTTCCGTTTACTGTACACTAATATAGATCTATGTATAATCTTCAATCAATTCGTTCAAAACCTGTGACAATCGATCCAACACCTGGATGTTGAAGTGTAAAGGTAACGTAGAGTCCCGTAGCCTAGCATTCCATTTGTCTGGGTGCCATCTGATTCGTTCAGATTTTAACAAGTCGATTTCTGATTCTTGGGGCAATTTGATTTGGGAATAGAATTGGTTGACCTTGGCCTTGTTACTCACCATTTCTAGGAGTCGAACTATAGGGAGATTTTCTTGGATTTCATAATATGCTGGTTCTATGGGGAGTTTGGTGGATTCTAGGTATGATTGTCTGAGCTCGGAGAATGATGGGGTGGGTGGTGCTTTGCGGTATGGGTCATTGATCCGCTTGTCGCCAATATGGATATCTTCGTTACTTTCATCCATGAGTCCTGCTGAAGTTACAGGAAACTCACCCACAATCTCATATTTGTTATTTATAGGGGTATAATCATTTCTTGTGTATGCATGTTTGAGGTCAGCTGATGTGTGGTTACTGACGGGGGTCTGGTAGGTGTACTGTGGAAGTGGTTTACCCACTGGCTTGACGAATTTGTATCCATTAATGGGTTCTCCATACTCTTCATTGGAAAATCCGGGAGGAGTGGAACTTCGGGAATTGGCAGGGGTACTCTGAGATATAGGGGTCGATTGAAGCTGGGAATTGACTCCTGAAAAGCCTGCCGAAGGCGGTGGGGACGATGAACTAAGATTTTCATCTTCATCCACATCTTGGTGGGAATGCAATTGACTGATTATGGAATTGACGTCTGTTTTCATGGAATTGGATAAGTTCAACAACTTTGTGGATGGTTTACGGGTTGAAGGCGTGGTGGCCTGATTCCTGAACTTCAATTTTTTACGCTTGGGTTGTACGGGACAGGGAGTGGAATCGCTATTGGAGAAACTGATTTTGTGGAGGCTGGAGACAGAGTTGGTGTTGCAGATGGACATGTGTTCGTCCGGGTCGTTATGCTTGTCGTAATCATTGGAATCATCATGGGTAGGCGCTTTGTCCTTATTGTTCTGGTGAGGTCGTATATACTTGCGTTTGTAGGCTATGACAGAAGGGTTCTGAGGAGTCAATACCATAAGTCCCGGCGACTCGATGTGATTGCGCTTACGGCGGTTGATGTAAACGGGAGGAGATGAGTTGATAAGACCTCCTGAACTCGATTCTTCATCTTCTTTGAATTCGATATCACTCTCGGTGTCATTGGTGATGGTTTTGTCACCCAAACTGAACGCCTCCTCATCGTGGTCATCCTCCTGGTGAAGATCAATCTCTGACTCCAAATGGAGATTGTCTAGCTTACTGATAGGTGACATAAATGACATGGAAATATTGGAGGATTCTGACGAGGGTATACTGTTCATTTTATGGTTCAAAGGGGTGGAAGCGCCGGCGAGGTCCATGTCGAGGGGCATCCGCAAGTTCTTGGGCTCGTCTTCCTCGTCTTCTGTGTACGTATGGCGATACCAAGGAGTGTTTGAGGTGGAGGACGAAGAAGCGGGTGGAGGAAGAGGCAGATGAGCGTTTTGAGGCGCGGAAGCGACGCACGGCGGTTGGAGGTTGGGTATTGAGGAAGCTGTGAGTTTATTGGAGGACGAGCCGAGTCCTGGAGGTATGGGGAGGACCATAGGGAAGAATAGTGGGTTTGTTTATAAGGAGGCGTCACGTGAGGTAAACACTGCATTTGGTCATGGTACACGGTCTGTATGCAGGAAAATGATCACAAGACCCGTACTGCAATAGTTAAGACGCAACCCAACTAAAATGGTCTATCAGTTTTATTAGAGAAGTTTTTCATATAGACCTAGTAGAGCTTGGCTTTGAATACTTATGAGGTTGGAATTCATTATGGATAGAATTTATTGTGTTTGACCAGTTTGGACTTCGATATGGATAGAATTTATTGAGTTTGATTAGTTTGGTTTGACTAGCTTGGTGGTACAATTGATCTTTCATAGGTCCATTATGGTGTATATACGATTGCCACTGAACAAAGAGTTTTGAAAAGGAAGTATGAGGATTTTGCATTTATTGCAAGCAATAAATGCGAAAATTGTGTTAACAATGTGTTGAGATATTGAAAGGTATATGGGAAATTAATGAATCATTAGAAGAGATGATACCACAAACTAATGTAACTTATGTGCCTATACAAGACAAAGAGCTGGTTCTAGTGATAATCGTTCTAGTGATAATGGGATTAGAGATAATCAGTTTTAGTGATATGAGATTAATGATAATAGGTTTTAGTGATAATCAGTTTAAGTGATAACAGGTTTTAGTGATAATCAGAATTAGTGATAATAGGTTTTAGTGATAACCAGTTTTAGTGATAATCGGTTTTAGTGATAATGAGATTAGTGGTAACCAGTTTTAGTGATAACCAGTTTTAGTGATATCAGATTAGTGATAATCAGTTTTAGTGATAATCAGATTAGTGATAATCCACCATTATCCGTTGATGGAGTCTTGTGAATTACCACACATCACATCAGCAATAGGAAAATTAGCCTTATTGACCAAGGGATCTTATAAATCAACTCTAGAAACTCAATATCATCTACTATTTCTGGCTAAATTTAGAGGTTTTGGTTGAAAGTCTTACTGTACATGATTATCTATAAACCACTCTGCTACGAGGAGACTGATCAACTTCTTTTATATCTAAAGAATATCAAAACCTTATCGCAATAGTATGTCAGCCAAGCTAATGAGTATGCAGTCTGATACTAGGAGCATTATTCTAGGACCCTTTCGCTTTTCATAGTGGGCCAAGTGAAGTGTCCAATGCTACAGAAAGGTTAGTGAGATACCATAACGCGACTCTCCAAGCACATAAGAGATACGAGATATGGCAGTTTCAGCCTGTTTCACAACGACAAAACGGGAGCCCATTATATATACATTTCATATTAATATATAACAGCCATTTTGCGGAAACTTGTGATTAGGTCATTATTCAGGGGGTAGCACAAATATCACTCGGTCCACACCAGTGTCCTATGGCACCACACCGAATGTTTCACCCTAACCGTAACTCAACATGCTCGTATAGCAAAAGTTGTAAAGAGTGATGTTTTATTTCTGGCGATCCAAAGCTGTAACCACCGAGCTCGTAGATGGAGTGATACGGTTGCGCCAGAGGTACAATTATAAGGTTTGGGTGCCAGTGTTGTGGTCCAATTCTCGGCTGATGAAATAGATTACTGAACTAAGACACAGTACGTAAGCTTCGGCCGTTGTCGTCACTACAGAGCCCACGATTACACGGCACGCGACTGTTATTAACCAAAAGGAACAGAAATGAAGACGGAGCAAAAAAGCAGCTGCTACTGAGAGCAAAAGATGATAAAAGGAGGAGAAGCAAAATGCTGGCGATAATTCTCAACAATTGACATGTACGGTGACAATGCAGCAAGGTGCCAAATTTTTTGGAGAAGTTTTTTGGGGTAATCGTGATTGATATGAGTTTGTGTCGGAAGGTTGACAGAATCTTGGCATCCGATAAGGCACAGAAATTACTAGTGAATGGTTGTTGATGGTGACGATGGCGGTGTAAAGGGCCAGCATACACTGTTGCGGGGTTATCTGTGGATGTTTTCGTGGATCATTCGTGGGATCATTCGTGAAATCTTTCTCTAGATGTTTCTATTTGGATATAAAGATTCCATATTTTTTTGGACGGACTTCACCCCACAAACTCCGATGGCCTCGTAACCCGGTCATCAGCCACAGAATCGAATGGAGCAAGTGAACTGAAAATTTTGCCAGCGAATACAGTCGCTTACTTTCCAGCATCAACTTATCTGTGACCGTTCACCGGTGGTCAAGTTGAAGTGTTTGAGATTTTCCAGATGAAACACTGGTTGAAAAACCGATGAAACAGTGATTGAAAAACACCAGTTGAGGTGGTAGAAGCAGTTGCTAAAATTGATCAAAAGTGTATTTTGTGGGCTACAGTCGACCACACTATTTAAGCCAAAAGTATACGAGTTTCTCCCTCTGTAAACTATGGTGCCGTTCCCGGTAGCATCTCCTAAATTTCACCTCTATACCAGTGCGACTACAGTGGTGAACCAAATAAGCCTCGTACCAGCAGTGACAGATCACGCGATACCGATGTGCAAAATGTCACACTTGCTAGTCAAACTTACCCGTCACACTATTCTCCATGTAGTCATTCTCCAGTTATCGGCTTTGCCATAGCCTCGACTTATCTATTGGTCAGTCGAGTGATAGGCCTCGTGCACGTGGCGCGCCAGGGATCGCAATTGCGCCACCTTATCGCCTATATAACCACAAGAATCCCCATTTTGGGCCCCTATGACCTTTCTATGGAATTCTAGCTATGTTGGATCTACTACCGGATCCGACCTCTCGTTTCAGCAAATTGCTTTCATCACCTTTGAAGCGGTGCTTGAGGTGGTGATCATTTGCTTTGCCGGCTTTGTTGCGGCCAAAACTGGTTTGTTGAACACCAGTGGTCAAAAAGTGCTTTCCAAACTTAACGTGGACTTGTTTACCCCGTGCTTGGTGTTTACCAAGTTGGCGCCTTCACTTTCGTTTCAAAAGATGGCCGATATCGTCATTATTCCCATTTTCTTTGCTGTTTCGACCGTGATAGCGTTTGGGTTTTCACGCTTAGTGTCGTCGATCCTTCACTTGAACGACCCTGAGTCCGACTTTGTTACTGCCATGGCGGTTTTCGGAAACTCGAACTCACTTCCGGTGTCTTTAACCTTGCTGTTGGCCTACACTTTACCAGACTTGCTTTGGGATGATATCGAGGGTGATACTCCCGATAAAGTGGCTTCAAGAGGTATCTTGTACCTTTTGATCTTCCAGCAATTGGGCCAGATTCTTAGGTGGTCCTGGGGTTTTAATACATTGTTGCGAAAACGGTCGCACGTGGAGTTAAACACCTATTACTGTCACACATCGAAGGGGTTGTTGGCACATAGACATCATGATGAAGAGGACCCATTGCTTGGTGCTTTCAATCAAAATCCGTACATCCAAGAGTCCGATCTTGATCAAGCCACCCCAGGCTCTCACTCGGCCTCCACATCTTCTTCTTCATCAATTGTGGTCAACGTACCCGATCACTATAAGGTCCTTGACCAATACCTCGCCAACCCTACCCCTATCAACAGAATCAAGCATGGGTGGACGAGGTTTGTGCATTCACGTCCGATAGCCGCATTCTTGGGCTTCATGAACCCTCCATTGTATGCCATGTTCATCTCAATTATCGTTGCCAGCACTCCTGCCCTTCAAGACATGTTTTTCAAGGATGGAACCTCTTTCATTGGCAGTACCGTCACCAAATCAGTCACTCAATTAGGGTCGGTATCTATTCCTTTAATTTTGATCGTGTTGGGGTCTAACTTATATCCATCTCGTGATATACCGAAGGCATCCAAGCATCATACCCGTATCGTCGTGGGCTCGTTGTTATCACGGATGATTCTTCCTCCTTTAGTGCTTTTGCCGATCATTGCATTGTGTGTCAAGTACATAAATATCTCCATCCTCGATGACCCCATCTTCTTAATCGTGGCATTTGTATTGACAATCTCGCCTCCTGCAATCCAGCTCTCGCAGATCATCCAACTTAATAATATTTACCAAAAGGAAATGTCAGGCGTGTTGTTTTGGGGATATGTCATCTTGACTCTTCCTACAACCATCTTCATAGTGGTGGCCAGTTTAGAAGTGCTAAAGTGGGCCCTTTAATCTTTAATGGTGGAAACCGTCCAAGTTTTTACGAATATTTTTCCAAATCGGAGTATGTAGGTCCCAAACATATGTAGGATAGATCAGTAGTCTGGTTATTGATAAAGATCAAAGTAAATGATTTTAAAGTATTTTCAGGATAAACATCAAGGTTTCAAGTCGCGTCATCACTTAGTATATCCAACCTTCATTTGCAGAATTTGGTTTTTTTATTTTTATTTTTTTTTTTTATTTTTGATTTGGCCAACCCCTTCTTAACTGGAAATCAAAAAAGAATTGGCTTTTATTGTCACTGGTGTCGGTTACATATACCACAATATGTGCAGGGTTTCAGTTAAATGTCATAAATTAGCCTACGTGTGCATACGAGATGTGAGCAACTAGAGTTGGGTGGTACAATACGGGTTATGAGGGATACTTTTGAACAATTTAATAGTGTTTGGAGGGGGAAGTCATAGTACCAACATGTACATTAGAGTACATTCAACTTTAAAACTTGTGCAGTATGGGTTGTATTGAATCATGCATATTACAGCAAGACAATGCAGTAATACAGGATAAGCTAATACCCAATGGGGAAGATAACTGAGTTTGAGAGAGATTTAGCTTGCAAATATGAAGCCTCTCACAATTTTTTTCATGGATGATCACCGATTCGGCAACTTATAGAAGAAATTCCAATTAAAATATGGAACTTGGAAAAATGTAGAGACTAGACAATTTTTTTTATTGATTTGAGGACTTGCATAAATTATTTCAAGCATGCGCCAGTTTAGGATCTTGCATATATGGTGAAATTTCTAGGAGACATGTTTAAGGCAAAGAAAAATAATTTTAAGTGACGAATCAGTCTGAAACAAATAATGAATTGCGAGGCTGACACTATTACTCCGAAAGCTTATCACGGTTTTATCCCGGTTTTAAAATTTAACTTTAGTAAATGTAGTAACAGACTTTTTAGTTTTCGGATGCCGGAAACAAACCGGAACTATCAATTGCATACACTTGCGCAGGATGCAGTGTTTGTTCAAATAAGCCCTGTGTCTGTGTCAAGCACCCTTACGTAAGCTTTCGAACAACGGCTATATCCGAATTACATCTATAACTATATCTAGAACTATATCTATACCAAAAAAACCGTCCCTTTCCAGACAATGTCTCCACAAGACTGGGACCGGTACTATACCGATTCTTTTCCCCCACCACATACCCCTATTCAACCTTTGACCAATCCAGCACCATTGGGAGTTGTTCATAAAGCCAGTTTTCAATTACTCCACTATCAGCATATTAACAGTATTCAAGGAGACATACGACCAGCACTTAGTCCCGGAAGCACCTGTTCATCATCTTCGTCATTAACGTCACCTGGAGGGCATACTCCGGTAGGATTATCGAAAGACCGACTGGTTAGTGATGAACCATTACCGGCCAGGATGGATGAGTATGAAAATCGATTTTTCACTCGAGTTTTGAGAAGTGGAGGGCCTGACTGTGAATTGTTGATAAATTCCATGCTTGCTTTGGTTGCCAAATATTTACATGCCACAGGCTTTAAACTGTTTGCTTGTTTTCCTATCCAATACCATGCTCGATTAAGAAGTTGTTTGATGCGCCTTTCATCAAAATATTATGGCTTTGCAATCCATGGCTTGCGCAAACTTATCAGTACTTCTGACTTCAGTGTTGCCACGGCGATAATCGTGAGCTCTTATTTAAATAAAATATCCATCTATGAGCATACTGATGTGAATCATTCCCTTACATTTACTCGTGGAATTGTCAGTATTTTGAACGATGTATTCGCTATCCCATTGACAGCTGCACGCGATACAGCATCTACTACTTACTATCTTGTGCATGCCTCCAAAACTAAGCATTATCCAGAATATGATCCAAATATCCTTTCAGAATTCTTGGATACATTAACCCAATTTAAAAACTTGATTCATCAGTTGCGAAACCTGCTTCTGGCCTCTACAATCTTCCATTTCAACCATTTACACCAATTCACCTTGGAACTCAAGTCAAATCTCGACAAGTACGGCCCTCAACATATAAATGAAAACCCTTCACTCCTCTATAAGTTCCTCCGTCGATGGCTTGTCATACTTCCTTCTAAAGTACACCAGTTGCATTATCTACAGCACGACGCCATGGAAATGACACTAATGGCTTTATACTATTCTTTGGCACATATACTAGACAGTCTATTTCCGGCAGTAGTATGCTATTTTTTACAGGGATTTTACAGAGGGGTTTCGCTTTGGTCAGACTCACGTCAACATCTGTCATTTGTGACAAGATATTTCCACAACCTTCAAGTATCACTACTGAAGTCCACAACTCCACACATGGTTATTGATACTAATTGGCGACAATTTGGAAATGAAGACTGGGAGAACCAGCACACTCAAGCCGACCCATTGCCGTATACGGAGGCACAGACCTCGGAAATATTTAATATCAACAATTATTGCATTCGTGTGGCCGTCTTCTTACAGAAACGCTACATCATGCTCGCAGTTTTTTTTGGCAGCCAAAATTACGGACTTGCCGTGCCTGCTGCGACCATTAGGCACAACATCAACGAAGTCATGATTACCCAATTCAATCACACCAACATTCAGCATTATCACTACCCACATCTACCACTGGTAGTAAAGGTGGCCAAAACTTCACCCACCGTTTCCAACTTGCATAAATATCACAGTCTCTATCACTACAACCATCACCACTTCCAACACTTTTTAAGCAAAGAGTCCGACAAACTCCCCCTGGATTTGATCAAGACCACGTTGATGGATCCCATGTTAAGAGCTCACATCTTCAACACCACCAGCATTGAAATTGAAAATGGTAAAGATCGCATCGATGTAGGTGGAAATTCCAAGACGTCCGATCCCCATGGAATGGTGTACTATCATAACATATTCGATACACAGTTTAGTCGATCAATAGTGTCTGCACTCGAGGATGCATACCAACAGTTATTTGAAGGCAAGCATGAACATACACCTGTCCAAATAAAACCCGATCCCAGAACTGGACTTTTCATTAATGATCATGACCCCTTACTATTAGCCAGTAACGCAGAGTTGGCTCGTATGTACCACTGCACACCTCCCGATATGGCCAACCACTACGACTGCATTTTGGCGTTGTACAATTCTCGACAGAAGGGAGAACCAAATTCAGTGCCCGATGACACCAACCACTTTTACGACGATTTGAACTTGAAGTATTTAACCTTGAATAATTAAAGGCACACAACACCGCTCTTGGCCTGTCAAACTACACACATGAGAAATAACTAGGAAAAGAGAAAATTAACAGAAATAAAATTAATTAGTGGACATAAGAAGTATCTTGTTTTGCCTTGAAAATTAGCTGAGTACTCAAATTCAATGATGACCAAGGAAGTCATTCTAAGGAAAACAATAAAATTCAAATAGTTGGCGGTATTGAAAATTCGAACTCTCATGATCAAGGAGAGGTTTTAGATAAAATAAAGAGAAATAACGAATGAGTGTTTCAAACAATTAGATGGACCCAGCAGTGTTTGAACGGTCAAACGTCAAATTCCAAAAATAATAATGATTTTTCAGTAGCCTTGGCCATACCATTATTGCATAACAAAATATACGATAGTCACCATGACTTGCGAACCCAGTTTTTATCTATTAATTAAACCAGTTTTTATTCGATCTCTCTACCAATTAATGTGAATTATCATTGAAGAACATCGAACAGCTGAATACTAAAAAACTCAAGAAGTCTCCATCAATTCACGCTATAAGTTTGTTAGGGTGAAACTGTTAGCAAAAATCTTTCGCGAATTTCAAGTGCTAAGCCAAAGAATATCTTTTACGTCATGCTAGAAGCGTTAACTCGTAGTTGGTTCAGTTTCCTCTCTTCAAGTACTGGCAGGGCTTTCTAACCGTAGTCTCAAGTGTTACAAACCCTAAAAGATTTCAAGATTTGAAAGCATTTCTGGCGACAATTATGGACGGCCCGAGCTGGTGGAACATGATATCAAAACTCGTATGATTATTCCAATACAAAAATGACTCAGAACCGATACTTTCAAAGCGACCGCAAGCTCGAGCTAGACACTATAACTTATTTGCCTTGTTGGGTAATCTTCTAGAACAATTAAAGTTTATGGAGGCTTAACTTATATCTCATTCGAGGCTGCCAGCTACAGCAACGTTTTATAGCACAAACGAGGACCAGTAAGGCATGTGATATGACCTTCCACCTAATTCAGTACTGCTTGAGAGTTTGCAGTATGCTCTGAAACGGTATAACTCCAGGGTATGAATTATGTTCATGTTGAAAAATCTAGCAATCGACAGATGTAAGGGCTTCTAATTAGCAATTGACAGTTATCGATACGAAATTCGCTGTAATAATAACAATAAAATGTAGATATTAATTGAGTTGCTACCAATAACATCACAAATACAATTAGGTGCCGGGAATATGTATAGAATAGGATAGATGCCCGTAATAAGTATGAAAATCTACCAAAACTTCGAGTGCGCTGTTGCCTAGTATAATCAATCTATGGAGTAAGTTTGGATTATTTACTTTTTATAATCACGATAATCTTATAGAGCTTAAACTATTGAATTACCATATCGATCATTTCGCAACAATTGTGAGGTCTTCTTCACGACAACTTAGTTTTAAATTTATGATTATGATTACAGATAGTCTTACCCAGGCGGAATTGAGAGGTTTCATGTTTAATGATTAGATTGCAATATATAAACTTCTATTGTTTGGCTCATGATCATGTTGGCCAACCTATGTTAAAGAAGGGGACGACCTTATACTCTATATGTTAATGTACTCACATTATCTCAAATTACAAGACAATTTGGAAACGTGAATATTGTACTTTATGGCTATGAAATAGCCAAGTGATTTGGAATTGATGATATGAGATCAATTACGAAAAGTGATTTCAAAAAACCGATTTTTTCAACATATTTGTCCGACAATTTCCAGGGGCTGCTTGGATAAAACGGTAATAGACTTTTCGTTTTAACCCTGAACCTGAGCTAGGGCTCAAATTCCGGTTGTATTTTTTATTTACGGAACTTTAATATCCTTAAGATTGTATGTGTATGGCAGTGATAGTGTTAACTAATAGCCGTGATGTTGTGGAAAGGGGCATTCCATATTTCGATTTTGAGCCCCACCAACTTGAAACTGCTCCAGCTGCAAAATAGCAGACTGGGGAAATTCATCGCATTTTCTCCTGCATTTGAGAGCTTATACCTTAATATTGACCATCACCAATCATAAAACTTAAACAAGTCTATTGTCCCACTACTATAATTAAGTCAAGAATTTGATCCAGGAACTACTATCCAAAGTTAGTGTTTAGCATTTTGGATTTAAATGAATTACTTTCTTCTTGTACCCGGTAAAAGGTTTTCAGCATCGTTAAATGGATGTATCTCGTTTTAATTGAAGTTGTAATGTACCTTACCGCCACTTTACAGGCTATTGTATAGCTCGCAAATATTTTTCAGTTCCAAATATTTTCGAGAAAGTCCGACCTGCGCTAGCAGGATGTTGCACTTCCATATAAGATGCTCTTTCCATATAAAATAGGAAAAGACTGGATTTCAACATTACATAGCTTTATAGACTATCTTGGCTTTTTTTCTAGTACTTGAGTTGAGTCACTCAGGAATCAGTGTAACATTTTTAAAAACATTCTTGACCAAAGTCGCATATTGGACAAAAAACTCACCCAGAAGGTTAGTTCTCGAGAATTGTCTGTCAAAGAGGGACGAAATTTGGAAATAGTAGATATAGTCGTTCTTGGATGGATTTGATGGTCCCAGTTGCCAACGATAACACGGTTGCTTGCTTAGAGAAACCGACACTTCTTTCGGAATAAATTCACACCGCGCACAGACCTGATGAATTCACCAGATAGAACCGATATTGTCTCTAAAGCGACCTTGTACATGTCAGCCAATATTCAAGCTATACTCATCCCACTACTGCCCAGTAGAATGTGCCCAGTAGAATGTGCCCAGGAGATTGAGGCTTGGGAAGTAACCCTAGCAATATGATCACCATAATGTCCTGATAACGCAGGTTAAACCATTACTCTTGTGTAACTGCACCTACATTATTTTATGTCTATATACCTCTTTGAACTGCATACCCTTTAAAAGATTTTGGAACATTTTCATGGTCTAGTTTCAGCTCAAAAATGTTTCTAGACTCTTCCGCCTTTAACAATATATCCATTTTTTTAGTGGAAGACGAATGTAGAACGTACATCTTATACTAGCCACTAAAAGTTAACGAACGATGTTTCAGGACTCCAAGCTAAGCGACAGTCTAGTATTTTAAAACATTTTTTAATCTCTGGTAGACCTGCAGTATTTTTTTGAAATTAATTAATAAACTGATTAGCACCTGAGCAAATTTCAATCATGCTGGATGCTAAATACGTTGGATCAACCACTATGGATATTTACTTGCTGATTGGTCAAAGCTTGCTTCATATTTCCAGAGCAAGACATAACCCAATTCAAATCAGGGAAACACCGCCAGCTTGAGATGCAATAGATGCAAATAGTTGATAAACCGTTTGGTACAAATTTAAATTCCCAAGCACCCATCATCATCTACAACACAAACGCACAACGGCATCCTGATTACAGAGGTGTATACGACTCATCTAGTTTTACCCTCCATACATATAGTACTTAACTGAAGAACAACGATACGACAGGATAAAGCAAGAATAGATAAGATTAAGAAGTGCTACATGTACAAATAAAGAGACTAAGTGAACAATCCACATTCAAACCCCTTTCAAGGTGTATCAAGTATAAAACAAAATCTTGGGCACCAATAAGTAGAGACAACTGCGCAAAAAATTTCAGTAGAGCTCCCCGACTTTTGCCAGATGTAGACAGTACACCATCACAAGAGTTTCTATAATATTGACAACTGTAGACAGTACTCCATCACAAGAATTTTATAATATTGACCACTGTAGTCATTTTGTGTGCTTTTATGGCTGTTCAATATTCAATTTTCTTGCACCAAGACCAAGAGATTAGCTCATCCTTTAGGATCATTTCCTATTAAAATAGAAATGCCCCACCTGTTGAAGCGATTATGAAGTAGTTGGGGGAGAGATAGTGTGGAAGGGAGCCAGGCTAATGTAGGAGTTGCTATATCAAGAAGGCCTGGGCCATGAAATATGTCTGGACTTATATCTGTACGTTTTTGTCAATCGAAGCTTAGTGCTTCGTATATGCGTGTCAGGGCCCAATTACATTACTGCACCAAGATCCTACTATTAGCCGGCGTGCAGAGGATCTACATATGCAATGCAATTTGTAGTCAATTTGGAGTACTGCCCAGCTTTACAACAATGCTGAGGCTGCCAATACAATGTAGAACACCACATAAACGAGTACCTTATAGTATAGATCCATCCTATGAACCATTTATCAACCATTTGGGGATATCAATCGTAGATTCGCTAGAAAAAACAAATGATTCTTTTCCAGATACATTCAGCCTTGTGGTGGCGGTAGATGCAGGATTGGGCCGAATTGATCTTTACAGGATGCGGGCGCACAACCTGTCTCTACTAATATACATGTACCATGTAATGTACCATGTATGTGGGTGGATGCAACAATCCCCCACGAATAGTATCCCCCACCCTACAAACAAAAAACTCCGAGCTGTCATCTTAACTTTGACTGCTCAACTGTACACTGTCAATATTCATCTCTTAAACTCCGGATCCCGCATAAGCCCTGCCGGTTGCGGTAATAAAAACGCGCTTACGCAATCATAGCCGTATTCTTATGTAATCACAGTCAAAACCTTACGTAACCCCCCAGCCGTATCTTACCATATCATTCTTCAACACTGGTATCAGATCTCATTGGATCTAGGCCTTCCTGGTCCCTATAAGCAACACATCACGTTCTCAGCACCGTCTCAATACACGCCCGTCCCAATTCAGTTCCCCAAATCAATTCCCAAATTCTTACCGTACCGTTCAAGCCATCGCCACCATCTTACCAGTCCTGAATCATCACCATGTCCTCCTCCAATAGCCCTTCAAGCGAAGGGAGTCCCGCCCCAGCCCGGCCCAGTCTTATGATCACCAAGTCGCTTTCGCTATCCCGCAAAAACGACAAGCAGTTCCGCCATCGTCGAAAGCACAAGAACTCCAAGCTTGGATGTCCCAACTGTAAGAAGCGTCGAGTGAAGTGTTCAGAAGACTTGCCTTCGTGTGCCAACTGTATCAAGCACTCCGTCAAATGTGGCTATCTCGACTATACCGAAGACCAGTTGGAAGAATTGCGCCAGTCGAAATTGGATAACCAATTCGATGAATTGTCCACGGAGACCAAAGACGCTACAAGCCCTCCAAGCTTACGACCAACCAAAAGTTTGGATGCGTCCAGCTTCCCCAAAAAACTCACACGTTCCGTTTCCAATCCGCTTTCTCCTTCGGTTCTGGCAGAAATATCAATATCAAAATATCCAGACCCAGTGGCTACAGTGGTGCCTCCGTCAGACCTGCTTCTACACCCGCTGGCGCCTCAAAACTACGACTTCCATCAGAGCTCCATCACCCAGGTCTTCGACAACTTACTCAACACCCACACCGATGAAACCATCATATATCCCGTGTACTCGGTGAAAAACAACGACTCTCACAACGACACCAACCCTTACTTCATACCGAATAGAGACGTCTTCAACAGTGGTGCGTACGACGTGGCGTCGTCCCAGCTCTACCCCAGGGGCGTTCAGGTTCCTTACTCGCTGCTTGATTCTCTCCTGGCAGAGCTCCCTGGAGTACAAAACGTCTCTACGACCTTCGATATAATTCCCAAGCGCAACAGAAACTACCCCATAGAGTTGGAGCAGCTTTTGAAGACGAATGCTGCTGGAATCTCCTCTGGCTCAGCGTCGTTGGTCACCATCCGCAATATTTATTACACCTGGCTCAACTCGTTCGTGTATCGTTCCTACACAAGTGATATCATGTTCAGTTGCTTGATCAACTTAACTACAAACTATCTAATCTCCAATAGTTTTGGCGACACCAAATCCAGGTCAAAACCGGTTGAGGAGCCTCTGTTTTACCAGCAACATTCCAACGTTCGTAAATGGTCTCGTATGGCCCAAGAAAACAAAATGAAGAACTATGCCATTGTGAAAAGTATCAAGCATTATGCTAAAGTGATCAAAGAATTACGAACTCTTCTTAACAAAAATTGTGATCCCGAACTATGCTCGTCAATTTCTTATATCCTAAGCTTAATGGCTATATATGACCCCGAAGCCACCCTGAACAGTATCACTTGTTTTCGAGACGGGTTGTTCAGTATTTTGACTTACAACATCAACCTTTCCATCAAAAATTATAAGCCGGTTCCTATGCTCATTCCTGTCCATTTACGATTGATGAAGAACATTGTCAGATCGATATATTTACCCAGTTACGATTGGTCGTTCTTATCGGAATATCACGAGGTGTTGGTGGATTTTTCTCGAACCATTCATTCCAGTATTGATATCATGAAAGAGTATAACTCCAGTAATAATTTACCACCTAATGATACTCTCACATATATCGAAACAAAGGTGGATGAACTCATTGAATACGTTGAACAAACCATCGCCGAATACCTCCCTACCCTAATGGCCAACCACTCCAACGTGAACATCCAACAAGAAGTTCTCTTTGAAATGACTAAACGATGGGTTTGCACTTTTCATTCCAGACTTATTATGGTACATCGAGGTACCGACCCCATTGAACAGGTGTTATATTTATTTTATAAAGCTTGGAAAAAGGCATTATTTGCCATACTACCCCAGGTTAAATTCTTCTTTTTACGGGACTTTGATAGTCCTATTATGTCAGACGTATTTAACTATACAAATGACTTGGATATCTACTTTCGAGGGTTAGAAAATTCCTCCCCCAAAAACATTCACGACCACCTCCACCAAGAAATGCTCCCACTGTTGAAATCGACCAGTTCATACTTAATTCGGATCATAACGTTTTTACAGTTGCGGTTGCAAATCTTATACCGCAAAATTGTCTACGAACCAAACTCCCAAACAAAGTTTCCTATAGATGATATGAAACAATGGCGTGAACTGATCACCGACATTGCTGAAACAAGAAAAGAATTCAACAACGTCATTGGACTCACGGAAGTACCCATCAAAACCTTCCGCAACACCATCATCCGCCCCCATCACTACCCCCATTCTACCGACAACAACCACGTAGATCCAGATAGAGATATGCCCAGCGCCGACGAGACCCCAGACCTCGGTGAATTCCTCGAAACCGGGCTCTTTGCCGCTGACTACAACATCAGTACGACGCCGTGCGCGTGACACACCATCCGTGCCCCACCTCTAATACACTAATATGCTCTAAGCTACCACTTAGACGGTTCTAAATACCTTTTGGTCGTAGTTTCCCCTTGTTAGGCTGGGGTGGTACTTAAGCCGTGGTCGTGCGCGCACCGAGCACCACCAAAAAAACCGCCGCCGCCAACCACCAGCAACCACCACCAATTTACCCCCAGAGTTACAGCGAAGTAAGCATAGCAGAAGTCCCGGTCCAAGAGGTGTGGCCCGCCGTCCAAAGGTCCGACTTGTGTGGCCCTCTCTAACAGGATCGATCCACGAGATCAATCCATTTCAAGGCTGATCCCTACCTCCCCGTATGGTCAACCACAACTTCCCGTTGTACCATTTGAGGGTCACACGAAGCACACAAAAATCAACTCGTCGTATTCTTTTTACCCGTACTAACATCTAGATGGCAGAAAACACCGACGATTACTCTTATGACTACGAGTACCTCTACAAAATCGTATTGATTGGAGACTCGGGAGTCGGAAAGTCCAACTTATTGTCGAGATTTACGCGTGATGAGTTCAACCTCGAGTCCCGGTCGACTATCGGGGTAGAGTTTGCCACCAGAACACTTGAAATTGATGGTAAGAGAGTCAAGGCTCAAATTTGGGACACTGCGGGTCAAGAACGTTACCGAGCCATTACCAGTGCATATTATAGAGGAGCTGTGGGTGCTCTTATTGTATACGACATTGCTAAAACCGAAACTTACGAGTCAGTATCCAGATGGTTGAAAGAGTTGAAAGATCATGCCGATGCAAACATTGTCATAGAATTAGTGGGGAACAAATCTGATTTGGATCATTTGAGAGCTGTTCCTACTGAAGAAGCTGCCAGTTTTGCCAACGAAAACAACTTGTTATTCACTGAAGCCTCTGCATTGTCGTCTGATAATGTCGATTTATCATTCCATCAATTATTAAAGAATATTTATGAGATGATCAGTAAGCATCAGTTGGATACCAACGAAGGTGGTGCTTCCAAGCCAAGTGCTGGAGGTCCCACCATTTCATTGACTCCGGCTCCTCAAGAGAAGAAGTCCAAGAGTAACTCTTGTTGTTAGATGTATAGTAATGCAGGAAATCCGTCGACAGGTGTGACTCAGTTCTAATGACAGACGAATAATGCCTTTAGATATTTGAATAAAACATAATGAAAACTTAAGAAGAGGTATCCAGGAAAGTCAAGTACCAGGAAAGTCAAGTGTTAGGTTTAAGCGATGTAAATATAAGTACCAATTCAAGAAGTGGAAGTGTGATATAAACTGTCAAACTGTCAAACTTTCAACTGCTGAATTTTCTTTCTCTAGTGCTCTTCTACAAAGTGTTTTTCTTTTCCAAACACAACACTACAGAATTTTCTAATTTGATAATCTTCTATTGTTTTATTATACATTTTGGCCACGCCATGGCACCATGGGATGCTTTTCTGGGCCATGAAACTGTGACCGAGATCTCGAGACACTGTCTCATACATACCTTCGTTTTGAATGATATTTAGTAATAGAGAACTCTTGACAGATTGAGCATATCGGATAAGTACTTATAAGACTGCTAGACACCATGACAACTTCTCAACACAACTGTCTCAACCAGTCCCTCGTTTATTGGTACCCCCTTCTCATTAAGCTTACCTCTTTCATTGTTTTTCACATTCACAACCAACTAACAAGTCTCATTTGACCAAGACCCTTTCACCTTTTTCCATTCTTTATACTGGGACCTTGTAAGCTCCGTCCCTTCACACTCACTGGCGTCTTAAGTGGCTTGCTGATACCCTTACCCTTATCCAATCCTAAACGCTTCTTGGGATCCACGGTAGGTGGACTTTCAATACTCAAACTCACAATCTGTTCTCCTCTCAACACAATCAAGCCTAGCGACCTCTTGTCGTAGACAGGGTGTGCACTGGCATCCTTCAACGCCTGCAACGCCTTCTTGGTAATTCTGGATTCTTCTGTGTCGGCCAACACCAAGTTCATGTGGTTGTCAAAGGCAAGAAGAGTGCCCACAAAGTATCTGTTGTCAACGGTTAGGATCCGCAACCGGTAGTTGACAAGATCAGACATCTTTGTCTTTTTAGTGAGTGTCGACTATAGTTAGTATGGAGTGGTTTACATCTGGAATACATACCATTGGTGTAGTATTGATATTTGAAGATGAATGTCTCTAGTGATGCCACGATAATGTCGCATCTTTTGGTGAGCCAACAACACTCTTGTCTCTAAAAGAGTAGCACCTGCCCTACATTTACTTACTACTTACTACACTGGAAGGTGGGTACGATAATTCATGGCTAATTTTCGGTATCTGGTGGACTAAAATTTTTGACGTCCTTTCTCTTGAAACATTCAATTCGATTGACGAGAACAAGGCTGAAATATCACTAAAAAGTTGTAGTAATAAGTCTCTCAGCAGAAAAGATTCTCCAGTATTCAAACCCCCATGGTAGAAGCTGAGTATTGGCAACTTAGTTTATTCCAGGCACTGGTGGAAATAGATATTAGATTTTATCGTAGAAATAGTCCTTTAATGTGAAAAAGATATATCGATAATCTTTAGGTGGAGTTGTATGGGACTCTGCCGTCTCTGTGAACACTAAGGAATGATTGTTTGAACAAACAGAACCACCAATACCCCCCAGTAACCCAGTTCAACGCGTCAGACCACTAACTAAGTCCTACCAAATCACAGCAACCTACAAAAAAGAACAGAACCAAAAAACACAACGAAGAAGTTCACAGTTTAAAACTGTACAATCTTATTATCCACAAGGAGCTGTTATACACCATTGAAATTAATATAGAACATGCTCCTCTCTCAATTGAATTTAATTTAGAAGATGCTCCTCTATTGTGGTCTTGGTAATAGTTGCTACGTAGTCACAGTAATCAAAGCTGACTATCCCATTCTCACAATTGTTTGATACTTCAATAATACTAATTAGTGCCATTTGACCGTATCGCTTTAGAGTACAGTCCCGTCCACCGCCTCTTTGTATACTATACCCCTCTGGTCCCTATAAATACCAGTCGCACTTCCTATTCAATCGCGTTGTTACTACCACATTTCCAGATGTCCAAACCAGAACCAGAATTGAGTGCCACTCCAGAGATCTCCGACTCCAAGCCTGAAGCCGTTGCCACCGAGGAGCCATCCACCGAGTTGACCGAAGAAAAAGACACCAAAGACACCAAAGATACCGAGCAAGACTCAGAAGTGTCCAACAAAAGGGCGGCTGAGTCTTCAGAAGTATCTACGGACAAGAAGAAGAAGAGAAGAAGACGCCAATACGCTGACGACGTCCCCAAAGAAAAGGAAGAGAAGGATGACGATGACGAGGAAGGTGAAGACGAGGAGAATTACGAAGAAGCTGAAGACGATGAAGACGATGACTTGTTAGAAATTGATGAGTCCAACATCATCACCACTGGCAGAAGAACCCGTGGGAAGGTCATTGACTACACTAAAGCCGCCGAGAAGTTGAAGGAAGAGGAGGGTGCAATTAAAGAGGAGGATGAAGATGATGGAGAGTTTAAGGAATGAAGAATGGATGTTTAAAAGCTTGAAAAGATAGACAACGAGCGAAAGGGAAAGGAATCTAAAAGAGACCTTTGCAATTCCAATCGAACCTGAATGTACAGATCCAACAATGTACAAACAGTTTAAATTTCTATCGCCTTAGCAAGTTTTAGGCATCATGTATAGTATCTACAATAGTCAATCAGTGAATATATTAAAACCATATGGTAAGAAAATAGAATCAACGACGAAGAGGGAAATATGTTTTTGGAATTTCAGGGGCTTTTTTTTTTGGATTTTCTAGTTCTATAAGCATTTTAACAAGATGCCATATTATAATTATAATAAGGATTGGCGTAGCCCACAAAGTTGTTAGGATGGTGGTGGGGATACATAGTTGGAGGGGGAGGATGAAACCGTTGGACAGGGTGCATGGATGCACCTACGTATTGCACGGGATGTTCATTATTGTAGTTAGTTGGATAAGGGGTAGGAGCATGGGACCAAATATTTGGAGGTTGCAGTTGGCTTGGCCATAATGCATAATTTTCGTGAGTATATTTTGAAGGGGATGAAGTAATTGGAGATGAAGGAGGATAGTAAAATTTTTCGTTAGAAACTCCAGCATAAACGGGAGATGAAGGAATACTAGAATAAGGTTGTCTAGTGTAATAAGATGGTTGAATTGGAGATGAGTTGGGGTAAGTGTAAGAAGTAGGAGAAGCAAGCACGGGAGAAACCGAAGTTGGGGCTGAGGAATCGACAGATCCATATTTTTCTAACCAAGTTTTCCAACACTCTTCCAAGGTTAAGATATTAGACTCGAAATTAACGACATTAAGACTCCATTTACACTCCTCGAGCCAAACGCGTTCATGATCATTTAACAACGGTAATTCCAAGCCAGTAGCACCACACCACGACTTGTTGGTGAAAGTGTTATCATCATTGAATTTATTGGCTAATACTAAAGCCACCACAAGGTAAACAAAGATTTCTTGCTCGAGTAAGTCGCGAGAAGTGATTTCTTTCTTGGATGAGAAACGTTGATTCATATATTCCAACGCGATGATGATGGTGGACTTAGGAAGTCTTGTTGCAAAGAGTACTGAAACCACCAAATTTTCAAATTCTTTGGTGGGAGTTTTCAGTTGCTTCAACATACCAAACGCACACCAACTCAAAAAAGTGGCCATATTGTTCAAATCATACTCCAACACCGGGTTGATACCTCCATTCACCTGTTCAGCAGCCACCGGAGCAGGCACTGGTGCAGGTAATGGGGCAGGGGCGTATGATGGTGCGTAACCTTGGTAGAAGGAGCGGGAATGCCCATGAGAATAATATTGAGGCATATAGTTGTAGGAAGATGTTGCTCTATGACCGGCGGTGCCGAGATTCTGGTAATAGTTGTACATCGAGGGCGAGTCTTAATTAAAAGCTCGTAATGATGTTTTCTTTTGAGTGGTCACCACAAGAAAAGAACCAGTGATGATAGGGTGATCAGTGAGGATCAGTCAGGATTAGCCAGATGAACCAAAGCAAGTAGCACCAGTATTAACAGATAGGACTGACAAACAGAACCAAAAAACTGTTAGCGACTGTTAGACGACAAGGTAAATGATACACCGAGTTGACTAGCCGCTTGAAACCGAATGTAACTGCTGGGGATAAGCTAATATAACCAGCGACTCGACTAAACTTCACTCTAGATTAGACCAGAGAGAGATACTTCAAAGAAGATAACTTTCTACTGCGATTTACTGTCTACACTCATCGTCGCTGGTGGTGGTGGTGGTGGTTTGTGTCAGTTGTTTTTGTGAGCGAAAAAAAAAAAAAAAATAAAGGAAAAAGAAAAGAAGAGGCGGACGGCCATAGGGGTCGTCACTAATTACTTGCAGGGGACGAGCTACCAAGGGTAACACCTGGTAATCCCGGAAAACCTTAGAAGTTGGGTGTGACCCATTTGAAATGAATTACGAAAAGAATCAAAAATGGTTTATAGTGATATTTGCCTGAGTGACCCAGGGCTATACCACGGCAGTAAGAATAAATTGGGCCCATCAATATTGTTCTTAAAGCACACATTACGACGGTGGATGTGGATGTGGAGGGTTAATTACTTTGTAACTACAACGGATCGCTCTGTCCCTTCTAGGCAATTATAAAAAAATGCGGATTAGTGGCTTTGAATCCGTCGACTAGGCCCTCGGATATGAACGAAAACTGGTCTGAAAATACGGGTTAAAAATTTTATGGATCAAAGCAATGTCTCGATTTTAATTTCACAAGCCAAACTTGGTAGCAAAGATGGGGAGCATCAAGAACGCGATAATTATAGGAGCATCTGAGAGCACTAGAAGAAGAGAGGAACACTCTACAAGAACACACAAGAACAGCGAAAGAACACATTAAAAAATAGGTAAGTATGGTAGTTTAAATAAGGCTAGCAGCCTATAAGTTCCGGCTTCCAGGAATTTTACTAAACTTTGTGTACACTGTGCACGGCGATGGACCTGGAAATCCACTGCTAATGTTCCAGGCGCAGCTCCCTGAAATTGGTTTGCTTCTAGTGAGGATGTGGCATTACCAGTTTCCATGAAGTAGACATGATAGTTGTCATTCGTTGTTAGGAGCACAACGATTTTGGCCCGAACAAGTTCTTCTGTAAATAGAGTGATTTTAACTTTCACGACTGTGTTTCACAGCAAACCTTTTCAAGATCTGGGCAGAAATGCGAGAATATAAGCCGTAGTCGCTGACCACCAGTACATTTCACAAGGGTCAGAAACCAGTACCATATACGTTTGTGCTGGTATATAAGCTAAACTGTCGTAGACCAAAGTTCATATGCTACCCCATCCAGTCAATTAGTGGATCAATCTGCATATAATCAGTGCCACTGGCAAATTTGCATCATGATCAGTACTAGTGATTCAATATGCAATAAAAGTGATTGTACTAGCCAATCTGCATTAATAGTCCATACTACTAAATAAAAGTCGAAGCTACTAACACTACTTGTCCATTTGTACGGCTTGCTTCTCATCTCCTTCACCTCTGATCCTCCACCTAAACTAGATCGTCCCTTCCTGAATTGATTGAAAAACCCTAACTACTGTTAATAACTAAAATAACCCTAAACGAGTACTTTCATCTACAATTATTTGTAAACGAGTAAACGAACCTTTGACACCCATTCCGCGTAGCCCCATTGATCTGGCTTTTGAAATGACTAACTTCCCCACCCTTCTACTCCTCTACTCGTCCCCATCAAATAGTCTCTCTCACCATCATCCTCTTCTTATATACTTCATCCCCCCTCTCACTAGCTCTATTATCAGCCGTTCATATATGGCTCTGCTCATCACATTCCCCCTGAACAATGCGCACCGATCTGGCTGCAACATCAATAAGATCAATTTCTTGTCATCACCCTTATCTAACCCACGATGGCCTCTCGGGCACTTCATGGGAGGTGCCTGTTCCGCTGAACACATACCATATACCAGGCCACTCCTTTACCCTTGTCGCTAGCTAATTGCACTCCTCTTAGTACCACAGTCCTTCTCTCACGAACTCATTCTATCAACCTGTACCCACTCACACTTCCGCTTTAGGCAACATCAACAAACCTCATTTACCAAAACAGTCAACTCGTCTAATCTGCCTATATACATCGCCATGTCCAGACGTTTGGCCACCAATGCCTGTTCCCTTGTACCTTAAGCTTAAGGGGCACCTGTCACCTGTGCTGGCGCCCCGGTTGTTTGAAGTGGTATCTGACTCCTGCATCGAGTACCAGGCTAAGAAGTATACCTTTTCCGGGATTTTCCACCCTGACACCCCCGATTCTCAGTTTGCAACTCTTCATGACGACTCCCAATCCTCCTGTACCATCTTCATGGGACCTACGGGAAGTGGAAAGACCACCACCCTCAAAAAGGTGCTTTTGTCGTCGCCCCAACGGTTGCAAAATGTGCAGATGTCCGCATTTGAAGTCGCCGAAAATAAGCACTTGTTGGACCTTTTGGACTCGTCCAAAAAGGAGTATAGCCCTCAGACTTATGATGAGGTGTTACACAGAGAACCTGCTACCCCGGAATTGGTGGAGCTGGTTTTTTCTCGCAGATCTACCAGTAAAACATCTTTCAATCATCTCTCTTCCAGATCTTGCTTGGTGATTACCTTTTATGAACAATCCCATAAATGGACCTATATCGACCTTATGGGGAATGAAAAATACCACAAGACGGTGGCATCCCCTGAAACCCCGGGTAGAAAATCTAACGTGTTTGCCAATATGAACATCTCGTCTATCACTCAACTTTTGACTAAGAAAACCCCGGGTGGAAGATCTTCAAATCTTATCACAAACTTGATTTTCAATAACAATGCCATTGGAAACATCAAGGTGGTTTTGACGTTGGACCAGCATGGAGATGCCTCTCTTGTGAAATCAACCATGCTCAATATCGCAGAGTTGCTTCAGAATTTCAAGTTGGGATCTCCTATGGCTAGCCCAGCAAAGAAACTGACAATCTCTCTTCCTAATTATGCAAAGCCTACCCTTAGCTCTGTCAGCCCCAGAAGATACGGCTCGCCTGTTTTGGCCACTTCTACTCCTTCCACCAAGAAAAAATTGAATACCCCTTCCAAGCTTAAAGTAGTTCCGACTTTGAATCGTCCTTCCACGGCCCCCAAGTTTGTTCACACTTCCAGAACAAGCTTGATAGTTGATACTCCTACCAGAATCGCTATGCACGAATTGACCTCGTCTCCAATTTCTAGACAAAGAAGACAGGTCTCGGCTCTCTCTCCTCCTAAACTCACTTCGATATCCACTCTGGCCCAATCTACACCCAAAGCTGTCACTAAACCCACTCTTCAACCCTCTGAGTCTGTTGCTACTCGTGCTAGAAATCTTGGTCCTTCTGCTGGTGTCAAAAAGCCTCTCCAACCATTGGCTGCGAAAAATTCAATGACTAGACCAAAAATTCCCGTTATTACCTCTAGACTCACCCTGATGGACCTCAAGAAGTCTGTCAAGGATTTACAAGCTGAGAACAACAAGTTGAAGGAGGAATATCTGAAAGTAGTTCAAGAGTCTCAGTTGACACAAACGAGTCTTCACCTCGAAATTGAAGACTTGAAATTGATCAACTCCACTAACCAAGCACTTATTGAACAGCAAAAGGACATGATGAGCTGTAAGATTAATGAAATTAAGCAGGAATTCAAGTGGTTCAAGTCCAAATATGGCAACTTCAAAACCACCATTGAAAGTCTCAAAATTTCTTTGGGGATGATTGAGGAAGAGAATATGAACCTCAAGGACTTAAACTCCATCCAGTCAAGTGAGCTCATTGCCATCAACGATCAAGTGGAATTGTTTGAAATCAACCATGCCAACTTGAAGTATGAATGTGAAAAGTCCAGTGCTGACAATGAGACATTAAGACTCAAAACTATGGAATTAGAAAAGCTTAACTTACAATTGATGGAAAGAGACTCCGAAAAGGAGGTGATCATCTTAGAGAATACCAAGGAACTTTGTGAAAAAAATGAAGAGATTCTTGAAAAGGAAGAACAATTGTCTATCAAAGATTCTTTAATTGAAGAAAAGAATGAACAGTTGAGCCAAAAGGACAAGATTATTGCAGACTTGATGAGCCGTATGGCTGAGAAAGAAAAGCTTTTATTGAAATTGTCTCAAGAGTTGGAAATTAAGGATGAATCGTTGGCTGAAAAGGATTCGGAATTAGCTCAAAAACAGGCTGAATTGGATCAATCTCAACAAAAATTAGAAGTGAGTGAGCAGAAATTGCTTAAAAAGGATCAACAACTAGTTGAGTTGGACCAAGAAATCGTTTGTAAGTCCAACGAAGTCAACTCTCTCGTGGAAGAAAACCAGAACTTAAATCAAGAAATGAAGGTGTATGAAAAGCAAATTCTTGAATTGCAATGTAATGAGGAGAATGAAGTTCTTAAGCAAGAATCACAATCTCAAACTGAACAAATTAGCTACCTTACCACCCTAGTTGCCGAAAACGAAGTTTCTTCCCAGCAAAAAGATACTGATATTGAGCATCTTCAGCAAATTATCCAGGAGATGACTTCTAACTTGAGCCAGAAATCAAGTCAATTGGCAGAATTGATGGCAGAAAATCAAAGAATTATTTCAGAATCACACCAATTGAGTATTTCAAATGCTACTGAATTAGCAATTAAGGATAGCCAATTGGTAAAAGTTGGTGAAGACCTTGCAACAAAGAATCAAGAAATTGAGAGAATCAATAAAGAGCTTAAGTGTCAAACTGAAGAACTTGAGAGAAATAGTAAAGAGCTTGAACTTCAAACAGAAGAAGTGTTTAAGCTTAATGGTATTATTGACGATAGAACTGAAGAGATTGTACAATTAGGAAATGAATTGAAACACTTCAAATATCGTCAAGAATCCGAAATGGAAGATCTTCATGATGAACTTGCTAACACATCTTCAGAGTTAGTCTCTAAAGATGATCAACTTTCTGACTTAGAGAAGGAAAGGGATACATTGAAGGCACAAGTAATTGATTTAAAGGATCAATTGAGTACCTCAATCACCCACTTCACTCAGAAATATGAAAGTATGGTCAAATGTAAGGATGAAATCATTGGTAAATTGAAACAAGAGTTACAAGAAGAAATCAATAGTCCTATTCTTACCAATATCGATATGAATTCCAGCTTATCAAGTTTAAATCGACCATTTGATGCCTCTTGTGATATTTTCCAAGATAATATCTTAAGTCAAAGTAGCAGAGACAGTTCATTGATGGAACATGATTCTTGCTCCTCCATGTCTTCAATCAATTCTGATCTTGATAGTTCACCTATTAAGAAGATTTTAGCACCTTCAAGGATGGAAAACTACAAGAGTGTGATTAATGCCATGTCCAAGGAGAAGAAAAAGAAGAGAACAAAGGTTAAGAACAAAGTGGGTAAGATTTGTACCAATAATCCTGGAACCACTGTGACCATACCCAAATACAAGATTGCTGCTTAGCACTAATAAGTAATATTTTTATTATACCCTGTTTAGATTTAGAATTACCATTGTAACTAATATATGTGATTGAAACAAGATGTAGAAATATATATTAGTGACTGGGATGGTCAAGGTTTGAATGATTTGGTGGGACTTTTAACTACTAGAGGGTTGATAGTCCTGTGCCCATCTATATCAAGATCTATCCATTTGGTTGATATCTTTTCTTTCCATTGCTTCTACACTTTGGTAATAATCTTTTATTCCTATTCTCAATCCAGGAGACTAATCTAAACGGTTCTTCTGTCAGACATGAACCTCACCACAGGACCCAAGCCAGTGATCTCGACTGTCTTTTCGAACCAACTCAACAATAATCCTCCCTGCTTGGCGCCTGCTGGCGTGGCCATGTTCTTGTACAAGTACTTGATCAAGTTGTCTTGTTGTACGGGAGTCAACTGCTTGATGATGCCGGACAAATCGCTTCTGTTGTTCTTGATGGAGCACAAGGTTTCGAACACAGTGTCGGAGTGTAAGGTCTTGGTGGCTTCACTAGCGTTGTAAGGAGGATTGTCTAAGGCAAGAGCCAAAGCTTCTTGGAACTGGCCCGAGGTCAACACACTTCTAATTTGTTTAGATAATGCCACGATTTCTTGGTGGGAGGTTTCGGGAAGTTCTGGTACCAACTCCTCTTTGGTAAGGTGGTCTGCATCGAATTGATCGATGTCAATTCTTCTCCAATCGTCCATGGTGTGTAGTGTAGAAGTGGTCGTGCAAACTGACGAGTAGATACTGAGCCTATTTAGTGAGACCGTTCAGTGAGATCAGCCAGTGGCCACTAGTGAGACCAGTTTTATGAGAATGGACAATGCACCACGAAGTTGGGAATGGGGTCATCCAGTGAAATTGACGTTGTTTTCAGTAACGATCACGATCATAACGATTCCACGAATCGTCAGATGTGACCAAGGCGCTATTTTCCTATCAAAAACCACTAATGGTCTGTAGTGGCTGTAGAGACTTCACCTGGGAGAGTTCCAGATACAAACCAGCTTTGGTATGAACAACAATCATTGTTAAAGAGGCTCAAATTGTGATGAGAATCGCTTTCCATCACATCCCAACTTTCCGTCCCTTTTGGTTGTTTTGACACTTGATTAGATGACTACCTGTTTGTGTACCGTCTACCAATAATTAGTACACGTAAAGTTACAACAAATCCGTAGTCCCTCAAAGCGGATGGTGTCTATTATTTACACTCTTTCATCTTTAGTTGACGTGGCAGCTAACTGCTCCTATTCTTTGGTTGCAAATTGATGAGCCTCAACAGACTGAACCATTACCTCTACAATGAGTGTCACTAGAACTACTGCTCAAAGAAAGGCCGGGGTTACTACCTAAAGTGGTACCATCGTATAGCCAAACCGCTACAACAAAGTTTGGGACTTTTTCGCCAACCGTTCACTTCTTCTTTCAGCCGTCACTTCATTTCCCATATCACTCATTTACGTCCCAAAACTCCCCCTGAACTCCACTCCACTACATCCTCACAATATGCTAATGTACATTTCTATAAATCACACGGTCTGTCACACAAGACAGATCACTTCTTAGACCTTTTTACCGTCTGTTCCTCCTCGGAGTCCTCCTTATCCTCCTTGATATAATCGTCCATGAACGCCAACGCCTTTCCACGCAACTCGAGCGTGTCAACCACTATCACAACCAAACCATCGCTTCCCACTTCATACTTGATGTGTCCGTCATTGGGTATGGCAATCTTTTCGTCAAAATTGTCAAAAAATTGATTCATGTCATCAAAGCTCTGGATGGAGTCAAGTAACCGTTCCTCCATGTCTCCCTCAGGGTGCTCGGGAGAATTGACCACGATGATGGCTCTCAAAGGGTTGTCGAGCTCTTCATGGATTTCTTCGTCTGACATGTCAGTGATGTAAATTTTTGAGCATCTCTAATTGAGATTTAGGCTGTGGCACGTGACGGCATATATACCAATTAAAGTTGTTAGTATGATATGATTCTACAGAATTTGGGGGGTTTACCAGGCAAATCTACATTTTTCTCATACAATAGAATCATTTATTATTCAAAACTTCCAGTTCATCTCACTGAATCAAACCTATAAGTCGAAAAAAATTACAACTTATAGCGTTCTAGTTAAGTGGACCATTCCTTAAATTGGTTAATCAAATGGTTGGTGGATGGGTCGTGGTTTTCAACTGGCTTCTTGTCGTCCAATTGTGGACCAATGGCCTTAGCTAAAACCTTACCCAATTCAACACCCCATTGATCGAAAGAGTTGATGTTCCAGATGGCACCTTCAACAAAAGTAAGATGTTCATAGTAGGTGATAAGAGCACCTAAGGCGGCTGGAGTGATCTTTTGAGCCAAGATGGAAGTGGTTGGTCTGTTACCAGAGAAAACCTTGTGAGGAACGAGTCCTCCAGTAGCACCTTCAGCTTTAACTTGATCTTCATCCTTACCTACCATCAAAGCTTCAGCTTGAGCAAAGAAATTGGAAGCCAACATCTTTTGGTGTAAGTTGTTTTCAATTGGGTTGTGAGATTGAGCAGCAAGAATGAAATCTGCTGGGATTAATTTAGTACCTTGATGAACCAATTGGAAGAAAGAATGTTGAGAGTTGGTGGCTGGTTCACCAAACAAGATGGTACCGGTTTGATAGTTGGTGAAAACATTACCTCTGGTAACAGACTTACCATTAGATTCCATAGACAATTGTTGTAAGTAAGCAGGGAATCTGTGTAAGTATTGATCGAATGGAGCAACCAAGTGAGTTTGAGCACCGAAAAAGTTGTTGTACCACACCGACAATAATGCACCCAAGACTGGGATATTGTCTTCCAAAGGAGTTTCTTGGAAGTGCTTGTCAACGGCTTCAGCACCCTTCAAGAAGTTGTCGAAGTTTTCGAAACCAATGTAGATGGCGACGGACAATCCGATGGCAGACCAAACAGAGTAACGACCACCGACCCAAGATTCGAAACCGAACATGTTCTTGGTGTCAATTCCGAACTTGGCGACTTCTTCGGCATTGGTAGATAAGGCTGCGAAATGTTTAGCAATGTGCTTAGTATCCTTAGCAGATTCCAAGAACCATTTCTTGGCAGAGTTGGCATTGGTGGTGGTTTCAGCAGTAGTGAAAGTCTTAGAGGCAACCAAGAACAAGGTGGTTTCAGCATTCAAGTTCTTAATGGTTTCAGCAATATGAGTACCATCAATGTTGGAAACAAAGTGTACGTTCAAGCCTGGCTTGGCGTAGGCCTTCAAGGCTTCGGTGACCATAACTGGACCTAAGTCAGAACCTCCAATACCAATGTTAACCACATCAGTGATGGCTTTACCGGTATAACCGGTCCATTCACCAGATCTGACTTGTTCGGAAAACTCCTTGATGTGTTGCAAAACAGCATCCACTTCTGGAGCGGTGTCCTTACCATCGACCTCCATCTTCTTCAAGCTTCTGTTTCTTAAAGCAGCATGGAACACGGCTCTATCTTCAGTAAAGTTGATCTTAGAACCCTTGAACATTTCGTCTCTTAAGTGTTCCACCTTGGCTTCTTTGGCCAATTGCACCAATTGGCTCAAGATCTCATCATCAACGAGGTTCTTGGAGAAATCAAACAAAATCTTGGAACCATCGTAATTGACAAAGGTCTTGGAAAGCTTGTCAAATCTCTTAGGATCTTTTTGGAAAGCTTCTTTGACTTTGAAGTTTTCACCACTGGACTTATAGGTGGCTTCTAATTGCTTCCATGCTGGCAATTCGCTGGAAAGGGAGAAATCGGAGAAAGACATTTTTGGTGGTGAGTTGGTGATCTTTTTGTCGTTATATTAGCAATTTTTCGGCCCAACGTTGTGCGATTGAGTCAGGTGAGAGCTCCGAACCGGCAAGGCTGAAATGGGGTTAAGGGGGTTGTAATTGTGGGATGATTTTGGTGAAGGTTGTAAAATTTGTGTTGGTCTTAGAGACACTCTGATTTGACTTGAATTGGGCTTATTATTTGATTATGGGTTTTGGTTTGGGAGTTGATTTGTGATTTCTTCTTGTGGTTTGATTCGCAATTTTGTGATCAAATGTGGGACTACTGCTACTACTACTGCTACCACTTCAGAAATACTATTCAAACTACAATTGATTAGTCCGTTAATACTCAAATAATGAGAGAAGCAGCTGATAGTTTTTTGTCCCTCAACTGAAGGGAATTGATCCTCCAGTTTCAGTTTTGAAAAATCCCTTCACCAATTTTTTGTATGCCCTATTTGCCCACTTTTCTCAAATTTCCAATATTTCCACTTTTTTACTAATTTTGTCCACTTACCAAGCATAGAAACGGACCCAAAAACAACAAAATTTACTAAACAACAAACATTCACAAAACAAAGAATACTTACAGTGCAACAAAAGCAAACTGTGACCATATTCCCAACTACTAACCATACGTTCAGACTCTTAACAGTTCAGAAATAGTGGTCATTTCCTGTATAGATCCATACATTTCTCCACTCATTACTTCACCCCCATAATGGCCGAATTAGTGTCGAGGTGGGCCACAGACACTTCACTTGTGCAGAAAGCAGTACGTCAAGATGAACAGGGACGAAAGTCACCCCAAAAAGCCTCACCTGCCCAGGTTTCTTCCCAAAAAGATAGGTCAAACTCGAGCTCCGATGACAAATGGAAGAAGCCCATCACATCTACAGGATCACTGCCTTTAGTCAGTAAATGGGCCACGACAACTGATACACCAACAACCCCCATAGAAGAAGACCAGCATAAACACAGAAACAGAAAACCAAAGCACAATACTCCAATCACTCCTCCTTCTTCTGCAGGAAGAAATGATAAATCAAGACGTAAAGAAGGAAAGAAGAATAGACGTGAGTCGAATGAGCTGCATGAAGAGCTTCCCCCACTTTCGGAAGCTGGAAAGGTGTTTGCCGCAAGAATCGGAATTCCTTCACCCTCGAGTCCTCCTACTTCTAAAAATCACAAAGATCCAATTTCAAAGCCATCTGAATTCAAAGTATCCTTAGAAGGAAACCCACTCGCAGCACGTTTGGGACCAGTTCCAGAAAAGTCCAAATCCAAGCCTTCCAAGGGCCAAAAACCCAAAACTCCAGCCAAGAGAGAAAGAAGGGGAAAGGGAGAGAACGTTGTCAAAGAGTCTGTTGTTGAGGAAAAAGAACCTGGAGAAGACGAGATCAAGGCTGAAGAGGAGCTTCGTCTACTTTTGGACAAATTGGATGCCAAAGAATTAGACTGGGCCAGTTTTGACTAGCAGTGCTGGTTGTACCATAAGACAATAATGTAACGAAAATGTAATAATATGAAGGAGTCACTAGTTGGTAAGAATTTAGCATTTGATGTCCAAATATGGAATTATCATCTGGTTAGAATTTAACATTATGTTGTACAATAATTTAATGAGTATTATATGAAGAGGTTTGGTATGTGACCAAAGTTGTACGATTACAAATACTCAACCAAAGACCAGGAAAGAGATATTCATAGACAAGAGTTAATGCATAAAATATTTACATCAAGTTTTTAGAGCTGGAGCTTCATAAATTAAATGATATAAAGTGTAGAGTAAATGGCCTTATAAACTATCATCAATTGTTACGTAGAGAACAAGTCATTCATCCAAACGACTCAAGAAGTTGTTTAACTCAGACCACAATTGATCTATTAGTCAAATGGTGAATTATCAATCATATTATCGTACTACCCTTTAGTAAGATCAGTTATCATCGCCATCAAGTGCACTTTGTTATACTCAATCCAACAATTATACTGAGCAGCTCAGCTTCTCACAAATTTCAAGCGTGAACTTGCCAATTACACCATAATTACCCACTCGGTCCATCCATACTTCAATACATAAGAATCAACCTCTGTGCCCTGATTCAATTCCAATTTACCTGACCTTATACTGCGACACGCGACATACCAGTTGCGGAGACTAACCACTACACCCTTGTTCCAATGCTAAGATCGCTACTAAGACCAATCTCCAGGACTGGCTCCAAGTCCCACGTCCATCCACTTCTTTTAAAACCATCCAGATCTTACTATCCATCGCCCCACAATAATCAAACCCATCACATCACCTACGATCCCCAGTTTACTTCCAAAAGGCTTCCACTAAAGACAATCTTGGTGTTGATCGTAGGCGCTAGTACATTTGCAGTGACGCTTTACGTCGGTATCGAAACCGTCCGCTTCCACAGATCCAATGATACTTCTCGTGCCATCTTCGTGCCCCTTTGGGCCAATGGTAACTTGGTGTGGCCCAAGACCTACAAGTTTCCAGCAGGACTTGAATACTTGGATCAAGAGTTTATGACCTACATGCAAACTGAAATGGGTCAATTGAATCAGTCGGAACTAGACGACCTTGAAAATTATACCAATCAATTACAAACTGAAAATATCACCTATACCGTACTTGAGCAATTGTCAGGAAATATGGCGATTCGAAAACAGTTTGGTATGCCCATGGTGGTGAACCATCCATCATCGTTCCAGATGTGGATTCAAGCCGTCAATCCCAGCTTTTCTGGCGTACAAATTACTCTCCAACGTGAAAGCGACCACTCGAACTTTTTCAGCACTTCAATAAGTCCCGCCTGGAAAGTCAAACCTTTTAATATAGCCAGCATTATCAATAATGCATTGATCCAGGCTGGTCTTAAGTTAGATCGTCTAGATCCTCCCAATCTTCCGGGCAACGATATTCACAAACTTAAACCGAAATTTGATCACAATAATTATGATGTATTATTTTCTGGAAAATTGTTGGTGATGGACAAGAATCATTTTGAAAAGGGTACAATCTTTTACAAAGGCAAGCTTGATTTTGACCATTTGATGATTAATCGGGGGGTGAAGATCACAGAGATATCATTGCAAAAGGGGAACGTCACATATAAAGTGATCTGATCAAGTAAATTCAAAATCCACACTCCATCATGAACAAATCAGTTTTGTGATATTGACAGAATTTAAAACCGTTGTGCTTTTTATTGGCACAAGACTAAACCAATTGAGGCCTCATTTCATGAATTTACACCATCCAAAATTTCCAGGCTTAGCTCATCACTATTACTGATTTGGGCCCATGCATTGGTTACTTCTTTTGACGCTATTGGCTAACGGAAATCTAATTCGAAGTTTCTTATCAATGGGGTTTTGTGTCTCGGCGATCGCCAGATTAGATTACTATCACGTGCGGTGCACCTTTATAACGTTAACCAACCAAAGACTGAAAACTTCACATCATGAATCTGTTTGGGAACACAAGAAAGAAGAAAAGACCCAACGATGACCAGTCACCCGAGCTGAGACGAAATTCAATGTCGGAAAATCGAAAATTGGCACAAGCTTCTCGAACCATCAGAGCTTGCGATTTGTGTCGAAAACAAAAAACTCGATGCTTTGGATCTCCCGATAATCCCTTATCGTGTTCACGATGTGCCTTTCTAAAGAAGCCGTGTTCGTTCCAAACATCCGCAGAACCAATCCCCCAAACCTCCCAAAATTCCAATGGTGATATCACACTGAAAAAGTTAGATTTGATATACTCTGGAATTTCAGAGGTGTTGCGAATCCTCAAGAGTGATGGAAACCATACCATATCTGACGAATTGAGGCCATTGATCCAAGCCGCGACAGCTTTGGGTGGCAATGGAACTAATTCATCTCATGATCCACCCACCAATCCAGATTTCGAAGATCATCCTACATTTCAGTCCCCCACAAATTCCCTCAAGGCTTCACCATTCTCCATCATTAAAAACCAGGTATCCAAATCCAATGTACCTACGCCGATCTCAAACTTGCTTGATATAAATCATAGTCAAAGCCGAGCGTACGATGATATTATTTCTTTGAAGATTTTGACTGAACAAGAAGCAAGAAACTTAATTGGTGATTTTCGTAGAAATTACGGGAGATGGGTCCTGTTTCCGAAAAACATGGAAGCCGAAGAATTGGTCAACCGAATCCGCATAAAGTCTCCTTTGTTGTTGACCACTTGTTGTTGTCTTTCATTACGATTTTCTCTCAATGCTATAGACCCTGTCGATGTTGACTCTTTCCATCACAGACGAAAAACTTATAGACAACTAGGTCAGCATTTGGTCAAAGAAATCAATAGGTGCTTCTTAAAATATACTTCTTTTATTGGTGATAATGATGGAGATGTGGAATTTCTTCAAGCCTTGGTGATCTTATCGATTTATTCATACTCATTGACATCTGTAATGGGTGGTGTGACGCTCGAAAATTCTGAAGTTGACACTCGAACTTCACATGAATCACAAATTGAGATGAATGGCCTTCAAGAATTGAATCTTGATGCCTGGTTTCTTTCCAGTTTTGGACTAACCATCTTTTTATCTAAATCATCATTTGGAAAACTATTTCAACAAGTCAATGATAAATCCAAAGCTTCGTCTCCATTAAATTTACCATTTGATCCTCCTTCATTTCTTCAAACTCCTTCATTTCTTCCCAATACTCCCAATGTTGCATCACTGTCAATTCTACTCGATCACAGTGAGACCAATGAACATCAAACATTAACCATTCTTCGTATCTACAACCATCTTTGTTTGGTACATCTTATCAATTGTGTATTCTCTGGAAGAATGTGTGTTATAGATGAGATTAGATTGAATTATTGTACCTCCACTTTAGGATTATCTTCATCTACTAATTTTGATGGTAGAATGATCAGTGAGATCGGGATTTTATTGATTACTTACAACTTTATACAATTAGCTCTCAATAATAGTGGTGGTGAAGGCAGTTATATTTCGCGAGACGATTGTGAAGCTAATTTTCGAGCTGTAAAAGAGGAACTTCGATTATGGCATGAACAATGGGAATATTTGATGAATCAAGTTGCGCTTCAATTTGTGGAATTAAATTATGATTTTTGTTCTCTTATCATTTATTACAGTTATAATTATCAAAAATCATTATTAGTAAAGACCAATCACACCATGGCTCAACTTGATGAGAGAGCATCAATATATGATGAGAACAATATTGATTTTATCTTTCAATATTGTGATGAAGAATCGATAATTAAAATGATTGAACATTCATATCATGTGGTAAAATTTATTGAAATTGTTGAGAGTGATTCGTACTTTGCTTATTTGTCGGATCAACTACACTTTTGTTTTTACTTTAGTGGGATTTTTTTGATCAAGCTTCTTAAGTATGTTACCAACACAAATCAGGTCCAAATCTTGACCAAAATTGATTATAAAGATGTTGAAATAGATGAAGATTTAGATCTTCCTCTTACCCATTTAAAAATGTTGATTGAAAAATTTAGAACTGTGGGTCAAGGTAATGAAAGTGATGTGATTACCAAATACGAACGAGGCCTATCGAGCGCGTTAGCCGAGCTTCAATGAATTCAAATGAATTCACTGGCACAGTTCCACATACCATAAATTTTCATTAGGACGCGTCTTCAACATCTTCTTCCCTAAAAAGAAACCCAAAAGTAGAGAAAATCATTTTGATACGAACAGGAAAAACAGAAATCAATTTGATACGAACAAAAAAAAGCTTGGCTCAACCCATGTGTTCGGTTATGTGGCTTCCAATGATGCTTATCGGGGTCTCCAATCATGCTTATCAGAAGTCTTGGCAAACACCTCTATTTCTATTTTTAAGGTAGCACTGAATTGCACTGGTCCCAATAGAATGGAGTATCATTTAATTGAACAATTCAATACCGAAACCAATTTAAGATTTGGGGGTACACGAATTGGCTTTGTTTGTTCGTGATCTTGTGGACCGATCTGAAATTGTTTCAGGATTCCCCGCAGGGTAATTTCGTATTTGGATATACGAGATGGCTTACGTTAGCTCATGTGGTGGATGCAAAAAGGGGGCGCATAACAATAAGCATTGAGGTGCCTTGTAAAAGCCGTGGGTGACTATATAAAACGGTTGATATTCACTGGTGAGTTTTATTCACAAGTCCCACCATGAAGTTTCTCGTATTGGCCACCTTAGCTGCAACTGCTGCAGCAGCAAATATTGATGAGCTTTCTCGCGCTGCTGCCTCCATCAATGATTTCTATAAAACCTTCGATTGGGCTTCCTATAGTTCTGAGCTTGCGGCTCTCACTGACAGCGACTATCTCAAGAGTCTTGAGGCACTCGCCAGTAAGTATCCTCAACCCTCAGCTTTTGCTGATAATTCTGATCTATTGGAAAGTGCTGCCAGTGATTTGGCTTCTGTTGAAGCTGAAAATTCTGACATCTTGAGCGAAGCTTCGGATGTGGTTCGCTCTGCTGAAACTGCTTCTGCTGAATCAGGATCTGGTTCCGGTTCCGGTTCCGGTTCAAGCTCGGCTACTGGTTCCGGTTCCGGTTCTGGTTCCGGTTCCGGTTCAAGATCGGCTACTGGTTCTGTCGGTTCTTCCTCTGCTTCTGCTACTGGCTCCTCCAGTAACGCGGGTGTCTACTTAGCTCCTGCTGGCGCCCTTTTTGGTGCTGTTGCCGTTGCCTTGTTGTAACAGTGTCATTTCGTCTGGTTACCAAACACTACTGTAATACACAAAAATGCTATTAACTGACCATTCTCTAAATAAAATAATGTATACGGTCCTTTTAAGTCATCTAAGATGTCCCTTATAATTACCCTCCATATAATCAATATGAACATAAGCTCTTTCAACCATTGGTAAACTTTCTATCGAATATTGGAGAGCTTCGGCAATATCGTGACAATCTTTAAACGACATTTTGAATTCTTCGAATGCAAAAACAACGTCAATTTCAACATTGACATTATCACCAACATGATACACCTTCAAAGCCGTAATTTGTTTAATAGTCTCAGCAAACCGATATGCCAAATATAAAATGATTTTATAATCCTCCTGGTTGGCCACAGCTCCGGTTAAATTATCAATATGTTCGTATGCGGTTTTACACCAAATAACAATCACATAAATCAGAAGTAAAAATGCTCCCAAAGGATCCAACCACCAAATATTGAGAAAATATCCAATGGTAGGCATTAATAATGAAACAGTATTGAAGACAATGTCGGTTAATGCATCAAGTGCAAGTGCTTGAACAGAACTAGAGCTGCTCTTTGCACACCATACAAAGCAAGCGAATTTGCTTAAAATTGTCAATAACATAATGGAAATGGCAGCACCTCCGATTTTCACAGTGTGACGTTCTGATGGGTTGCTTAAAAAAAGGGCTTTGAACGATTCTTGACCAACTTGAAAAAATGAGATAATGATAATTACCAGAAATACCAATACCCCTAATGGTTCTAATCTTGATCTTCCCACAGGGTAAGAATGTTGACTTTTCCAATCTTTATCGGTTGAAAGTTTGTTAGCAATGTAGATAATAAAAGTTGATAAAAAGTCTAAAATCGAGTCAACCAAAGAAGCAACCACCGACATAGATCTTGTCAAAAGAGAAACAACGATTTTACCCACCAACAACACGAAGTTGACAAAAAAATTCACGATAATGGCCAAATACACCGCTTGGCCATCTTCTTCAGCATTATACCCTAAGAACTGAGCACCCTCATGGTCAACATTCCCGGGAACATCATAAAATTTGGAATACTTCGAATTGGTAGTATTGACACTCACATCGTTCTCAATAGCAGCGGCAGTAGCACCATATGACTTGGGTGAAGTTTCAGTTTCTTCATCAACCTCGGCATGGGTAGGCAATACATTTGTTCTATTTTCTCCATAATTACTTAACATATTATAATGGATACGACCAGCGTCTAAGTAATTATCAATCTCTTGAAACCTCTCGATAAGATAGTTTTGCTCCTTATAATAACCTCTTACCTTTTTATTTTTGATCTTAGAATAATCAGTATAGAAATCGTACCAATGACATAGGCTTTGATAATTTCCAATTAACCTGGTAGGCCTCATTGATGAGAGTCTCCTTTGGGACTCCTCGTCCATGGAGTAGAGACTGCCGTTCTCCAACCCCCCTCTAGAAGCTGGTAACGTAAATGTACTTGAATTTCCTATAAGAAAATTGCCATCAAAGGCTGGATTGGCATTTGTCACAGGATAATGACTTCCAAGCAATTGATGAAGCAACGGAGGTTTAGGTTGGGATTGGTTGGCTCGATGGAGCTCGTTCACCGAGATTGAATACCTTCGGGCTAGTATAGGAGTTTCAGACTGAGAAGTGTCAAGAGGTGGAGACTGTGATGGGCGAGGTTCATGAACCCCAAGAGCTCCCAATGCTCCAGTACTCATTCTATTGAGATTACTGGAGGAGAACGATTTCCGTTTGGGCACGTTTTCGGGAGTCTTGGGACGTAGAGGACTAGTTTCAGACGAATCCATAGGAGCAAGGAAAGATTGAAGATGAGGATGACTCAAATGACTCAAGGAGCAATAGAACGCTGGTGAAGTGGTTTCAAGTTGAACAACAAGGCTTGATGGCTGGACGGTGAAGACTAGTGGAACAGATAACGTAGGTTATGAGATAGGTATGTAGTTATAATTTTATGGTTTTTCAGTCAAAATCGGAGTCGGCGGAACGAAGCCGAGGCGAAGCGTTTTAAAGGGTTTCGAGCCGGAGTTTTCATAAGCCAACTTAACAAGCCAATCCAAAGGCTCTAATATACGGCTTGGTCTTGCATAACCATACAGGTCAAGCCAATTTTACTTTGAGTATTACATGTATAACCGTTGAGTTGCGTCAGTAAGATAAGGATGTAGTCATCGATGACTACTGATGTTTTATGGCTTAACTCGAATGAGGTTGTAATGGTTACGTCGGGAAATAGCCTAATTACCGAAACTCAAAACCTCTCTTCCGCCATGTGTCTTCAAAAGAGGCCAATAGCCACTATGTCGTGTATGTTCTTGACAGTTCGGATTGGTTCATGAGCATAAACCTGGGGATGAACAATGTGAGTATTATTTAACATGGACATTGACACAAAGCGACCTTTGAGCCAATTACTCCCTAGTTTTGTGGTCTGAGTTATAGAATGTAGCGGCGTATTCTTTAGTGTTACCATTTGGTTCAATATAGTGAACTAGTCATGAGAAACAGGTAAATCGGATTAAATTAATTATCGACTTTAAATGGGAGTGTTAAGGGTACAAAGTGACGCTCATGACAGAAATGTTTTGGGACCCAAATGGGGGATTACGTCTTTTTCAAAAGTGAATTTCCCTTCGGCAAATTTTGAAAATTTATCTAATATATTTGTGCCATGTGCTTCGATCTGGAGTTCACAATCAAAAACAACTAAAGTTACAATAATTGCTTCATAGCACTTTCTTCTGGTCAGCTCGTTCTTGCTGTTGTGTCGATCTATACCAGATTTCTCTTCCCAAATGAACGAGTTTTTATATCGATTTACTCGTCTCAAATTATCATTCCTAAGCTTTCAGTTTCCAGTATTTTTATCAGCTCTCTTTCAGCCTTATATCACCTTTGAAGTGTGGATAAAGAATTTTTTTTCTTGAAAACGACTCGCTTAGAAAACAGCTCAAATTCATAGGTGGGACCCTTTACAATGCTTCACCATCAAAATAAACCTATACCACTTTAATTAAATAACTGTTTGAGTTCTTTTAAAGTTCACTTCAAATGGTCCCATTTAGTGTGCGACTTTTGTGCACTATACCCTAATGCAGATTACCCGGACAAAAAATTTTCTATAAAACCTACGGATCGCCCACATCCTCTCACCAAATTCAAAGGTATGTCTATCCAGACTGTGAAGCCTGTCATCTGTGATTAAAACTATGATATAACTTTTTGACTGAGGATGTAAATGCAGGACAAAAATAAAAGGAATTCTTCGTTTATGAGTGGATGACAGCACCAGTCTCTAGACTATTGGATTGTGCTAACCTCAAGAGTATGTGACTTTTTTTATGCTACTAAATGATGAATTGTTACACAAACATTCTGTCCCGGTGAACCCTGAGCCATGGATAAAACATGCATCACCATCTGACCAAAAGCATTTCTTTTGTTTTGAAGTGTACTAACTCGTCAGATTGAAAAGTCGATCGATTCCCTAGAAATTTTCAAATGAATCTATAGGAGTCATCTTCTAAGAGTCTTAGGAGATGTTTGGGAGAACCGGTTCTTTTCCACTACTATGTGAGTAATTATATGATGAAAAACTTTATTTTCAGTTCTGCTTCTGAACCAAAAATTCCTGAAGATAACCCTTACCAAAGCTCAATTTCTGACAATTACTCAATAATTAGTGGAATCCTGGTTAATGTAGTATGTAATACTCCTAAGTTTGATTCATTAATAATCTCAAATCAATCAATTCTCTATAATATTCTCTACATTATGATGTTACAAATCCGAATACTTTTATTCTAATTTTTTCTCTTATACTTGGAAGATTACCACCTTACCGTCAATACCTGAAGTACTGACTTGGTTAGGAGAGAACAACTTGATACTTGAAATGGTATTTTGATGGATAGTACTTAATGCCTTTTTGGAGCCTGCACTAGGTTTGTTAACTCTACCCTTCAAGTCCATTTGCTTGAACATGTTCAATGCCTGGTGGGACGAGATTTCCTCATCTTCGTCTTGGTTTTCAGGAACATCCTTGATCAAGTCCTTCTGAGATTCCACCTTGTAAGCTTCTTGCCAATCTTGTTCATTCCCTTCAAAAACAATCAAATTACAGTTATGGCCACCAATAACTAGCTTGGAATTAGTCAAAAATACCAAACTCTTAAATGCCAAATAACTTGTTCTCACATTAAGAATCGATCTAGGAGGTTGGTCTTCTCCAGCAGGATAAACCACTCCGAGAGATCCATCATGAGAGACAAAGGCCAAAGCATTACCATCAGGACTAAACTCAACTCCATGGATCCAGGCTCCAGTTTCATTGATAAAGTCTCCACACAAAGTTTGGAATGGTAATTTGGACCCCCAAACCGTAGGCTCAGGCTTGCTATCCAAACCCTTGATATAAGCACTGAAAACACGAGCGTGGCCATCGGTGGATCCCGCAGCCAACAACACGTTGTTAGGGTGCCAGCTCAAACTGGTGATAGTGGATTTCAATGGTTTCTTCAAATGTTTAGAGACCCACCAGTCATTTTCAGCTTCGTAGTAACAAACAGCAATGATTCTATCAGAAGATCCAACAGCAAACTTGCTTCCATCTGGAGACCATTTACAAACAGTAGCAGCACGATTAATTCTCAATAATACCAACGTAGGCTTATACTCACCAGAAGTGGTATCGTATTCCCAAACCAAGGCATTTCTATCCTGAGAGCAGGTCAAGATACGTGCACCATCTGGAGAAATATCCACAGAGGTAACTGTCTTGTCATGACCTTTCAAAGTGGTGAACAAACGAGGCTTTTGGTTCAAGTTGGTGACCTGGTAGATCTCGACGGTGTTGCCTTTGGTGATGGCCAACAACGACTTATCGGGGGAGAAAACGTGATCCTTGATGGGTTCGTGACCCAATTGGTAGACGTGAGGTGCAGACATGATGGATTCAGGAGTCAACTCTACTGATATGGGGAGTACGGATAGATTGGAAGATTCAAATGTGCAGGAGCCGAGAGGGTACAGAATCAACTGAAATGGTTCCCATACAGTCTGAGATTGTTGGAAAAAAGGATGATAAAGTACGAATAGCGTAAAGAGTAGGAGAAACTGTTCACCAGTTCTTGACTGGAGGAAGCTATGAGAAAATCACTTTATTTGATAGTGTAATCTCATTTGGGTTTGTAGAATATACGGAGAATTTAGTGAGCCCTCAAAGGTCCCCAACACAAGAATAATCGTAATGGTACTAGATAAATATAGCAAAGGTATTGTTCCAGATAGTATGGTTGGTCACCCACCTCTACAATAACACTTAATACTACATGTTTATACCAATGTATTTAATTAAACAGTATATGAATCAAGCGGGAGCTAGAACAGTATACAATCCGCAGGTCCACAATTAATACCGGAGTCAATCATAATGACAGTCCCAGGATCTACAAAATTTTGCCTTTTTGTCTTTACATCTTCAAGATTTGTAACTCATTTTAAGGATACAGAACTAACCTCCTTGTTGCTTAACATCCAAGAAAGACTTGACCTTTTTCCATGCGGATTGTACTTTAGGATTTTTAATTCCAGAAATGTGACCGTCCAACTTTCCAACAAGAGCTCTGAACAAGTTTGCGGTTTCCTTGTTGTAAAGAATTCTCAACCAGTAGAAAATCAAAAACAATGACAATTGGTAGCCACTGGTATTTTGAAAGAGAAGAGTTCTGACGAATAAGTATACGATGAGGAACAACTCGTCGTAGGCAATCAAAGAAGCCAAATAATCTGCTTGTTTAAGTACAAACTTCAATTCCTTGTGGGCTGACAATTGCAACACCGCAATAAGCAAGAATGGAATAAGTTTGGTGATAGACTTAAAGGTAAGCACCCAGACTACCGACAACACAAGGTACTGGAAGTTCTGCTGAGCAATCATGGTGGTGGCTGGAGGTAAATAGTGTAAGCCAAACTTATGGGAAGATGTTGCAACGAGAGCAACAATAGCACCAAACAAGGCCAAACGGTAAGTAATCAGGGCCACGTAGTAACGATTGATACGCAAGATCCGAAGTACGATGAAGATAAGTCCCGAGACCAACGTGGTTATATGGCCACCAATCCAGGCCTTGAATTTAAGAGGATTGGCTGCTGGGTTGGCCTTGATAAGACGCTTTTTGCGCTGGTCTGGACGAACCGTTTCGTTTGTGACATTGGCAGCAGTTTGGGCCGCTTCATTCAGAGCAAGTGCCTGGGCGCCAGCTTCAGTGTGACCATTGGGAAGCGATTCGGTTTCAGACATGGTGTCGAAGTGGTGACTGGTGATAGATGAAATGTCACTATACTTCGCGTGGTGTAGGGGATGCAAGTGCAGGAAGCAAGATCTCTAGAATTGACATAGATGGAAGTCAATCATGTGTTTTTTTCAGTAAATAAAACACTGTGGGACGGATTTTCATCTAATGGTATCGTCGTATATATTCTGATGAATTGTGTGTAGCAAAAATACTGCTTCCTTCCCTTTCGAGGTATTATGATTGATAAATAATGAATGTTTAATGAGCAAAACAACCACTGCTGGTTAATAATGATAGAAAGTGTTGTTATTTTTTATTAACAAATATTAAGTCTAATTGCTTAGTTGCCGTCCCATCAGGCTCAACATAATAGCTAGTTTATTTACCCGTTTTTCAAATTTCATCGGGAGTGTTTTATGTCACACACATTTAGAATATTTAGAATAATTCAAATAATTCACACTGTTTATTCTTCTTTAGTACGGTGCCCTTATTCTACTTTCCGTCTTTATCGTGCTATTTTCCATCTTCTCCATCAATAATTTCTCCATCAATTTCACTTATATTAACATCTTCTAGCTAATCAGACTATTTCCTGCACCACAATTGACGCGATAGTAAACACCATGACTGAACCATCTGAAACCAACTACGCCCACAACGGGCTTGTCACTCCTCTCGAAGCTCAGATCCTTGTCCAGTACCAACTCCTCGCCAAGCAGTTGAACGAACTCTCGCTAGAAATCCAACAATTGACCAATAAGAGAGCTCAAACTGAAGCTGGAGGGTCTGCCCATCAGCTTTCAGAGAACATGAGGAACTTGGAGATGAAGATCGGTTTGATCCACACGTTGTTCAAGGGTGCTGTCTACACGTTGTTCTTGGAACAGGACGGTGATACCACAAACTGATTGTCAATACCCAAATACTAAGAAAAAGTTGATGTTCCCAAAACTACAAAATCGAGCTTACAATGCTACCAATCTGTTCCGTCACATCAGCTCCAAGCTTCAGTGGCATTCCCGCTGGCACATCCCAATGTTTGGGCTTCTATGGCGTCGAAGTGGCCACTTAAGCTTTTGAGCTCAATTGATATTGAATTATGACGGAAGAAGCCGATTCGGGGATGCACAGATACATAAAAAGGAACAAAATGCCAACCTGTGCACTAAATCTTCGTCTTTATGTGTCAACAACCCAAATTTCACTATTTTCATTATCAGGCGATTTTGTCAAAATCATGTCATAAACAATTCTTTTTCTTGTGTGCCTGCCATCCGTGTTAACCGAGTGTTCGATCGACTGACATACACCTTCGTATCCAATTCTACCTTGATGTTATCTGATTTGATCAATCTATTGGCTTGGTTTGACTCCAGCTTGATGTTCCACGTGAAGCATCGCGTATAATATTAATTTTCGTCAGAGTCAAAATTACCACTATATAAGCTGAAAAATTGGCTGTATCTACAAATCTCATCTTTGAAGTTCGACTGTCACCTCCACCACTAACAGCTCTCTCTAACGCCACTACCGGTTCAAGTGAAGTCTATCTATTTATTGACTCTACCCAGCACACGTGACGCCCATCTCCATAAAAGCAGCCAAACCCGCACATTTCCCTACCATTCCCAATCGACACCATGAGTGAATACGACAAATACTCCACCCCATTATCCTCCAGATATGCTTCTGTTGAGATGTCCCAGATCTTCTCCCTCAGAAACAGATTTTCTACTTGGAGAAAGTTGTGGTTGAACTTGGCCATTGCTGAAAAAGAAGTTGGTCTTGATATGATCACCGATGAAGCCATTGAACAAATGAAAAATCACCTTGAGATCACCGACGAAGAAATTGCTGCTGCTGCCAAGGAAGAAGCTATTGTCAGACATGATGTCATGGCCCATGTTCATGTTTTTGGTAATACCTGTCCAAGCGCCGCTCCAATTATTCATTTAGGTGCAACCTCTTGTTATGTTACTGATAACGCCGATTTGATCTTCTTGAGAGATGCCTACGATGTCATCATTCCTAAGTTGGTCAATGTTATCGACAGATTGAGTAAGTTTGCTTTGGAATACAAAGACTTACCTGTTTTAGGATGGACCCATTTCCAACCTGCTCAATTGACTACTGTTGGTAAAAGAGCCACTTTGTGGATTCAAGAATTGTTATGGGACTTGAGAAACTTTGTTAGAGCCAGAAATGATATTGGTTTGAGAGGTGTTAAAGGTACTACTGGTACTCAAGCTTCTTTCTTATCTTTGTTCCATGGTGATCATGATAAAGTTGAAGCTTTGGATCAAAGAGTGGTTGAATTACTTGGTTTCGAACATGTTTATCCAGTTACTGGTCAAACTTACTCCAGAAAAATCGATATCGATGTCTTATCTCCATTGGCTTCTTTAGGTGCCACTGCTCATAAGTTTGCTACTGATATCAGATTGTTGGCTAACTTGAAAGAAGTTGAAGAGCCTTTTGAAAAGTCTCAAATCGGTTCCTCCGCTATGGCTTACAAGAGAAATCCAATGAGATGTGAAAGAGTGTGTTCTTTATCAAGACATTTGGGAGGATTATTAAGTGATGCCATTCAAACTGCTTCTGTCCAATGGTTTGAAAGAACCTTGGATGACTCCGCTATCAGAAGAATCTCTATTCCTTCTGCTTTCCTAACTGCCGATATTTTGTTGAGTACCTTGTTGAACATCACCAGTGGATTGGTGGTATACCCTAAGGTTATTGAAAGAAGAATTGCTTCTGAATTGCCTTTCATGGCTACTGAAAACATCATTATGGCCATGGTTGAAAAAGGTGGTTCTAGACAAGAGTGTCACGAAGAAATCAGAGTGTTGTCTCATCAAGCTAGTGCTGTTGTTAAACAAGAAGGTGGTGATAATGACTTGATTGAAAGAGTTAAAAACACTGAATACTTCAAACCAATTTGGAACGAATTAGATACTTTGTTGGACCCATCTACTTTCGTTGGAAGAGCTCCTCAACAAACTGAAAAATTCGTTAAGCAAGATGTTGCTAAGGCTTTAGAACCATTCAAAAAGCACATTAACGACGAAAGTGTCTCCTTGAGTGTTTAGGTATAGTACTTCCGCTCGGGTAGCATAAATTAACAATATAGGGAGAAAATTTACTAAACATATACACAAGAAATTAATCAACTAATAACCAATTCAATGGTTATATTTGTAGTCTACTTGGAATCACTGAATATAATATAACATTAACCCATTTAGCATACAAAATAAAACTAACATCTTTATGAACTAGGACATGCCAGCATGTTGATCTTTTTCATAATAATAACCTCAAAATCGAAAACTTAAAACATCTATAACAATTGATCTATTTCGTAACATCATAATTAAGTCGGGGACTAAGCAAGTTTGAAAGACAACCAAGTTTGAAAAATTCACCTGAACATTTTTTAATTCACCTGAACTCTTGAAATCTATGGTGATCCTTTGTGTGGGGATTCCTGGAGTTTTGGAATCGATGGAACTGCCCCTTCAAAATGTTGCATACTTCTGATCGGTGCTATTGGAGGAAATGGCTTAAACATGCCATTATTAGTACCGGTCAGTTGTGGAATACTTTGTGGTGGTCTCATAGCTCCAACACGTAAGCTTGGGGACATACGAGATGTCGGAGGTGGTGGTGGAAAGCTTGACAGTGTATGAGAATATGATACATCTGGTTGAAGAAACTCGTTACCAGGAAGAGGTAATGATTCCTGAAGAGGGAAATTGGGGCCCGTTGATGATACTTGAGGGTTTGAAGTGTAATAAAACTTTGGAAAAGAAGGGGGTGGAAGAGTAGGTGGTGGGAGTTCATCGCCTAACTTGGGTATTTTATTGCTCTTGATACTGGGCCTCTGTGGATTGGATGATGTCGATGATGCCAGAATAGATGGTGCAGCAAATTGAGGCACCAATTGTTGTGGGACTGGCTCGCTTAAATCGGAAGATTTGACATTACTGTTACTTTCTTCAATTCTCTCCTTTTCGAAATTCTGTGACTCTCGGAGTAATCTCTTGTATTCTTTGATGATATGTGCACATGGAAATGTTACGAAAACGTCACGGCCATACTTGTCGGTATTGGGGTTTGTTAAATTGTGTTCATCTTCATCCTCATTTATATCGATAATTCCATTGATTAAATCTCGTTCAAACATCCTCTCATCGGTGTACAATGCACAATTAACCTTTTGGGGAATCAAATATATCTTCATATCACTCTTGTATCTTGGTCTTGCTACGATCTTTTTGATGAAAAGATTCGAGGGAACTCCTGCCCTTGTACCAAGACTATATAACATTTCATCCATAAAGTCAAGATCATCGATTAATTTAATATCACCCGTATGGGCGGTTTCAAGTTTCAAGATAACAGAGCCATCATAATCTTCACTGGTTGATCTGGTAACTCTTATGAGCGAGTAATCCTTGATACCGAAAAGAGAATGAATGGCAGTATCTAAGGAATTGAAAGTAGTCAAAAACGAACTTTTCCTGGATTCATCAGGTGAATCCCGGCCAGCCTCTGGAGAACCTTCGGATGGAGAGCTCAGTAGGTTGAAACTTTGAAGGATTTTATTTGATATTCCTGAAAGATCCACGAGATTATTATCAATGAGTTTGACTGATTTGGAGACCAATGCCTTTTTAGAAAAGTTATTTGTGGGAATTTGGTTAGTTACAAAGCTCATCCCTGGATTTGAATCTATGGTTGTGCCTTTGTAAATTGAGTACACTTCTTTTTTATTCGTAAACGGAATAAGGGTATTGTAAAGACTCAAAAGGTTATTGGCCAAGGATAATTTGATCTTAAGTCCTGCTTCTAACGATTTCACATGAAGCTTAGAGTTCGCACCGGGATTGGCAGTAAATTGGTCATTATCATATTGGTACCCCTTTTCACTTGCAAGTTGGTGACGACCTTGAGCCTTTTTCGATAGTGATTTTCTTCGAATGGCAAGCTTAACGAACTTCTTATTTATTAAGAATCGTTTATTAATCTTGGGTCTAGGAATGTTATGGTTCTGGAATGTCACAGTATTAGAAACAGTTGGCGTGGGTTTGGAACAAGGAAATCCTGACACCGTTGAAGCCCGAGACGATGACGACAGACTACTTGCATTGGAAAAGATCGAAGGTGTGGAGGAAGATGAGCCCGAATTATAACCCGACGAAACAGACCCTTGACTATAACTTGAAGAAGGAGTACTTCGAATAGATAACTCGGGTCTTCTTACTTCGGGATCCTCCCCATTTTGATTTAACATTTCCGAAATACCAATCATGATACTTTCTTGGGGGGTTTGCTAGCTGTTACAGCTGCTTGGGGATAGGGCAGATGCCTTAGAGGGCACTTATGGGAGGTTGCAAACGAACCTAACAATGCGGCAAGTGACTCAACGAATTAGTTAAGGGTAGTGCTAATATTGACTAAACCTAAAGAACAATTAATTGAAGGATAGGAATGAAATATTGGGAAAATTCGAATAAGGAGCACTAGAATATATTTTATACAATTTTTAGTGGACCATCAAAAAACTTAAATATGTCTTACATTAAGTGGGACCTAGAAATGTCTCACTTTTTGTGTTTGTTGTTGTTTAAAAAAATGACAGAGGCAAAGTGTCTGAGAAAAATGTTAGGGTAGTGGGGAAAACCAGGGGCAAAATTGAGGAAACGCTCAAAACAATCCTTCATACATACATGAAGTTTATATCATAATGTATACACCTAGGTTATGAGGCTTGGATTCAGTCGATATCTCCTCTGAACGGAAATATCCCTGCTATATCTTTTATCTCTGGGTCAAACTTAACCAATCCAAGACAGTAAAAATTTATTGTCTGCATTAAGCGGGGCTCGCAATTGGTTTGCATACAGGACGCATGTCTCAGAGATGCTGACCATTTACGATTGTGTGTTTTGTTTAACTAGACCCTTAACTATTGCGGCAAGGGTGTCGTACTCGCCACGACACCCCTTTATTCTCAATGCGGTTATATTATAAGTGTCGCAGCATCATACTTTGATTCCCAATTTGTGTTCCACCTAAAACGGTCACCTATAACGCAATTATAACTACTCCAGTTTACCCGATTATATACTCTCACCATTGGACCACCTATGACAAAGACAGCAACTATAGGTTTACTTTAGTTTTAATGTAAAAACAAGAAATTCTACGATCACTTTACCCCTAGACACTCTCGTCTACGGCTCGGAACGTCGGCCTGCCAATTTCTTTACAATGGTTGGCTCAATTACACATGGTAAAGTTGATCTGACAGTAACATGGTCACATTGTCAAGAACCGAAACACGACATCCGAAGCCATTATCCTGTGAAGTTGTCCAAAAGTGAATCGATTCAAATATTTCCCATTTTTTTTGGTCTTTTTCATACTGAGATTGAACGATGAATACATGTAGTCTACCTATGTTATTTCTCGAAGCCTCAAATCGTAGCTATCGACATGTTTTTTGGAAAAAAGATGACGATTCTTTTAGTGTCTGAGAATTTAGTGTCTGATGTCAAACTTTTTGTCAAATTTTTTGTCAAATATATTGTCACATATTTTGTCAAAAGATATAGCAACTAAAAGACTGCGCTTAACGATGGTGACATTTTGCACCGTTCACCAAGGGCTCAAGTGAAATCTTATTGTGGAGTTACTGGATCGAGACAACGTCTAAGAAAATGAAGCATTTGATTTACACGGTATCGGCTCAATAAAGTTGAGGTTAATTCAAACTCAATCGCCGCAAATGTATTAAGCCACAAATTAGGCTCATTTTGTCACTATATTATGGGTCTAATCAACGTCCAGTTGATTTATTCGTTTCAAGTATTGGGTAATGTTTTAGTTAATGCTTGATTTTAATACCAACCCTTCATAAACTCGTAAAAACTGACTCTGTAGCGTCTTTATCACGAATTGCACATTGATCCATATATCTTCAAAAATTTCTTTCAACCATATCTCTGCGTGGTGTAGAATACTTCAAAGGCGTATCGGGTTAATTCATATCTAATACTGTAATATTTTAATCAATTCCAAATTTGTTTAGATTTTAGGGATAATAAATTGACGAGTTATAATTACAGTTAAAATACTAAAATCTGATAACGAGAAATTGTATCAAATTGACATCGCACCAAATAAGTCAATTCAACGACGATGAGACACAAATACCTTATCACATCCTCAGCTAATACCCATATTATAAAATAACGGTATACCACACGTTGCAACCAATTCTACAGTACCTATATGATGCCTATTATTCTCTATTTATTATTTTCATTAACAATTCTTTCTAAAAATTTGACCCTTGGTTGAAGTTTCTGTCCCTAACTCCCAATTCACCACTCAAGAAATCGTCACTACTGACTTTTTCATTCTTTCTCCAGAAGGTCCAACCTCCGTTGTCGTATTGTCTATTGGATCTCTTCTTCAAGTAGAATAATACTGCGACGATACCAATAAGGATAGAACCACCAACACCTACGACGACACCAACAACAATTTTATTGGTGTTGGATAAACCACCATCATCATTGTTCTTGTTTTGATCGGATGCAGCCGATGGGGAAGCAGTGTTTGCAATAATAGAAGTACTGGTTACAATCACAGTTTTACCATTGTCAACCGATGAGAAGGTAGTAACCGAGTGAGAAGTAGCAGAAGCAGAAGTAGATCTACTGCTGGAGGAAGAACTTCTTGATGAAGAACTGGATTGCGAGTCGGAAGATGACTCGGAGCTAGAAGAAGATTGTGAGTCCGACGAGGATGCAGCGGAAGAAGATTCCGGAGCAGAAGTGGACTGAGCAAACGACAGGCTACTGGAAGAGCTTCTAGAGGAGCTGGACAGTGAGGATGTGGTGGAAGCTTCAACAGTAGACAGTTGACGAGTGGATGAAAAAAAGTCGAAACTGGAACTGGAACTGGAACTCGAGGAACTAGAACTGGAACTGGAGGAACTGGAACTAGAACTTGAGGAAATCGAAGAAAACGTATTGGATGGGAAAGTAGAACCAAAAGAGTCAAAGCCAGTGTTAGCGAATAAAGTACTACTTTGACCAAAACCAGTGGAGTTTGAGCTGGTGGAGTCAGCACGCTTAGCGAATACCTCGGTGGTGTTAGTCAACTGGGCCAAGTCTGAGGAATCGGCAAATGAGTCCAACAAGGAAGAAGAGTCGGAGCTTTCTTGGAAATCATCAACATCTGTCATCTTGTATGTATGTGTATGATTAGCACAGTGCATCGTACGACCAAAATAGCCCAAAACAAGGGCCATCATCACGATGGCCAGAATAATCAAAGTCTTGAACACTCTGACTGCATTTCTTTTGGTTGTGGAGGTTTTGGTATTGATATCTTGAACCTGGCCCTTTTGGACATCGAGGGTTTCGAAATGTTGCTTTTCATCAACAGACTTTTCATCCATAGAATCTTGGGGCAAGAGGCCTTGCTTCTCGTATTCTTTGGCTTCTGTATCCATCGTAAGCGAATGAAGATGGTCAAAAGTAAAAGTGAATTATAAAAAACAAACGAGGCACAAAAATTTATGGTACGCTAAAAATTATAACAATAGACGAAGCAGGTGTGGAGCGATCAGGAAGATATTTAATAATAATCTTATAAGGGTATCACTAATGTACTACCAAAAATAGTGACTTACTTATTAGGTTAGTGGGGATGCAACCGTATTACTACCGTTTATGTGGTAGATTAGGTTTGTCATGGCGCAGTTGTGATGGGTCACTTAGAGGCAGTGCGGGTGAGAAGGGGCCACCTTAATTAACAATCAACTTTTAACAATTAAGAAAGGTGGTGGGTGAACACGGTCAATCCAAATACGTGAATTAAGGTAAGTCTCTATAGAATAGTCTAATACTTGAGTATTCATCGTAAATCATTATATTAGGGTTGGAGCCCGTGTAATATTAGCGAGGCGTTCCAGGCGGTGGTCCCGGTACCTGTGAATCATGTGACGACTTCTAGAACAAAGATTCGTCACTGGTTATCACCCGAAACTCTGACTCCTGACCCCCTGTAGTTCGAGGTCTGTTATTGGCTCTTTTTCTTTAAGAAATAGCACAAGTAGAGATGCGTAAGTACAGTGCATTTTGTTTTCTCGGACCTATTTGGAGTCTCGCCCGAAGGTGTATTTGTTTCAAATGAAAAGTACTTGTGTTTCAAGTACGAGATTAAGAATGAAGCTGAAACAATTTTTAGTTACATAGTCGACCCAAACAAATTTTTGTTAGTCCACCAAGCATTAAGTTATCCCAATTCGCTTCCTGTCTTTATTTCAGTAAACCAGTCTGACGCCATAGCAAAATTAAAGTAAATTCTACTTTTGAAGACAAATATCTGCCACTGACATGATAATGTCCAGGTTTCTAGCTTTGAATACGAGGTACTTCTATTGTTTTTCTTTTATTTTTTAAAGGATCTGGTACACAGATCTTACAGGGGCAAATTTTATAAATTTGAGTTTATTGCACCTTGCACTCACATGTGAATCTATCGTAGTTAATCCCATCGTCAGTACTTGCCATATTGTACAATATTGATGATCGTGATAAAGCAGACGCGATCACGTGCGCGTGGACCCTTTTTTCTGGTGCTTTCGAACATTTTCTAGAAGGTTCCACAAAGTTCTACCGAGCACCATAATGGCTGCAAATCTTCCAGAACCTTCGTTGCCACCATCACTACGCCTTCATCATTTGCCATCATGAACTCTATAAAAGCACTTCCGATTCTCAACTAAACATCATTCAATCAATTACAATTCAAACAATGTTCGCTTATCATCAACCATCATTTACCTCTCTCCTCGGTTACCTCGAAGAGCAACAAGACAGAGAGAGATACATTCAAGCTCAAAGAAATGCTGCTGCTGCTATTGCTGCTGCTGCTGCTAGAAACAGCCCTAAGATCATCAAAAAGGTTGAAACTGAAGATGCTTACCAGATTCAAATTTTTAAGAGTGCCGGTAACTTCAATAGTTATGAAGTTAAAGCTTTAAAGCCTCAAGGTTATGGTGCTTATAACTCAGGCTTAGTCAACTTGGTTATCGAGTCTGTTCCAGAAAACTTTAGAAAGGTATTCCAATTCAATTTGGAAGACATTAAATTATCTGAAGTTGACTGGGAATGGTACCAATCAAAGAATGTTTTGGTTTTGAACATTCCTAAGAAGATCAAGCTTTGCCACGATGCTGAAACTCTTGCTGCTTTGTTTGGTTTACAATTGAATCCAAGATGTGGTTGTTCAATTGCACAAAATGATGTGGAAAGACAAAGTAGAGAAAAAGCTGAAGTTGAAAGAAAACAGGCAGAAAGAAAAGAAGCCGAAAGAAGACAAGAACTTGAAAGAAGACAAGAACTTGAAAGAAGACAAGAACTTGAAAGAAGGGAAGCTGAAAGAAAGGAAGCTGAAAGAAAGGAAGCTGAAAGAAAAGAAGCTGAAAGAAAAGAAGCTGAAAGAAAGGAAGCTGAAAGAAAGGAAGCTGAAAAAGCACAACGAATTGCCGCTGAAAGAGCTAGAAGAGAAGCTGAGGTAAGAGTTAGAAAAGCTAAAAAAGCTCAAGAAGAGGCTCAAAAGGAGCTTGAAGCTTTAGCTAGAAAGGAAGAAGAAGAAAGAAATTCTCAACAATCTTACGGTCCTATTTTTGGAGAATCAATTGGAAGACAACAAGAAGAGTTTGTCCAAGACTTAATCTCCCAAATATTTGGAGTTCCATTGAAATATCAATCCAAGTATTTCAAGCCTGAACCGGTCAAGAAAACAGAAAGTGTCCCTGAATCGCCAAAGAAATCTGTTAACTTCCAAAATTCTGAACCAGAAGTTGCAAGTAAGAAAGAAGAAAAGCATGATTTCTCTGATTCTGAATCAATTTCTTCAGAACCAGAAACAGCTGAAAGTACACCAGCCTCCAGCCCTGCTCCACCAAAAGAAAAATCAGGATTGCTGAAGGTTCCATCAATTGAAGAAGTGGAAGACGAAGAGTTTGTGATTTTCAGAAAAAAGTTTAACGAACAATAAGTAAGTTTGGGGATATCATTTTCAGTTTATAGGATTTAATCAATAATAAAGGACTTTAAAGATCAATACGTAAAATATTTGTAAGTTTATTTAACATTCAAAATCAATCTTGAATTTCTGTATTGGTAGAATTAGCTCGATTCTAGTGGAATTTACCAATTCACAATAAGATTCTAGGCGGGATTAGAAAATCCTAATTTTATCAATTGATGAGGGATACAAAGGGAATGCAAGTCGTGATAGGTTTGGGTCAACAATTCGTCTACTGCAAGCGGAGGAACTAATAAAATTTAAATGAATTCTCATGTAGAATCAGAGTAATTACAGATGAAATCCCGGGCCCATGAAAAATCCATAAGCCTCCTGACTTTTCTCAAGTGTAAATCTGACACTATTACATTTAACTTTATGATGTTGGAAAGACACTCTTAGTGATGGAAATTCACAGTATTCAAAGGTATGTGATACTTCAGAAAAGAATTGGATTCGATACTGGATATACCTCCGGCTGCAAAAAAAAAGGGTGTAAATGATATATACAAGAGAGAAAGAACTTCGCTCTCAAGTCTAGACCTAAAACCAGTGATTCAATAGCTGTTGAAAATAAGTAGTAGAGAGAAAAGAGTTGCAATTGTTAATACTCTCATGATATTGAAGAATCAGACACTTCGAAACTACTTAACTTCTAAAGAACGCAGAAGCAAAGAGTGCAAACAGCAGCTGTAATTGACGAGAAAGGTGTCACTTACCAAGATACTAGTACCATCAATATCTTGCTTGACATTGACTTTTGTAATTCTGTGAGGTTCTCATCACAACTTTCAGACCGTGACGAATATAAAAATAGAATACAGAGACCACCTGCGATGGAAACATTTACTAAATGTGTTTACAAAGCCATAGCATATTGAAATTGATATCCCAAAGAACCAGTGGCTAATGATTCATTTCCCCATATCCAGTCTCGGAACAATATGCCATGTTTTAGAAAGGAGACGGCAAGACACTTTCGTCTAAGTATCTTTGGACATTTTTGACGAAGGGGCTATATAGTGCGGTGCGCATTATCTATGGCTAATTAAAGATTATCAATAAACTTTATTTTCAAAGTCAAATCTCAATGGTTTTGGGCTTTTTCAGAAGAAGGACTGAGAAGAAGGAAGCAAGGAGAAAACTAATAGAAACAAGAGAAGAAGAAAGAATAGCTGCAGCAAGAGCAACCAGGATTTCTCAAGAAAGACGTCGAGAGGAGGAAACCAAAGCAAGAGAGGCAAGAGAAGCACAAGAACTTGCCGATCAAAAAGCCCAGAAAGCCGAAGAAGAACACAATGAAAAGAGACTATCACAAGGTTCAATTCAAGGATATAAGGACATAGTTGACAAAGATCAAGTAGCATTTATGCAAGATGTGTTTTCGAATATGTTCGCTCCTCTTGCTGATGGAGAGACAATGGAGGTGGTGATCACAAAGAATCCTCCTAAATAGCTCTTGACTTAATAGATCAAATTGAGCACATTTAACAAGCAGCGGCATATCACATGTAGCAGTATTAATTAATTAATGTAACAAGAACTGCTGTTGTAAGTAGAAAAATTCGAATACTTTGTACACATAATTATGGGCCATTCTTGGGTTTGGACTTTGTATCATGCTTTCAATTCTTTGAGGCAGTTGAACTGAACCCATGAAATGATCGCGATTACTTGATCATGGGATTATTTAAAAAATTGAAAAAATTGACAAGAGTGTCATTTTCGAAGTATCAAATAAAGCAAAGCAACACTTAAACATGAAATTGGCGAAGCATTATCTGACAAGTAACGATCTGACTTTAGCAGTAAGGATCATTTCAGTGGTCAGACTCAAAACTATAGTCTGGGCTGCCGCGCTACCACACCATTATACACTCCACCACGCCATTGCTATACTTCACTATGTCTAAGTCAATCGCCGTTTTCGGAGGAAATGGATTTCTAGGGAGAAAAATTTGTGAAGTTGGTGTTCGTTTGGGTTACAACGTCACCGCCTTTTCCCGCTCAGGCAAACCGCCCTCCAAGCTACCACCAATAAATGTACCATGGATTAACAAAGTGAAATGGGAATCAGCCGATCTTTCAGATCCTACTACTTACTCGTCTAAGCTAAGTCAGTACGACAGCGTCGTACACTCAGTGGGGATGCTCTTTGAAAACCAATCCTATAAACAAGTGGCCAATTCCAACTTTGAAGCCTTACGTGATGCTCAAAATCTTGCCAATGTGTTGAAGGGGTCAAATCCTATGGAAAAAGACAGTAAGCTTACTTTCGAAGCGGTACAACGTGATTCCGCCGTATTGTTGGCAGATGCCTTCGTGGAAGCCAAAGGTCCTGGTAGTGATCCAGCTTTTGTATATATATCCGCTAGTCAGAAACCTCCATTTGTGCCCGAAAGATATTTGACCACCAAGAGAGAGGCAGAGTTTGAATTATCGTGCAAGGAAGGATTAAGAGTAATCAGTTTGAGGCCCTCGATGATGATCGAGGAGCACAGTGGTCTTAATCCCCGCTCGTTGTTGGGAGGATTGGTTCTGTTAGGAAACTCGGTCAAGGATTGCACAATTGGTGATAGTCTTTCTTATGTCAATGGGTTGCTCAGACCTCCGGTGACCACTGAGCAGGTTGCATTGAGTCTTTACGAGAAGTTGGAGAGTGGGTACCAGGGAATTGTATGGGACAAGGAAATCGCCAAAGTAAGAGGTGGGTATAAGGTTAGATAGGAAAGTTCAAGAGAAACCAAAGGAAAACAGAAGCTTAAAGAAGTTTCAATGTCTAGTTCATGAGCTCGTAATGATAATCATAAGACACTATATTATAGGTTACTGAATATAGTAAATTAATCTGGATACACTTTCTTGACAGGTTATTAAAATAACGTTCGATTGCACTATTTGAATTATCATATATATACATTGAATAACATTATAACGTGTGTTTTGAATAAAGTAGTTTACCGATTTATTGATACTTACTCAGTACCTTATTCTCTGGATATAATACGTAGTTACCATGTTCATTGATTACATTAATGCTATTTTTATCCATCATTAATCATCTATTAATCGTATATATTAGTTTTCATTAATTATTAGTCATTCTCTCAAACAGTTTGTGGAGAAAGAGTCCGTAAATGTTCACTCAACTGCTCCAAAGCAGTCAAGTCGATTTTCCCTTCCAATTCTTGAGGCACAAGAATAGTATCACTATTGACCTCAATTCTCAGACCAGAGGTATAAGTGACCTTTACGACTTCAGAAACTATGCTGGGTTCAGGGCTATTCAATTTTTGCTCCTCAACTTCAGGCGTTTTAGTCTCCTTAACAACAGGGGTCCACCAGTAGACAGGGTATTTTCTAATGATATTTCCAGATATACAGGCCACTGCTATGATAAGCACGGATGAGACGATCTGAGCAGGTAAGTACCACCAACCCATTTCTCTAATCTGTTCTTCCACCAAAGGTAACAACGCTGAAGCACCAGCTGGAGGATGTACACAGTTAAAGATTGACATCAACACCGAAGAGATAGCCACACTAAGCGCACCTCCCACCCACAAGTGTTTGGTTGCACCCATGAGAAAGAGCTTCTGGAGACAAACCCCTACTAACGAAGAAATAAAGTGACCAAAGAAAACGTTTCGAGGTTGAGATAAAGGAGCCTGACTGGCATTAAATAACAAAATAGCACTCGCTCCATAACTGGCAATAATGATTGGCGAATGATGGTGCCAGAACACGGTATGACTTTTGAACACCGCTTCTAACACAATGAGTCCCGCAAATGTCCCTAAAAGCGTTTCCAACCACACCAAATAATCAGGTTGGGGTTTAGGATTATGTCTTCCCAACACTCTTCGTAAGGGATATGGTGCCAGGTCAAGAAAACTGTTGGGTACAAACCGATTGACCCAGTTGTCTATGGTGAACTTGAAGACCATGATATGTGAAACCTGGTGGTTGTATAAGTGACTAAGGGTCTCAATGGGGTTATTATCAATAGGGTCGATACTTTAATGCTTAGTTTTTTCTTTGTGAGCGACTCTTTTGACAGGATCTGATCACTAGCTACTAAGTGGGTTCGATCCTGTGGAATGTGTTGTCTTTAAGTAGTGAATGTCTTCATCTAAACAGCTCTCGGATCGGTTTTATAGATTGTACCAAGTGTGACTCGCTCCAAACCCCGGTTTCGGAGTTTGAACCGTCTCAGATATCCGTTGTCCAGAGTCAAGGATCGTCCTTCACATCGTTTAGTATAATCACGTAATGTCAATGATTAGTAATGTGATGAGAGTTTTAGGCTAGCTAGATTAGTCTACGGCCATACAGCGTTCAAGTCCTGGGTATTATTGAGGGATTTGAAACTACCGCGGATACTTCTTCAAATACCTCCAAATAGAATATAAGGAAATTCAATAAACTCTCCCAAAAAAATTCCTATAAACTATATCCCTGTATATCCAATCCAATAGGAATATCAGTAGAGATGTAAACCACAATGGATAAGAACAATTCATTCAATTTTCCACCAATTGATGATATTAACGTTGTATGCATACGATCTTCACAACCTTCGATTCGTAACCATTAATCGACTTAAAATATTATATTCTAATAATAAACTTAGGCGATATTTTTTACTGCTAACTTACTCATAATGTGGTTTTAAATTAGTCTAATTAACTATAAACAACGATGCATTTAAACACCATAGTATCCATTGGATTGTGTATTTCTCTTTTTAACGAAATACTTCCTGATTTCGTCGGCAATGAATACGGTGCTGCAAAGAAGTGCCAAATGAATCAAATCACTAAAATATAATGCTTCGGTTTGGAAAATGGATTGGAAAAATGGAACGTAAATAGCACAGAATTGCCCGATCAACGAACCAAGTACTGCAAAATTGAACATTTGGTTTGTAAGTCCAATTTCAAAAATCGATTTAGAGTGATGACGACATGCAAGCGCATTGAACATATCAAACATCACAAAACAGGTGAAGGTCATGGTAGTATCTCTAGCAGTAATTTCGTTAACCTTCAGTTCCTTGATGAAAATATATAATGTACCAATAATGATCATAACTGCAGATTGTAAAACTCTTCTAATGACTTGTTTGGTTAAAATTGTATCATTACGTTTTCTTGGAGGCTTATTCATAACTTCTGGATCAACCGGCTCGACACCAAGTGATTGTGCGGGGGGTCCATCCATCAAAATATTAATCCATAAAATTTGCATAGCATTCAAAGGATTTGGTAATCCAAATAATGTGGCTAATGCAATTAATGTTAAAGCAGCGATGGAAGTAGAAAGTTGAAAAGTAATGAAATTTTGAATATTGAAAAAAATCCCTTTACCTTCTCTAATAGCACTTAATATAGTGGAGAAATCATCATCTGTTAATACCATATCTGCTGCTTCTTTGGCAACATCAGTACCATTCTTACCCATAGCAATACCAATGTCAGCCAATTTCAAAGCTGGTGCATCATTGACACCATCACCAGTCATGGCAACAATATCACCTCTTCTTTGAAAGGCTTTAATAATAGTAACCTTATGTTCGGGGGTGGTTCTAGCAAATACTGACACATTTCTAATAACTTCAGATAATGCATCCTCACTTAAGCTATTAATTTGATCACCAGTAATCACGGCATTCTCTCCAACAATAGGCATACCAATTTGTTTAGCAATATGAACAGCAGTAGTTGGAGAATCCCCAGTAATCATAATAACATGAACGCCACCCTTCATTAATGAAGCAATTGATTTACCCACATTTGGTCTTGGTGGATCTTTCATACCAATCAACCCGGTAAATACTAATTCTGTAGGTTCTTCATCTTCTTTTTCACCAACAAATTTTTTGTTGTTTCTAGCAAATGCCAACACTCTTAACCCATCACTTGCCATTTCATCTGATTTTTGTAAAATTGTAGATCTAACTGCATCGGTCAAAGGTTTAATGTTTCCGTTCTCATCATAGTATCTATTAGAAAGGCCAATAATTTTTTCTGTGGCTCCTTTAGCAAGAGTTTCAGCTCTATTCATATCACCAGTATGAACACATACAGCCATATATTTTCTGGAAGATGAGAAAGGTAATTCGTAAGTTCTTTGCTTGGTGCTTCTAAAATCTTCTAAACCGAAATGAGGTAAACATTCCACAAGAGCAATGTCACTTGGATTACCCACGTATTTTTCATTTTCCAGTGAATATCTAGCATTGTTACACACACTTCCACATTCTAAAACCTTGTGTAAGTTATCAGTCAATTGTTCATGGAGAGTTTTATCATCCAATTTTTCAACGACTAAGAAAGGACTATTAAAAGAACCTTTGACATCAGTGGACCATATTTTCGTGACTGTCATATGGTTTTGAGTAAGGGTACCAGTTTTATCAGAACAGATAACATTAACACTACCTAAGGTTTCCACACTAGGTAATCTTCTAACAATGGCTTTATGACGAGCCATTCTTAAAACACCCAAAGCTAAGGTAACAGTAACAATAATTGGCAAACCTTCTGGGATAGCAGCCACAGCAAGAGAGACTGAAATTTGAAACATGTCTAACCAGGAACGTCCTTGGCATACACCTATCAAACAAATGATTCCGATAACAATGAAACTGAATACTGATAAATCTTTACCTAATTTATCCATGGCTTGTTGTAAAGGGGTTTTTGGTTTTTCAATTTCACTCATCATTTCGAAAACACCACCAAATTCTGTCTTTCCACCAGTTGAAACAACAATTCCAGAACCATGACCATCACGAACCAAGGTACCCATGAATGCCATAGAAGTTCTTTGAGTGACCAGAGGTCTTTCTGTGACTACCAAGGTTTCTGTACTCTTTCTAACTGGTCTGTTTTCTCCGGTCAAATTACTTTCATCAATGGATAAATGGACGGCATCAGTTAATCTGATATCAGCAGGGATTCTATCACCTTGAGAAAAATGAACCAAATCACCAGGAACTAAAGATGATGCCAACACGGTGGAGGTGCTTCCATTTCTGGTTAATCTAGCTTCAGCAGGAACCAACTTATTCAAAGCTTCTAATGATTTTTCTGATCTATATTCTTGAACAAAACCCACAGTTACCACAATAGTAATGGCCAAAGTGATAGAAATGGCATCATCAGTATTACCCATCCAGAAACTTATCACTGCCGAACCAATCAACAATAAAATCAATGGATCTTCATAAAAATTCGATAAAAACTTCAACACAATATTCTCTTCTTCATCATTGGATAATTCATTGATACCATGAAGGGCACGACGATTAAGAACATCCTGGTTGCTGGACAAACCAAGTGACAAGTCTGATTGGAAATCACTAACTGTTTCTTCTACTGATTTTTGACAGTACTTCAACGAGGCCGAGTTAGCCCGTGATGACACCAAGTTTTTTGCTTCAAACGGATTTTCACTCATGGTGAGTTAATACCTGGGCACAATTAGAAGGTCGGGGGATTGGACTCGATCGGGGGGTAACACCACTAGTATTAAATCAGTCTAAATATTCACGATGTCTTACTTAGGGTATCTATTACGTCGCATCAAATTTTTACTATGTACGTGTCCGTTTACAGGTTGCGGTCTGGTAGGCTGACAAAAACACTGATGGGGGGTTTGCAGGTTGGCCATGGGCGCGCCAATTCAGGGCTCAGCATGAACGGTGTGAACAGCAGCCTTTGAAAGTCGGTTCATAACGGCGAGTCCAGCATTAGATTCTTCAAGTCCTTCAACTAAAATAAGATCAATTTTAAGTTCATCGGCTTCTCGAAGTAATCGGAATACGTTTCTTGAAGCTTCCTCTCCATTTTGACCCAAGTCCATTTGCACGATTTCGGGGCTGATATCCCGAGTATCCGCGAAGTGTACACTACGGAGAACAGCGATACGAGTTAATTTGGGATCAATATGATTTTCCGCAAGATACTTTCGTATGGCTTGGATTCCGTTACCGCACTCCACAAAAAGTACCACTTTGGCACTAGGTGAATAATGTCTATATTTCATTCCTGGGGTCCGTACTGGTTCCAGTGCCGCGGCCGTTTTTTTGGCTACTAAAGTATTGGCCCATGCTGCTCCTCCATACTGATAAATCTCTTCGATCGATACACCTCCTGGTCTTAAAAGCATAGGCGGTTCACATAACCCATCAATTACCGTAGATTCGACTCCTACTGAACAGGCACCTCCATCAAGAATATATGGGATCTTACCCTGAAGATCGTGATAAACATGACTGGCCAATGTGGGACTGGGTCTGGTGGATGCATTGGCTGAAGGAGCGGCTAATGGAGTGTCGCTAATTGCAATTAATGCTCGGGCAATTGGATGATTAGGAATTCGCACTGCGACTGTGGGTTGGTTGGCGGTCACTAGTTTGGACACGGGGGATGCTTCATCTACGGGAAGTAAGATCGTAAGGGGACCAGGCCAGAACTGATCAATTAGGCCTTGATACACAGCGGGAATCTCATAATTGGCAGGAAGGATCTTTCTTTTAAGCTGATCAACAGATGACACATGCACAATCAAGGGGTTATCTGATGGACGATTCTTGGCTCGATAGATCGACTTCACCGATTCATCATTGAGCGCCGACCCTCCAAGTCCGTACACCGTTTCTGTGGGGAACCCCACCACATTGGTGGTAGAAGTGAGCTCATCGGCTGCTATTTGAAGGTTGATCTGGGTCTGTTTGTCAGAGATTTCGGGTAATATGTCGTTTTTGCCGAACGTTATGCTTTCTGGCTTGACAGGTAAGATTTTGGTTTGGAAACTCATGGTAGATAAAAGACGAGCCAATCGGGCTTTCATGCTATCGATGAGATACTCAGGATCGGTTTTTTCTACATTGTCACGTGACCCTCATAGTCATAACAACAATCTTGACTACAAGCTGTACAAATTATATTAATAAGTTTGTTGAAAGACGATAAGATTCATTCAATCAACCTTCTTAAAATTCTCTAATGTGGAGAATTCATTCAAAAACAAGGTTCTCAGTAATGACCTTCTTTTCTTCATCATCCAACAACTGGTAGTAAGTTTGGAAATTCCCCAAGTTCTTGGTTGTACACTCCCTGAAAAATTGACTAAGGATCTTTAACAACGAGTCGTCGCCGCTCTTATGATCCTCATTGGAGTCATCTTCATCATCAGAGTCGACGTATGACTTCAATTTCTCGTAATTTGGTACACCAATGTCATCCATGTCTTCCCAACCTTCTTCACCATCGTCAGCTTCGGCTTCACCATTTGGCAAGTAATCGTTGGCATCAGGTTGTTGGCATTGGAATGAAAGCTCACTCACCAATAATTTGATGATCTTATGAGATGCAGATATTTGAGTATATTGATCCGGCATCGATCTAGCCATCGATCTTGTTCTGATCAAATCTCCTTGGTAAGGAATTATGTCTCCATTCACAATAAGCGACTGTACTCTCTTGTCATTCAAAGTGAATATTTTACCTAATGCCAATACGTTTTGCTTAATCTTTTCGTAGCCTCTAGTTACTTCAAATGATTCAAACCAAATTGGTAACACTGCACTAAGACCATCTATTCTTGTATTGGTTTTAGAATCGTGAACTGATATTTGAGAAGCCAAGAGCTCTAACATTTCACTAGGAGAGTTCAACACTAAGTTACAAAACACTATGATCAAATTCTCAATAGTAACTGATTCCGTAGCCAAAACCAACCTATTAACTGCTGCCTCAAGCAATTGCGATAAAAAGTTATGATCGAGATATGATTGGAACTTTTCCAACAATGAGAGCACGATTAATCCACAGTTCATAGCTGCACTATCAGATAATTCAGGAGATAAGAACTTGGATACAATCTTTAATAAGGAATTCATACCAGTTTCATTGGTCTTACTATCTTGGAAGGTCAAGAAGTTACTCCAACCTTTTTTGATTAATGCATTGAAAACTTCACCACTGCTTTGTAAAATTTGATTATCAGTAGTTGAAACAATAAGTGATTGGACAGCTGGAAATGTATAACTAAATATTTGAGGAGGAAATTCTCCAGTGTCAGATTTTGATGCACTATCGCTGGGGAATGATTCGATGATTATGCTCAACAATTCCAATGATAAGTATAAATCCGGGGTGTACTCAACATGCTCACTCTTTTTGGTTTCCTGTTCTATTAAATTCATGATAAATGGTAATGATTTTTCACAGCAGATAATATAATCCTCAATTTTTACCTGTCCCAATAAATTACTCAAACTCTCTGTCGAATCTATAGTCAATTGTACATTGGATGCATCTTTAAATGAGATTTTGAAAATTAAATCGATAACATTGACATCAGAGGTAATCTTGAGCTTCGAGGCTGCCAATGGATCAACATCAATAGCAAAGCTAATTGCCTCTAGTAAGGAAGTTAACCCATCCTCTTCACTATCTTCAATTAAAGAGTAAACTAGTTGGAATATCTTCAATTGAACTTCACTCTTCTTGGATTCATCTAGGATACTACCAAAGTCAACAAAATTTCTGTACAAAGTTAAACTCATAAGAGAACTCATCCGTATAATATCACTGGGTTCACCCTGTGTTGAGAACTCAATCATACCCACAAATGTTTTCAAACCGAATGAAGGTACCTCAATATTTTCTTGAAACTTTTCGAAGAACTTTGGTAGCAAGAGGAAACATCTTGCAGTAATGAAAGGATAATCATAAGAAATAAACCTAGTTATAAGGCCCAATAATTCTGTGAGGGAAATCAGGTTGTCTAAAAGCTTAGAGTCTTCATTGGTGAACAAACATTCTAAAAGATACAAATCTGTCTCTTGAACCTTCCAATGATTGGAGGTTGAACTTAACGATTGAAGTACCACTTTCAATAATCTAAAAGAATCAGCGTCATTAAGTTCAGTCAATAATTCATGCACGGGATCACGAGATGTTAATGTTGTAGATAAACCTGTAACATCGCTCACAAATAATGTCAAATCAGACTCGTAATCTTGAATAAGGTCATCATTTAAAATGCTCACTTTTTTGATACAATCGTAAAAAGACTCGGAAGAGATGTGGTCAGTGATATGAAGTTTATGTTGAAGGATCAGAAGTGCTTGTAAAAGCAGGTTCAATAAATGAGTCAATAAATTTGCAGGGTCCATATCGGTTTCATGATCAAACACGCCATCGAATTTTTGATTATTGTGCAAGAAGTCGGCCAAAATATGCAAGTCTTGTAAGGCCAAACTCAATATCTTCTTCTTGATCTCAACTCCTACTTTTTTGTCAAAGCTTCCAAGAATATCACCAATAATTCTATAAATGTGAGATCTGAAGAAAATTTCATTCAAACCCACAGAGGTTTGGCCTATTGATTTTTCGAGTAATTCCGAAAATACAACAATACTTGAATTGATATGATCGATTACTCCTGACTTTCTTTCTGGAGTGAATGCTTCAGGTCCTTGTAAGGTATTGAGAACATTTTGATATAGTTTAACTGCTGCAGTTTTCACGTTCGAGCCCAAATCTCTTGAAAGTAAGTTCATTATATGATTAGTGATCTCGGTACCAACTCCGCCATCCCAGAATTGTTCCTCAGTGACCAAATCATCAAAAAGATCGTTCAACACCACCAAAGCACCAATGACAGAATATTCCAGATCAAAATTATTAGCACCTTGATACAACTGGTTCATTAACTGAGGCCACTCGTCAGGATAGTCAGCACTAGCGATTTGAACAATGGCGTAAGCGCTACCACTACGGATTTTAGAAAATGGAGTGGTGAGTGCTATATTGATCAAATCTTGACGAATGGTGGCTTTAATTTCCTGATCTACAGGTGGTCCAATAAAAGACTGAAACCCCATTGACCAGTACTTAGGAACAAGACGTTTAAGGTGAAGTAATGACGACTGACGAATATCTATGGGAGAATCGTTGTGCAGAGCCAATTTTGAGAGCTCAAGAGCCATTTGAGAGGGATTCTGGTGAGTGATCTCATTGTAGCGGAGCTCGGCTGCAACTCTGGTACTGTTGTCCGGACTTGTTTGGTCCTGTAGGAGCTGAATAAGTGACATTTGGTGATGAGCCAACGCGGTTCAAAGATGAAATAAAGCCTGTTTGTACCCGATTAGGTAAGCGCGATAAGGACGTGACGGGAAGAGACGAATCTAATTGGAATGGGCTTTAAATATGAGAAATGTTAGGACAAGTAAATGGCTTTATCTTTGACTCTGATTGAATGCATTTTTGCTTCCAACATTTGCGTTGATACGGTTCATATCAATACTTTTACCATGATGTATTTTCAACCATTAATGATAAATATAGTGTTCAAATTGAAAATATAAATTTGTTTATATTTGGATAAACAATTTGATCATTGTATGTTTGGCACCTTTGTTACACCTTAATACACCAACAGTTGTTCCACCTCAAATTTTTGATAATTGGTCCCGCTACCAATTCGCAACCTATATATATATATCTACATATATATTCGCGTGTCAGAGGCAAAGATAGTATGTTCGGACAATCAGTATATCCAGCCTTAGAAGAGCTCAAGCAACCGCTCTCACCCAAGCAGTTGGAAATTCTTCGTAACCAAGTCAAATCTGAAGAACCTAATCCTTCTCCGCTGTCGCTCTTTAATCTCGCTTGGGGATTGATCAAGGCAGATGCTCACAAGTACCAATTAGAGGGTATCGATATCTTGACCAAGTTGTACAAGGATGTGCCATCTATGAGAAGAGAGTCGTTGTACTACTTGAGTTTAGGCTCGTTCAAAGTGGGAGACTACACCAATGCCAGAAGGTATGTGGAAAAGTTGTTGGAAGGCGAACCCGACAATGCGCAAGCAAAGGCATTAAAGGAGTCCATAGAAGACAAAGTGACCCGTGATGGTTTGATTGGGTTGGGTATTGCTGGGGGGTTGTTGGCAGTTGGTGCTGGTATTTTAGGAGGTGTCTTGAGACGGAAACGGTAAATAGGAGTCTTGGATGTAATGGAAAGAACAAGTCTTGAAGAGAAAGAGTAAAGACTGCTGCTGCTCAACAAAGAACATGTTGAACAGGCTTGGGTTAACATAGTCAGTATATATATTTATTTGCAAGAATAATGTAGATCGACACTGTTTAAATTGCTGGTAATTACCAGCTCCAATAGTTGGCTAGTTGGCTCCTATAATCATCAATTTCCAAATATCAGGAACATGGTTCATGTTGGTGGCTACTTCTTTTTATCATCATTTTATTGGCCGTGTGCATTTAGTAGTTGACCCCTTGAATCGTGCTACACTAAGTCATTCCCTTGGTCTTTCCCTTGCCCTGATTCTTGTACTGCACAAATACACTAACTACCATATCCTCATCGCCAGCATATGCCAAATGAGTCTCTTGCTGATCGGATCTCCTCTCTGGTGGTCTCCTGCTTCAATAACCTCACATTGAAATCCGGAAAGCCTACCACAAGGTCCAATGGAGTCAAAGAATGGACAGTTTTAGCTGGAATAGTCGCAGTGATGCCCGATGACCAGATCGTTCCCCTTACCTTAGCCACTGGTGTCAAGGCATTGCCTGATAAGTGTCGAGATTATTCCAACGGACATATTGTCCACGATATGCATGGGGAAATATTGGCCCTAAGACTTTTTAATTGGTACTTGTTGGATCAATGCCATAAACTGAAAAGTGAAGGTTCCGACCTAGTTGAAAAGAAGGGAGATTACTTCAGAATACGCGATGGTATAAAGTTAGGTCTCTACATTAGTGAACCTCCTTGTGGAGATGCTTCGATGAGTGCATTGAGAGATCCTGATTCTGAACCATGGAAGAAGAAGCAAAAGTTGGATCTTGATATTACTCGAGGGAGAGGTCAGTTTGATAAGGTGGGTATAGTACGAACTAAACCAGGACGAAATGATAGTTCATTGACCTTGAGCAAGTCTTGTTCCGATAAGTTATGTATGAAACAAGTTACGGGGATTACCAATTCATGGACATCTATTCTTTTTCCAGAAGGTGTTTACCTTGATTATTTAATACTTCGAGAAGATAAAGTGAACTTAGAAGATTGCCGACGTTGCTTTGGAAGAGTGAATGCGTTAGACCTTCATAAACTACAAATCTTATGCTACAACAATGATAAATATGAATATCATAAACCTGAACAAAACGACACTTCGGTGGTTCCATCACAGTTATCGTTATTATATATGGTACCTGATAAAACTGTACAGGTACTTAATAATGGAGTGAAAAATGGGTCATTTGTCAAGAATAAGCCTCCTAAAAAGGGAGGGTCTAGTTTTATATGCAATCAACAATTCCATGAGAAATTTAAAGGCTTAATGAAGGTTGAAGTTGGTACTTATGAAGAGTTCAAACAATTGAATCTGAATCGTCAAATATTAAAACTGAAAGTAAGGGGTATTCTTGGAGGATGGGTGCCCACCAATAAAGATGATTTTAATATATAGTAAGTATAACTTGCATACTTCTATCCTTCAACTTAATCTGACTCGGATCCTGACCCTTCACCTTCTTCTTGATCTTGATCTTGATCTTGTTCCAATTGTTCCTCTTCAGGAATCTCCATTGATATGGCATATTCCGCACTCTCCAACAATTGCTTCAACTTCTCATCATCTGTGTAACTAATTGGCTTCAAGCTCAGTTTGTCAAGGATCCGAGGGTCCGAGCCCGCGTCCAAGAGGTTGTCAATCACAAAGTATCCATGTTCTGGTTCTTCCTTGGTATATTTTACTGCCAAATGCAATGGGGTTTGACCTTCATGGTTTTGAGGATCAATCTCTACCCCCTCTATGTCTAGAATAATGTCTATGAATTCCCAGTTTCCTGCCTGGCATCCCAAGTGTAAAGCCGAGTTACCGGTGATCAATTCTTTAGTGGTGTTGATGAGTTTTGCAAGTTCTTCATGATCATTATTCAATTCTGATTTGATAGTGAGTAAGAGTTCGGTGTTGTTTCTTCTGGCAGCATCTAAGAGTTGTTCGGAGTAGGAAGCACCTTCGAAGGCGTCAGCATTGTTCGATTGGGACATATTGAAATAGGTGTGGTCCAATTTGATTTACTAGGAGGATTCTCGCCTCGGTTTGGTAGTGGTTGGTCCCTGCACGACTCTTACGATTAGGGGACTTCTTCAACTACCATAACTACAAGATGTTACGATCTTATAGGTAGAATAGGTTATACTTCTGGACTGGATAATGCTGATATATGGAGGTCAAAGTTTTAAGTATAATGGTGGCTTATCCGAGAACTCCATAAATATCAAATAAGTGAGTGAGTGAAATAATGTCTACTACTCAAAGACGTTATGAATTGACACGACGTGTTTTTAAGAAGTAGTATAGGATAAAAAGGTTGGATCATCAAGATAGGGCCGATGCAACCAAGTTCTTATGGGGTCTATGAAATTTTCAATTTTCAGTCCGAGAATTGAGAATTTTGATGTTGGTGAGTGTGCCAACTGAATCTTCCCTAAAAATGTAGATATACAACATCAATAAACTAAGTTAAAGGATTAACCTTGCGATGTAAAATAGATATAATTAGAATTTTCAAGCTCAACGAACCAACCTATTTGCATCCAAAAATACTCGTGAACCACTGTATTATCACACCGTTGATAAATCACCATGCTCAACTATTATACCCCAGATCGTGTGCTTTTTATCACAATCACTATATTGAATGAGTTCTCAGTACCAAAAGTATTGCAGTTTTCGTTGACTGGTTTTTTCATAGGTCTAACTTGGCCTCGTAATTGCAAAAATTTCCAACGACTTATATATCAACTAGTGTTTTATAATAATTTAAAGATTATAACAGTCCAATTGCGGAATCAGGTACAAAGTCACTACCCCTACAAATCAAACGTAAAATGTAACGGATTCCAAGGACAGAAGGTTAAGCAACATTAACCCCCTAATTAAGGTACTGCGGTAGGGATTTTTCACCTAAGCTTGTCTTTTTTGTGAGACATTACTGTCGATTCTTTTTTGTCGTTAGTGGTGTTTCTCCGACTGATCATGACTAAAGCAACCGACTCACGTGCCTGGCGGGCGTTATCGCTTTTGTTGAGCAAATCGAAGTAGATTCATTACATATATTATATTTCGCCATGGTCCAATCGATTATTGCTCCTTCTATCTTAGCATCAGACTTCGCCAACTTGGGTGCTGACTGTAAGAAAATTGTCAATGCTGGTGATGTGGAATGGTTACATATCGATGTGATGGATGGTCACTTTGTGCCCAATATCTCATTTGGTGCTCCCATCATTAGCAGCTTAAGAAAAGAATTTCCTGAATCAGATGCCAAACCAGTGTTCTTCGACTGTCACATGATGGTTTCTAACCCAGAACAGTGGATCGATGAGATTGCTAAGGCTGGTGGTAACCAGTATACTTTCCATATCGAAGCTACTGAAGATCCTGAAAGAGTCATTAATGCCATCAGAGCCAAGGGTATGAAGGTCGGTTGTGCTGTCAAACCAGGTACTCCTGTGGAATCCTTGGTCCCAATTGCTGATAAGTTAGACTTAGCATTGGTTATGACTGTTGAGCCAGGATTTGGTGGTCAGAAATTCATGCCTGAAATGATGAAAAAGGTTGAGTTCTTGAGACAAAAATTCCCTCAATTGAATATTGAAGTTGATGGTGGTTTGGGTAAAGATACCATTGAACCTGCTGCCGAAGCTGGAGCCAACGTTATTGTTGCCGGTACCAGTGTGTTTAAAGCCCAAGATCCTAAGGAAGTTATCGACTATTTGAACGCTTCCGTCACCAAAAACTTACAAAAGGTTTAAGTGATTTATATATTAAAGTGTAGCCATTCCACTCGTTTCAGCATATCATGAATAAAAAATGCCTTAATTAATTCAACTGTACTTCTATGAACATAATACGTATAATCCCAATAATCATTTAATATTTTACTACTCACAATGTTAGTAGTTCCTAATATACACTAAAAAGCTTGTACTCCTAAAGTAGTTCCTTCTCCAGCTGGACTAATTCTAATGTTAGCACTGTTTTCAACAACATTCCATAATGCAGCCTTCACTTTTTCTAATTGTGACTTCTTTTCTTCCACTTCCATGTCAACTTCTCTTTCCTTATTGTTTCTTTGATCAATATACTTTTGGTTTCTAGCAAGCTTCTTGGCTCTCTTGTTGGACAAAGTGGTGTTGGTCATCACACTAGTCACTTTAGGACCAGATCCAGTATATAATGCAATGGCTTTGGAATCAGTGGGCCTGGCAGCAGCAGCATCGGCATCACTATATCTTCCTACAGTAGATCTGGAGGAAGTGTTTTTTCTGTTTCTGGCAGCTCTTCTTTTACCCAACACCTTGGCGTGGGCGTTGGCGTGAAGCTTATTCTTTGGCTTGTTAATGGAGTTTCTAGAAGCCATTTGGTAGTTTAAGATAAATATCTGATAAAAAAATTAATGTACATCTCATCTTGCTGTCTGCAGGATTTCAGGGAGGGTGGAGTGCAAAAAGAAATCTCCCGGGGGTGAGTCGAACACCCGATCTCAAGATTACTTTGAGTTATCATTACAGTCTCGCGCCTTAGCCAGCTTGGCCACCGAGAGGATTTCATGTGAGAGTGATTATTACAGTTTTCCAGTATGTGATTCGTGAATATAAAAATTGTTTCGAATTTTGGCTTTTAAAGCTTTTCTCCTCAATAAATATTCTCCATTTTAATTTTCAATCATCATGGAAGAGACATTTAGGGTCAAAACCCAGAACTATCTTACTTTTCAATCTTTACATAGACGTGCACTGTCATCTGCCTCCTCGCCACAATCCCCGCCTCTATGTGGATCCATCTTATAGATTAACCATCATCTAACTTCTTCCAAAGGCTACAACCCAAGTTTCACTATGTGAGCTAAAATTACTCTATCCATTGTATAGTTGCTTTCCGGCATTGGCCCTTTCTGGTACTGACCACTACCACTCTTGTGATCCTTTTCCAGCTTAGATTCTCCTGCCTTCTTTTTTTGATCGCTAGTATTGGCGGTGACTAGTGAACCAAATTAATTCTTAGGTAAAGAGCTGGGCAACTGCAGTGGTAGAAAGAATCTGGCCCATCTTCACGAGCCTACTCTGTATAGTCTAATTCAGTATGAATATATTGGTGTTATATTTGGGGCTCGAACAGAGGTGATTTTCTTTGGATTTTAATTTCTGACCTACAATCTTAATTTGATCTTAAAAAGATTTCATTGACCCTTTTGTAAAATTCAATTTTTGGTCAATAGTATGCGCTTGAAATAAGCCAAAGGTGTTTGGATTGGTGATAGAAACTTTCTTCTTGGGCTCGTGCGTTGGTATAGTCTGGCCTAAGCAAACAGAGCCGTGATTGACATTTCTTTGGATGCGGCATGCAATGTCTCGAAGATTTTGTTTTGTACCCAGCTTTGGCGAAATGGGACAATTACGAAATGAGAATTGGGCAGACTCGGACACTAACTGAACGTTGAAATGGGGATAGGCCAAAAAATTATTTCTCATTTATAATTTGATAGACCAGTATAAACTAAGTAGAGCAAGGTGCGATATATCTGGCAAGTGAAAGTGAGTACTTATAATATAATATGGGAAGGCAACAATTCACTCATGAACAATGGATTCATTAACGTTAAACTGTTATCCTTGATCATTTGATATGTATTGCACGATTATAAAGAAGACCAGAGAGTTACCATATTTTTCTTTGAAATTATCAAAGAATCGATCGCTCTAGGCCAGTCAGAAAATAAGCAACTGTTGTCGTGGCCTTGAACTCTTAAGCAGCTCAAGAAAAATTGTTATCTTTCTTCGGTCTTACTTGAAAACATTTGTCATCCAATATATTTGTAAAGTCTGTCTAGTGGTTTATTCAATCAACCTCTGTTGAAGTTGATCTACAAGTAGTGACCCAATATTCGATTCTCCTCACCCTTATAATTCATAGAGTAATCCATTGATTCGACTAGTTTCATCTGATCCCACTAATTTCATCTGATTCCACTACTTTCATTCGCTTCCCCCTACACTGGTAACCGTTTCTTCCCAATCCTTTCGCAGCCACCCCATATACATTCTTCGCACCAAAGATCATCGCAGGCATATTCAATCACATCTAACACAGCCCTTCGCTTTCACATTACACTCCATACACGCCTACCCCAGCCTATCTCACCACAGACCCACTTATGTTTCTATGTCCTCCACCACCTCATCTCGCCCCAAGAAGTATGTGTGTGACTTTCCTGAATGTGATAAGGCATACTCCAAGCCATCATTACTAGAGCAGCACAAACGATCTCATAACAACGAAAGGCCATTCCAGTGTTCACATGAAGGCTGTGAAAAGTCGTTCTTAAGAAAGTCACACTTGGATAATCATTTACTCTCTCATACCGAAGAATCTCAAAAGCCATACCACTGCTCAATCTGTGGAAAGGGGGTAAATTCTCTTCAGCATTTGAAGAGACACGAAATCACCCATACTAAGTCATTCGCCTGTGATCACGAAGGATGTAACGAATCTTTCTACAAACATCAGTCATTAAGGCATCATATCTTATCAGTTCATGAGAAATCGCTTACCTGTAAACTATGTGACAAATCATTTTCAAGACCATACCGGTTAGCACAGCATAATCTCAAATATCACGGTGATTCCCCCACCTACCAGTGTGATCATCCAGGTTGTTACTCAAATTTCAAAACATGGTCTGCTCTTCAGTTTCACATAAAGACAGAACACCCAAAACTTAAATGTTCCATCTGTGGCAAGGGGTGTGTGGGTAAGAAGGGTCTCAAGTCACACATGCTTAGTCATGACGAAGATAAAATGGTGAAGTTGTGGAACTGTAACTACTGTAATATTGGAAAATTCTCCAAGAAATTTGATTTAATCGAACATTATAAGGCTTTCCACGATGGTAACATTCCTGAAGATTTATTGAAATTAAACGAAAGAATACGATTGGAGGAGTTGTTGAGTGAAACAGATGAAGATGGTAGCCGAATCGCAAGTCTAAAGGATTTGAAAAAATACGAAGTACTTCAGGATAAGGACAATTCTGACGAAGAGGAAGAACAATTAGAAACTCGCTCTGAAACACCTAATTCCGTGAAGTCAATGAACACGTTGAATTCGAATTTACAAGGTGCAAAAGCTTCAATAATTGGGCTCATACTGAATAACTATATCCTGCAAAAAATCGCATGTCCCAAAAAGAATTGTGATAGAACCTTTTCTCGGGATTACGATTTACAAAGACACCTCAAGTGGCATGAACTTCACCTACGGAAGATCGAAGTCTTCTTGGACTCATTAGAGAACAATGACCAGCCTCTGACAAAAAAGAGAAAGTTGGATACCACCGAATATGACGAATATGATGAGGATTTGGATTCATTAATTGATGATGAATTAAGACTGTTAACTGCCGGATCCGTAAAAGACCGACTTGTGGATGAAGTGTAAAACATGTCACTCCATTCACAACCTAATATATTTAATTCCCTATGTATATAATTTAATCGACATCAGGTCCTACTTCAATATCTTACAATAGTTGTATTCAATATATACAAAATGCTCATGAATTATAATTACATTTATCCCAACACGTTCATTAGCCAATTAATCAGTATCTGGATTTCTTGTTGTACCCTCTGTTATAGTCCAGAGATCTCTTGTTTCCTTGGCCATTTTTGTCATACCTATGGTCATTTCTATAACCATCTCTCTTTGGATGGTAAGAATCTGCTCTATTGTCATAGGTAGGTGGTCTTTGAGACCCATCATTTCTGGGCTTAGTACTTATTGGGGGAGGCGGAGGAGGTGGGGGAGGACCAGACCTCAGTGTGGGTTTCCTATCCTGGTAAGTTTGGGGAGGGCCTGGTGGTTTCGTACTTGGTGGAGGAACGGGAGCTTTGCTCAGAGAGATGGGCTTCTTTTCTGGATAGTTTGGAGGCGTGGGTACCTTTCTATCATACTGTGAAGTGTTGGCTCTACTAGGGCCTCGTGGTATAGGAGCGGAAGGGACGGGGTTTTTGTTGTATCTCGAAGATTGACCATTGTAGTTATCATTGTATCTGTTTCCATATCTTTGTTCTGATGAATCCTTAGGTAAAGACCCTTGGGGAGGAAGAGGTGCTCTGCTTCTAATCGTCTCCTTGACTTGATCCTTGGAAGCCTTCTCTTGATAATCTTTTTTCGCTTGTAAAAGTCTGGCTTTCAAATCCACAGGCTTTTCATCAGTCTTTTCGGGTTTGGATTCAGCTTTAGGTTTGGTATCCTCGGATTTCTCTGGAATCTTTTCAACAACCTTTTCAGGTACTTTCTTGTCATCAACCTTCTCTACTTTAGGTTCTGGATTCTTGATCTCTGGTTTTTTGACTTCGGGCTTCTTCACTTCGGGTTTTTTCACTTCTGGCTTTTCAACGTCCAGTGATTTGGCTTCTACTTTTTTGGATCCTTCAGATTTAGCAACTTCTTTAGCCAGAACTTTGGCGTAATCTCTTGAGGTCCTTGCTTCTTGATTTCCCCTGTTATCGAATTTAGAATAGTTATCATAACGACCTCTTGAAGATTCATTTCTAATATCATTTCTTGCAGATGATGCACTTCCAGATGTACTTTGTTTAGAATCATAATTCAAGAGATTTTTCCTTTTTTGTTTCTCTTCTTCTTCTCTTTGCTTCCTTAAAATTTCATCTCTTTCCTTTTGTTCTTTTAATCGTTTCTCTTTCAATAATGCCTCCACTCTTTCTTTTTCTTCTTTTCTCTTTTTGATTAATGCTTCTTTTTCTTCTTCTGCCATCGGAATAAAATCCCAAATGTGCACCCATCCACTAGACCTTGACTTGACGTGTCCAATCAATGCACTTGAAGACAATTTCAAATCTTCTCTTTCTTCAGTAAGTGAAATATGTTCAATTAATTTAACAATCTGTTCACAATGATCCTCCACATTTGGATATACTCCTAATAAATTCTTGAGGAAGGTAATAGCATTTCTTCTTGACATATATTCGGTGACTTTCAATGAATTTCCAATATCATTCAAAATTATGTCATGGTAATCGAAAAGAATTTTACGATAGTCATCATATGAAATTTCTGATCCATCACTAGTGTAAAGTTTTGATTTCAATTCACTTTCGAACTTCTGCTTATCTGTCCATCCATGTAAAAGATTCAAAATGTCAGCAAAAAATAATCCTAAGTTTTCTGATTCGATAGGAGTTAATGTGAATAGAGTACTGAATAAAATCTTATTTTTGATCAATTCATCAAGAACGCCTATTATGCTGAAGTTTTTGGTATCAAGCTGATGGAGTATCGATAAAAATTTAGCACTAAATCCAGCATCAAATGAAGAATGAATGGCTCTAGGTAACACGCAATATTGAAGGAAGTGCTGATGTTGTGCCTTTTTTTCTTCAATATCACTCAGGGGGAACCAATACAAAGCTTCTTTAGTCAATCTTTTGAGAATGAATTGATCATGCGCATAATGCTTATCTTTATCGGTTGGAATGGATTTTAAGAGTTCTTCATTTTGTTTCAAGTCTTTCTTGGCCGTTTCAAGAACTGCTCTTGAAATATCTTTATCCTTGGCATTTATGGCGGATGATTCCTTAAGAGATTTGATGGTAGATTCCAATTTTGTCTTTTCCAAATCATACAATTCAGAAGAATAATTAATATCATATAATGACAATTGCCAGTATGTCACAAACAATCCAGAACTAAGATGCTTTGATACTTCAGGAGAAAGAATTTGAGAAACTTCTTCCATAACAGGGATTAAAACTGGACTCCATTGAGAATCAATATCCATGTTGGATTGAGTGAGCTCACGTTTGGCTAAGATTGGTCTCCATAATTCAAATATCCATTGAGTTGAAACACCATACTTTTCATATAATTCTTTAACACTCAATAAGACTTGTGAAATTTGATCTAGATCACCAAAGAAATTAATTAAAGTGATTAAGAAATGCATCACTGAATCCAAATCATCATTTTTGCTTGCCAAAACTTTCAATTGCGTCAAATCTGACCCTGAAATACTCCTATTTGTTAATTGGAATAAAAGAATAAATAATTCATTTATACCATCCAATTCCAAAATTGACTTAACTAAAATTTCCCCAGATTTATATCTATCATATCTCACATCATCAATAGTTTTATAGACTAATTTTTCTAATGATGACCCACAATTGATCATATTAATTTGTCTCAAAGTTAAGTTATTAATAGATTGAAGCCCACCCATTGAGGTTAAAATTTCTCTGAGAACAATGACACCTAAGCTATCACCTTGATGAAATGATTTCAATAAAAATGTGAGTAAAGTCTCTAAATCTAATTGATTGGGATACCTTTGACAAATCTTACCTATAAATAAGGCTAGCGATTGTAACCATTTTCTTTCATGCATACCATTAATTTGAATCGATGATCTACCATCCACAGTAAGTCTTATAAGAATTCCAATAGTTAAGGAATCCCATCCATAATTATTAAAGTATCTTGCAGTTTCAATCACCAATGGAATCAAATTATCATAACTTTCAATTTGTTGTAAGATAGTCAACAAGCATGGAAGAGGGTTTGAAAAACTGATCTTAGCTAATCGCCTCATCATAGATCTCACATTTTCTTTGGATAATCTCCTCAAAATATCTTTGGTTGATTTTTCTGCTTTATTGTATGCAATTTTGACATAAGGGTTATTCTTGGAAAGTAGTTGATATAACTCTCCGTATACACTGAATCTATCTTCTATTGGATAATGAGCCAATATGGAATAAGCATGTTCGATCGCAATTGAATTTTCTTCAATGATAGACATGGCAGGAAAAATATAATTTCTGAAATAATGGAACCATCTGACTTTACGAGATTGTAAATTTTCATCTTCTGGATGGTCTTGGATAATTTTCAAATCCCAATTTATGATTTCGCACACTTTAGTGTATACTTCAATATTTTTGGAAAGGTTGACCCCGTTGAATTTTAACAAGTCGCCTGAAACTGTGAGGAAACTTTCGACATCATTAATTTTGGGTAAGTCTCTGCACCAATCTTCATAGAAATAGTGGAATCTCTTCTGGCCATAATTTTTGATTATTGGTTTGAAACTTAACAATTCTGTAATTTGAAACTCTTCATAGCTAATATGATTTTGTTGCCTGGAGATTGGATTCTTAACAGAAGTTTGTAAGTTTGATAAGTCTTCATCACTGAAAGGTTTAACTTGGGAGTATAATGGTTGAATCATTGCATCTAGCATTCTATTAATCAAAGGGTGTATTTCATCATCGATTTGAGCCAAGAATGGATATTTGGATAATATAAACAATGCAGGCCAATATAACCCATTTCCGAGGAAAACTTTTAACATCTGGTACTTAAAATTAGAATAAAGTCGTTTTTCAAGAGTAACTGGTTCTGTTACGGGGGCGACAGTTTTGGCAGGAGTCTTTGAAGGTGACGATTCTTCTTCATCGTCCAACAAAGGAGCAGCCAATGCCAATGCGCTTGCGCCTGACATCGACACTTTTTCGTCCAACTTCTTCTTGTACTCTTTCTCCAACAATTGCATTTCTTCTTCATCAGGTCTCAAATATTTATATATGGATCCAAAACTAAGAAATCCTTCTTTGATTAAAAATGCAATCATGATTTTAAAGGTCTCTGGCAAATCCTTTTCATTAGGATATTTCAAAAGTTTTAAACCTAAGATTTTTGCACCAGCTTCACTTCCTCCAATAGAAAGTGTTTCAATACTAGAGCAATCACTGACAGTGCGTGGCCACCACCGGGATTTTTTCAACAATTGTAGTGAAAAAACGGTATTGGAGACAAACATTGAGGAATAAATCTCCAACACTATATCGAGACAACGATTAGGATCCAAACTGTAGTGACCTATCAACTTTTCAATCACTTGTAAGGCATATTCCACCTGATACTCGGTATCTTGAAACTTCATAATTGTATACAACTCCACAATCAATTTAGAGTAACCTTCTGTCTCTTCATGAAACAAATTATACTTCTTTTGAGTATAAAACTCATCTCTGATCCGACTATTGAGAGCTTTGGTCAACACTTCTTTAGGAACTACGCCAGACTCTTTTAAAAGATCCGGTCCCACGTAGGCTGCCATTGTGTCTTGTTTGATTACTTGATCCTTTCTACTCAAGATCAAGATGAGACTCTTTGTCTTTTCACTGGGAGGAAACACATTGAGAATTTGACAAAACACCCTTGCGAGTTGTTCACTGGTAATCACTGAGTAAAGGAAGTTAATTATAGGATCTAACTCCAATTGGCCTTCTTCAAACACCAACAAGAGTTCGGTGAAGACCTGGGCGACGATTGATTCTTTTTCTGATTCTGACTCGGAGAGTCCTTCAAGAATCTGAAGAAGGGACTCAGAACCTGAGCCCGCAAACTCGGTTACCACCTCGGGGGAGAAATAGGTGTACGCCGACATGGACGTGGATAGTTGAAGGAGGTATTTTGGTGAACTGTCTCACGTGTAACAGACAGTGAGACATGAGATAAAATGATGAAAAATATGGCACCTCGAAAAGGAAGAAACGATTGGAAAATGAGGAAATGACCGGTGGTGTTGGTTTAATTTAACCTGATGGAGCTTATATTAGAGAGACTTTGGATGCGTTGTAATGTGTGAGAGGTTGGAATCAAAAAAATTGTTAAGGGTGCTTGTCTAGGGTATAATCTAGCTATCGAACCTTGGTCTGCGACTTGAAGTATTATAGAATTTAATTAGGTAACGAGGTCATTCTTGCTTGTTGTATATAGTCACGGTTCTATCGGGTCGCTGTTCATTTCTTTCGTGATATAAATTAGAGTCTAAATTGTAAGAGCTTTGGAAGTTTTCTTTCCAGTTTTCTCAATTCTTATTTTTTTGTAAATTTTTCAAGAATTCGATACCCGCAATCATTAAATAAGATAAATAGATTGAAAAATTGCTAAGAATGCTTGACATGACTGTTCACATTTATCAAAAGGGGGAATGGAGAGCTGTTCTTTTATTTTGAGTAGAGGTTTGTGAGTCCTCGTCGGTTGTACAGAATACACTGAGCTACTAATGCTAGGGATTAAAAGAGCTAGATCATCAAGAAGATGATCCATTAAGTTTACAGTGCTTATATTGTTATAAACATATAGCTATGTAGAGTATTTGCTTAGTAGTCGTTTTTTTTGCAGGTCGAATCATTCTCATGGCTCTTGTATAACTAGCTAAAAAGTGATAAAGAAACTATTATTGTCTAATGGAAGCACTTCAAGACTTTTGAATTTCTTCTTTTGACATAGAAAGTGTCAATAACACCTGAACTGCCTAAAATACGCCTAAAATGAGACCCCTCAGTTTTTAGCATAGTTTAGTTAAAAGATAGAGGCAACATTACAAGCTTCGTTCCTCATGGCCCAATGGTCAAGGCGTCTGGCTACGATTCAGTAACCACTTCTCGGTTGGAACCAGAAGATTCCAGGTTCGACTCCTGGTGGGGAAGCTTTCTTTTTTTGCATTTTTTTGTGCACGGGTCGCGTTATCTTAATATGAGCAGGCATAACAATTAGATGATTTGCTAGTGTTACTATACTTGCTATCCAATTGTTCATATGCCTGCATTGATTAATTAAATTGTAGCAGAATTTCTCCAGATATTTCCAAATCGAACTGTGGTGTTTATTGTAGCAAAAAAATTGTATCTCTGAATAGGAAACTAACGTATTGAATTTGGAGCATGAAAAGAATTGGAAGACGACTTGAATTACTTACGGGGTAGTTTTGATGATTTTTCACCAGAGAGTATATTTCAATTTCAATACAAAAGAACCAAGCAAGAACTAAGCTTACAAACCTTAAGGAGTTGCAAGGGCTGCTTTGCCAATTTCTACAAGGTTTTATAATGCTTATACATACAATACTCTGGAAATCTCATACTGCAATCAAGCGTAGGCTTAATAGGGAAAGCCGCGGTAGCATGAATAACGTTAGCGTGTCTCTCCAGCAATTGATGAACCGTTGGATTTATTCTTTCGGTATTCGGTTAAAGTTGGTGCCCCTGTCGCCGTTCGAGGCTGACCCTGTTGTCATTCCCACCGTTCTTGCTCCCTAAGCTTGTTAAGCGTAGTGACCGAGGAACCCGTTGTAGCCGAAGGTACGCTGCAAAATGACCTGGTTAGGCCCGACATTCACCCACAGTAGGAAAGCGGATACGGCCGAAGTAGAATCCGGTACTAAGATGATGGCCTGCATAGGTTCGAGGATTTTCTATAGTTCCCTGGCTTGGCCAAGTTTCTCACCATTATCCCGTGACCCCACCCCCCTCTCACAGGCAACTCCGGAACTGGTGATATATAACTTTCAATCTTAAGTAATTGGACATCAAAATGGGTATCAACAATCCTATTCCTAGAAACTTGCGTAGCGAGTCCAAGTAAGTAGACCGAAGAGAAGTGAAACTGAACCAAAACTGAACCAATACTTGAAACAAAATGAATTAAAGGTGAAACCTTTCAACCAGCCAGATCATATCCAGAACTACATGTTTGTAGTGAAAAGTTGATGTACAAACTTGTGTGTCAGTCTGCTTTCTAGGAATTCTTGACTATTTTCAAATCTCCTTGACTATCCTCAATGCCACCCATCAATATGATACCTTATCAAATGGTTTTGAGTTGATCATTCACTTGTCATAGCATAAATCCTTTGAATCTCACTAACATCTAGCAAAGCGGCCAAAATCCTCTCCTCATTCATCAAACCTAACCAAGTGGCAGGCCCCGATCAAATCATCCCTCCCCGGATCCTTAAAAATGCAAAAGGTCTTGCAGTCATAACGGTGTTAAAAGCCGGGTTTCTCTTCTCTGGAAGAGCAGGTTCTGGTGTGATTGTGGCTAGATTACCCGATGGTAGTTGGTCGCCTCCCTCAGCCATCACCACCGCTGGTGCAGGTGTAGGTGGTCAAATTGGTGCCGAATTAACTGATTTCGTCTTCATTTTGAACTCCAAAGCAGCCGTCGATTCTTTCTCACAAATGGGATCGGTCACTTTGGGTACAAACATCTCAGTTGCTGCTGGTCCATTGGGTAGAAATGCCGAGGCTGCAGGTACTGCTTCTTTAAAGAGTGCTTCAGCAGTGTTTGCTTATTCCAAGACCAAGGGGTTATTTGCAGGTGTTTCCTTAGAAGGTTCTGCTATCATTGAAAGAAGAGAAGCCAACAGAAAGTTTTATGGCTCAAATTGTAAAGCTAGAAATATTTTAGCTGGTCAAGTGGAAGTTCCTCCTGCTTGTGATAAACTTATGAGAGTTCTTGAAAGTAGAGTTTTCAACAATAGATTACCATATGATGATGATTTCGATGATGACTATTATGATGATATACCTGATAGTTTTAGTGATAGTACATCTGAAGCATCCTCCAGAAGAAGACGTGGAAATAGCACAGGGGGCTACGCAAGAAGCAGAAGATACTCTGATGAGTACGGTTACTCTGATGAAGATTCGGATGATTCATTTGATAGGAGACATAGAAGAAACACCGTCTCTACCAGAAATTCTCATTCTGATAGTACCACTAGAAGATCAGTATGGGAAGATGATATTTACGATAATCCAAGACGAAATGATGTGGATACTTTGGGGTCCAGATTTAGCAATACAAGAATTTCATCAAATGGTAGTGGACCTTCTCGACCACCATCTTCTTCTAAACCTAACTTTGGTGCAAATATCAACAAAAATGCCAACCAAGCCATTGCGTTATATACGTTTAAAGGTGAACAAAGTGGTGACTTACCTTTCAAAAAGGGAGATGTTATCGACATCTTAAAGAAAACTGAAACGCTGGATGATTGGTGGACCGGTAGAAATAATGGTGTCACTGGAATTTTCCCAGCAAACTACGTTGAATTGATTTAATCAATTATCGTACAGTCAATACGACATTATAGACATGAAAAGTTTATCTGTATTATAAAGCGAATGATTGATCAGACGTAGTCGATGATATACAAACGAACTACAAATATACTATATAATTTACATGAATAAAATTGTAATAAAAGTTATATGACATATGTATTACTCGTTCATATATTATTAGTATTGTTATTATATATATTGATTTGAAACCGTTTCAATCAATGTAAAATCCCTGTTTAACCAAGTGGTCTACCACTATTTTCCCTTCTTCAAACGCAGGATCACTGAATCTGACTATCGCAGCAGCATGAGTATGCTTGCAACCTTTAATTAATACTGGATACTTTTTCCAATTTAAAGAATTAAGTTGTCCAATGATGAATTTTTGATCATTAGTCAAGTTTAATACTTGATTATTATGACTATCCGAGTCTTCAACTATAGCATCATAAACTGATTCTACCAAAGTGTCTTGCCTTTCGGTAACCTCATGGGTAATTTCACGTCCAATTGACTCATATAAGGACTCATCTTTTGAATCAGGTTTGGAATCTTCCTCCGAATAATCGTATAAATGTACTAAGTTATTGGAGGCATCTTTGAGGAAATGATTGACTCTCAGGTTGAGTTTTATTCTTTCGAAGATAGAAAGTGATATAAAGTAGATTGACCACAAAGGAGTGAAAAGGACAATCCGCCCCAATAATCCGACTTTACTCCAAAAACCGGTTCCAGAAGATGCCTTAGAGGAAGTTTGCGGCTGAAGAAGCTGCATAGGTTTGGAGATATCCACAACCACCGGGTCGTAGCCTTCCACAAAATCTACTTGAAGTCTGGTATAGTCGGTATTGGTAAATGAATTGTAAGGGTCTTTTTCAGATATTCCAGCGGTGAACCAACAGGTTCTTCTGTCATTTAAAATATTACTGTACAAAGTCTTATACTTGAACAGTTTCAATGCTTTGAAGAAGTATGAGTTGGACTCTGCCATCCTCACCAAAAGCGGTTTGGATTCAATCTTGTCCTTTAAGAACAATTGGGCGCCGGAGTGACCAATGAAGTAAGACCCAAATCGATTATGCAAACGTGCCTGGAGGATGTTACTCATTGGATTCAACACCCCCACATGTGGAGAGCAGAGAGTGACGAAGTTTACGGGTTCGACCTCTTCGAAATAGCCTTGAGCGTACAAGATTCCAATAGCATATCGAGCAATAAGACCTCCCAATGAATAGCCGACGATGGAAAATTTGGTCACACGTCCGCCCTGGTCACTGATAAGTTGATGTTGCTCGAGGATCTCGTCACTTATACGCTTCCCATTAATATCAATGCCATCATAAGTGAGGAAACCAGAGTGAGACCCTGTGCGATAAATAGTGGTATTTTCTGAAGAGGTCACTTGGGAGAGTTGACTATGGATATAGTCGAGGTGGGAGGTGTTGCCCCAGAGGCCATGCACGAGGATGATGAGGTGGTGATCCATGAATTAGTGTGTTAGTTAAATGTGGGAACGGGTTATATATAGCAATTCTCGCGATGCGATAAGATGATAGGGGGGTATCTTGTGACTAGAAGAGTAGACGCGACGAAGGCTTATCTATTTACAATATATACGTCTATGTACAGGGTGGACCAGGCGGGGAGTATCTAACAATTGGAAATAATCGGGCTGAATATATTATTGAGTTTGAATGCTTGATCGGGGCTCATAAAGAATCCAGTTAATGAGTGTCAATACACATTTCATTTCTAAGTTTCTTGGTACACCTTTCTGGATATGATATTGTGTATCGGTTTGTCTTCTTGTTTGAGCCAGTAATTTCCCTCAAATTTGAAGCCATTTTTTTCATACCAAGTCAAGGGTGGTAATATAACAGTAAGAACTATTGATTTACCAGTAGCATAGGTGTGATCATCCATAAATTTAACAACTTATCTTCGAGTAGCTACGCTCATCAATATACCTGCGGCGACACTCACATTCAAAGAATCCACATCGTCCTCTCCTCTTCCCTTGTCAATTCCCACTAAGTAGTCAGACCGGAGTTTCAAGTTTGTCCGTACACCTTCACCTTCACTTCCCATAACCATTAAGACTGGTCCCAGGGCCAGTATTTCTGCTAGTTGTTCAAGATCAATAAACCGATTTTTAAGATGAGTCTCTACTTTTGCATGCTTGTTTTTCAAGTCAAGCACCTCATCTTGGGTTGGCCGAGCTCCTGTACTCACCACATTCCAACCATTACTCCGAATTCGGTCCACAAATTTAAGACTATCTGAAGCCTCGTAGATGTCCATAATATCCAACGCTCCTACCGCAGCCTTACTGGTGACTGGTCCCAATCTGGCAGAATTGTTTTCGGGAATCACGATAAAATCCACCCCAAAGTAGTAAGCCGACCGGATGATTCCTCCCATATTTTGGGGATCAGTTATTCCATCAAGGTATAACCCAATAGGGAAGGGAGCACCCCGCGCAACCTTTTTGACCTCTAATTCTTGCTTGTCATATAACTCATCGTAAACACTGATCTCGTAGTTTCCGTCTTGACATACCCCCAAATCATGAATGGTCCTGAGTTCAAGACTTTTAGTTTCCAACACCACACCATTATGAACTCCGTTATTACAAAGAATATTGAGTTCGTTTTTGTTAGCTTTCTCCACCACACGAAGTCCATACATCGACTCCGCCATCTTGACTAAACTCTTGTCGCTACAATTATGCACAAAAAGCGTGTTGTAGGACAGTCTCTTACCAGCTTTGAGAGCCGACTTGACAGCGTGGGTTCCGAAGACATACTCAAATAATGGATTCCTGAGCGAACTACCTCTAGATTCCCCTCTAGATTCCCCTCGGTTTCTATAACTTTTGACATCTCTGGTTTGAAACCGTTCCTCTCTTTCAGCACGTTCGTTCTCGATCCTGGCAGCCCTAGCCCTTCTCTGTCTTTCGACCTTCTCATTTAATTTGGCTCTTTCCAGCTCACTAATGTTGGCATACTTTCTACCAAAGAATTCATCTTTACTGACATTCATGGCCTCCCACGGCCTTCCGACTTTCTCGGTTTTGGGCATATTCTTGTCAAATGACCTGACCCGGCCAGGATTGGAGTGATGTGGCTTGAACGGCCTGCTTTTGATGGCGCTGGCCACTTTTGCTAGCTTTGACATGGTGATGAGTTGATTTTTTTGGCTGCGAAGTGCTTTATGATCGATTTGTGTATTGCATACAATAAGCGGGCACAGAGAGTTGGAACATTAGATATCAGAAATTGAAGAAGTGTAGTAACTCTGGGGCTGAAGAAGGTTAGATGTTATAGAGCCGATTTATTAATCAGCGATGTGCTAAACTGATTGTACAACTATTTACTTGAGATGGACTCATAGCAGAAGTCATCAATTAATATCTCTATCGATTGATGAAGTGATAAGCCTTTTGAAACCAATCCATACACACTGCTTATTATTGTCAAAGAGTTTGTATGAATTGAATTTAAGTGCAAACCTTCGTCTTTCCTGACTATCAACAATATCTAACTATTACAATAGACCTATTCCACATTGTAATCGCCTCGAAACGTCAACTCTTTCATTAATTGAATACTTTTCAGAACATGTTCCACTACATTAACATTTTTTATATTTTAACGTCTCATTTATTCACCTTGCGATGGAACTCTATTTCAGATACTTACAGTTGACTCTAGAACAATACACCTTTGGTACTGGGGACATCGTTGGTCCCGTTGGACGAGATGGCCTCCTTGATGGCCACCGCCAACGCCTTAAATGCACTTTCAGCACGATGGTGATCGTTGAACCCTCTCAAACAGTCTACGTGCATGGTGATGGCGGCTCCTTGGGCAAAACTCTCCAACACATGCGGTATCATCTCACACGAAAGATCTCCGATCTTTTCTCTTTTCAATCCCAACTCCACCACGGCATATGGACGGTTGGATAAGTCGACTACTGCCCTGCTCAATGCCTCGTCAAGAGGAGCGAATCCACTGCCAAATCTCTTGACACCCTTGACCTGACCCAAAGCCTTGTGGAACGCCAACCCCAAAGTGATCCCGACATCTTCAGCTGTGTGGTGATCGTCGATGTGTAAGTCACCAATACACTCCACTATCAACGACCATCCTGAGTGCTTGGCCAACGCATGTAACATATGGTCAAGGAACCCGATACCGGTATGGACTTGGATCACTTGCGAGGAGGTTGATTGAGCAGCGTGTTCATCATACTTGGGCTCGTTGAAAATGGATTTTTCGACAGTAAGAGGACCTCCGTCGAGTGACACAGCGATCTGGATCTTTGTCTCGTTGGTGTCTCTCTTGATGGTAGCAGTTCTCATAGTGTGACTCATATAGTTGCAACTGATAACGCGAACTCCACGTGAAGTATAACGAATGGTGAGACTTGATTTGTAAAACCCACCAAAATATCGACCAAAGCGAGGAATCTATAAGTGAGCAAACAACTGCCTAAATAATAGTCCTGAAATTGAACACTTCTCTTTTCGACAATTTTACTCTCAAAAATACAAAACCCATACTGCAATATTCTGAATTTCTGGTCGAATGCCAATTAACTTGTGAAATGAACAAAGTAATTTTTCGATGAATAAGAAGGCGGTTTTCTCCAATCAGCCCAACAAAACCAGTCAGAGCTCTGTGGATCAGAGGATACCAATCTCAATCCAGCTTAGAATTGACCATCATGCTCTTTGTATTGAAGACTTACAACCAGGCAGAAACACATTTTCGCACTCACAAATTGTTGCAAAGACCGGATCCACCCATAAAACCTCTTTTTCGTAGGGGAAGTTTGGTAACAAACATTTGAGTTGATGAGATGAAGATATCGGATTTTGACTAAGATCAGTGATTTACTGATTCTGATTGAAAGTGGCTTGGGCTCAACATGTTTCAACGTGTTTCAACGTGTTTCAACTTAAAGGGGGTGCACATGCTTGAAACAACTCATTTCTATCTGGATTTGGAATTTTGTTAGAGCCGGTTTATTTTCTAGCCTCTTTATTTTTCCAGAGTTCTATCGTTGAGCCCAATTTCCAGCCTCTTTGCTTAAGCGTTTTCACTCCAAAGGTTGTTTACATGTCCACGTGACGGTACACAACAAACTCCCACACAAGTCCGAACCTGAATCGCCATCTGTCCCTGAACCCTCGTTCTCATGTACACATACATGGAATATCTCCAGAAATGCTTCTACAAGTCCACAGGCTGGAATGAGGATAACATCTTCTCCAACATAACTGCCACTTCTCAGGCCCTTCTTGAATTTCCTATTCCCAATGGTATCAAACTAGACTCATCTTCCAAAACAACTGAAAGACTGGCATCTAGCTTCACACTCTCCAACTATCACTCCATCAATGGTTCTGTGGCGTACCTCTACTCGTCACGGCCCCTTCTCAATACTTATGGTACCAAAGATATTGCACTTCAAGATGCAATTGCTGGATTCAGGATTATCGAGCCTAATATTGGCAACAAAAAGACTAATAAGGAGATCCAGAGCCACTCAGATTCACTTCTCTATGGAAGAATGTACTTTCCGGGGCTGGCCCTCGAGGCAATGATCATAAAAAAGATTTCCCAGCATACCCAGCTCTTGATAAAATGTATCAATAACCCTCATGTAAATAAAAACGGAACCATGGTTGTCTACGTTCAAAACAATACCCCCAAGTTTCTGCGAGAAGTGATTTATTCCACCAATGAATCACTTATTGGATTGCGATGTCTTTATAATTTCGGTAATCGTGAAACTCCCAATGTTCACAATTTAATGCCCAAATTCGATAATTCAGTATTTTCGTTGGGTACTGAACTTTGGTATGCAGCAAGAACAATGAGTCCAGGTTTATCGACCGCATTTAGATACTCAACTAGGTCGACTTCAACAGGTAAACCGTTAACAATGACATTGGCAGTAAATCCAATTTTGGGTCACATTTCTTCTACCTATACAGTCAAAACTTCAGTGTCATCAACGTTTTGTTCGAGGTATGATTTTAATTTCTTCTCCTATGCTAGTAATTTGTCCTTAGGTTTTGAATTATTCAACTATTCAAACTCCCATATCAGCTCTAAAGAATCTGAAAATATCAATTATGCTGATCCCATTAATACAGCGTTGATTCATCAAAAGCCAAATTTCATAAATCCAATTCAAAATTCTGATAACTACTATCATATAAACCCCACATTAATTCCTTCAAAATATGAGAAGGCTTCTAAAAGAAATGAGCCATTTAGTGTCACCACCTCCTTCCAAAAAATAGTGAATGAGACTGATTTTTCAAGTGTGACTAAATTTGCAACCAGTGTGAATGACAAGCTGGTGAGGTTATTATGGGAAGGACGAATCAAGGACTTTTTGGTGAGTACGGGGGTGCGAGTGGCTCTTAATCCTGCCAATTATACACCTGAGATCAGCCGGATTGGGATCTCTTTCTCCTATGCGTGTTAATGAGCGATGATTAAAAGAATGAAATACTAATACATAATTAGATGCAACACTCTAAGAAAGATGTTGGCTGAAATAGGACAAACCATGAGAGAACTTTTAAAATGAGGTCTACTAGTAGGTCTACTGGTAATAACTTCACTAAGGGACAAATCTCTCGACCACCAAATGTAAAATATAGATCACTAAGATTAAACAAACTTTACCTAGCCTAGACCAACAAATCGGTATATAAAAAATAATATAAACGATCAAGATAGACAAATAATTTCCTTCCTCATCTGATTTGATTAAGCTCCCAGGGAAGTGGTAAACATACCATTCTACCGATCCCTAGAAAATTTTTGAACTACAATTTGAAACAGATTATTTATATAATTCCACTATAGCCTGCTATTAACAAGAAATGAAATTCATGATACTTATTAATATACAATTTCGTCTTGGTGAAAAAAAAGAAGATCACTAGAATTCTTCGAACCACACACTAACTGAACCATTACACTTCCTTCACTTCTTTCTCAAACATATTTACCTGTCTCTAATACACCACTCTCAAATCTCAACTTCCACTAAATTCGCACCAATTGGGTTAACCAAGTCGTGTACGCACATGAAAAATCTTCCACTACCAACCACTTATCCTACACCATGAACGGCCAGGAATTGTTCAACTTGGTCAAAAACTCCAAGCTTGCTCAGGTAGCCACCCCGCTCCTGAAAAATATCAGAGGAAAGTCTGCGGTTCCAACTCATCAAATCATCTTCACCCCTAAAGCCTCAGCCATAAGATCCAACTTTGGTATCAAAACAACCTTACCAAAGCAAATAGGGAACTCACACATCTCTTTCAATGATATCGACAACTACAAAAACATGCCCGATGTTGAAAAGGCCTCAGGAAAGTTGCACAACCGGTTGAAGTTCCAAGAAACCGGCTTGGTGTTGAGAAACCACTACACTGAATCTAACCCATTATTCCCATCGAAACAAAATACTTCTGATGCCAAACTTAATGATGAAAGTATAACCAATAGTCTTAACTTGCACGGTAAGGTATCGCCTTCCAACGTGAAATCCATCTTAAACGAGAATAAGGGCATATATAAACAATTTAAAGTTTGGTTATCCAAAAATTATCCTCAGGCCTTACTTACCCCATTATCTCAAAGCAGTACCCTTGAGTTATTGAAGAAGTTTTTGGCTACCAGTCCTGAAATTAAAAGAAAAACCCTCAAGTTGGATGATTTAATCAAAAATGATGGAAAGGTAGGTTCAAGTGCCATTAGTAGTCATATCCAAGGTACCGGAGGTTTCTCATACAACCAAAAGGGAAGATTGGCAAACACCCCCAATGGTGTCAAATATGGAGTGGTTGCTCCTGGTAGATTGGTGGGTACTAAAGAAGCTGCCATTGGAGGTTTTGTTGCAGGTGTTAATGAACGTACTACTTTGTTACAACATAACTTTGCTAGAAACTCTCCTGGTAAGCATTCCAGACAGTTCATCATGCCATTCAAGGTCACCGAAGCCGAAATTTCAGAACAAGGTTCCATTAAACTTTACGCCGATGGTGTCAAGGCTGGAAAATGGATGCAATCTTCCTCCAACAATTCTATCGATAGATCAAGATACGAAGCTTCCAATCCTAACTTTGGTTCTGCTAGTGAAAGAAACAAGCAGGAAGGTGAAAACTTGCAAAGATTATTGAACTTGATCATTCAGTAAGAAAAATAGAAAAGGTTTACATCAAACTATTGGGCTTCGGCCTCATGTATATACAGTGATTATATAATGTACAGTTATTATAGAATATAGTACGATATTTTTACATTAGAGTCATTAAAACGGGTAGATGAACCAAGAAATCATTTTAGTAGAGAGGTCTCTCCTCTTTCATTCGTTTGGCTCTGTTATCAACCTCTTTCATTTTCCGTTTTTTGGTAGCAGGAATAATCGATTTCTCACCATTAGTGACACCAATCAACTTCTTTTCTTCTTGAACTAATTGATTTCTAATTTCTTCAGCTATCTTTTCATCTAATTTTCCATCAACTTGATACCATAAGTAGAAGCTGGCTATCTTGGTACCAACACTTAAAATATGGGTCATCCGTTCCTGAACCTTTTCCAAAGGTGTGAGACTATTGACAAATATAGGCACATATTTAGCAGGAACCTTATGAAGGTTAAAGGTCATTGGGGTGAATCTGATCTCGGGTTCGATTGGCCTTTCGAGCTTCTTGAGTGTAACTTTTCTTGCTGGGGGCTTTTTCTTCTTGGCCTGTTTTCTTGGAGGGGGTCTACGAGCTTTGGTTACTGTTTCTTCTTCTTTTACCACGGTCTCAACAGCAGTGCTTTCGACCGGGGTGTTTTCTGATTGGTCATTTTCTTCACTATTCTCCTGTTGCCCCGGGTTTTCTGATTCCGCTTTCTCAGATTCTTTTCCAGTCTCAGTTTTCTCTGCCTCAGCTTTCTCTGCTTCAGCTTTCTCTGCCTCGGCTTTTTGCGCTTCTGCAGCTTCTTCCTCTTCCTTCTTTTTTTCTTCCTCTCTTCTCTTCTCTTCCTCTTCACGTTCTCTCATCTTCTCTTCATACACCTTCAACTTCTCCTCATATGCTTCCACTTCTTTGTGGTTGTGGATCCAGATAAAACTAACAATAAGATCTCTATGATCATCCTCCACCTCAGTTCCATCTTCCTTCTTGATGATTTTGGGAGGTAATACTTCGATAATTGCATCCTTGGGCAACATATATCTGACGTTGGCATTTTCCACGTACTCGTAGATCAAGGTGGCATTTCTGACATATTTCTCTTGAAAAGCTGTCAACTTCTGATCTCTTGGAACCTCGGGTTTCCTTTCCTTTCGTGGTCTGCCATAAGTAGACGAATTTTGGAATAAGTATGCGTGATGAGGTTGGGGCCCCATTTCTCTGGCCCGCTTGATGAACCCTTGGAACGTGACAATTTGCTGAGGAGATGCTGAGCCCAGTGCCACGATTTTCATCAACTTATTCAATGATTCGTCCTGTCTGGCAATGGCATTTAAATTGGATATCATGATGGTGTTTTCAATCGATTGCATATTGGTCAAGTCCCCCTTGGAAGGAGCGGGTTTTGGAGGTGGTGCAGTGGTGGCGGGACTCGGGGTGGGTGCAGGGGGTGCTGATTTTGTTGTTTCTGCTTTTGTTGTTTCTGGTTTTGTTATTTCTGGCTTTGTTGCTTCTGGTTTTGTTGTTTCTGCTTTCGTTGTTTCTGGTTTTGCTGGCTCTGGTTTTGCTGGTTCTGGTTTTGCTGGCTCTGGTTTTGCTGGTTTTGCTTTCGTTGGAACTGATTGTGTTGGTGGTGGGGCAGTGCGTGTCGGAGGTGATGGTGGCCGAGTAGTGGTTGGTTGGAAGCCTCCTGGTCTAGCAGAGCTTCCCGAGAGAAGGAAAGAAGGTGGTTTAGGAGAGCCAGCGGCTGCTGGAGGTTTTGGAGAAGGTATGGAGGAGACGACAGGGGCAGCCGGGCCAGGTTTCGGAACAGGAGTGGTCAGAGGGCCGGTTGTAGAAGGTGTAGCGGCGCCCTCTGGAACAGTGGTTGAAGTAGAGCCATCGGTGTTCTTTTTCTTTTTTTCTGATCTCTCATCCTTGGCTATAAACACTCTGATATCAAAGGTATGGGGCCCAAACGTCATGGAGATGTCACATAATTTGACCATGATATCCCTGGCACTAAGCTCCACGCTAAGAATGGGTTCTCTGTCACTCACTGGATCCTCCTTGAGATGTTTAGGTATAGGTTTATCAAGATCAGCCAACTTTTTGGCATAGGCACTTTGTTTAAGCCAGTAAAGCTTGAACATGGGGCACAAGAACACGTAGGTGAACCGTGACTTCATCAAAGACCGATACAACACCCCTGTATCCTTGATGGTGAGTGGCATTTTAAGAACATCTTCATAGGAGCCATTGGGAGGCGAGTTGTAGGAAACAGGCATGCCCGCAACGAGTTCAAAGGGACGAACGATGGTTTGAGCAAGCTTGTTTTGTTCCGACTCGATCTGTTCACGTCTGGCCGACGTGATACGTCGTCTCATACGCGCTGGCATTGTAGAGAGTGGGGGTTGTGGGTGGTGGGTAGTGGTAGTGAAATGAGTGAATTGGTAGTATCAAAATAGAAGTTGAAGTGCGAACTAAAATAGGATAAGACTAAGTATGTGGATGGGGGCTATATGAAGTATCGAGATCGATCTGGAACAGAAGGAGAACAATAGCTAAGTGAACGAGGGTTAAGAAGAGCCCTAAAAGCGAGTGGCTGGCAAAATGATTAATATTTATACCTCTCAACATGTATTGAGGTCCACTTTATCCTTTTCATTACTCGCGTCTCAAATGCTCATATTGATGAGCCTTAAGAACTGAGAAAGCTGATTATGAGGAAGCTAATTATGTCAAAAAGCCGATTTAAATAAATTGATTTAAAGAAGCGGGTTATACTAAACTTCTTGATTGTTTTCAACGATTTGTATGGGTTTCGCTATCTTTAAAGTGGGTTTACCTGCTTCACTATACTTGTCATATCATAAGCTGCTAACTTCAGATGATCAACTCAGACATTAGTTGATTCACTTTATTAAGTTGGTCAAATATATATTTAGTTAACTATCATTATGTATCCCGATCCCTTGTTGTTGCAATAATCCTATAACAATATCTCTATTCTACTCTATTCTCCCCTTCTGTAATCATTTATCACGATCTAAACTATATGTCAACCACTTGTCGATTGTCTGCATCGACATCCCCCTAAAGATTCTCTTCTAACGCATCCAATCCTTGGGTGAATAACTTGATCATCATATCCAATTCATTCACTAGCTTCAGTTTGGGAGTAGAGTCCACGAAAAACTCTCCATTGATTTGTGGAATGACAGGAAACTTGGATCCTGGTAAGTTCACCGACAGTGCTGCTGCGGAATTGACTGTGGAGGCAGAGGCAACGCTTCCCGCTCCTCTGGGTAAAAATAGATTTGCTCCTGTCAAATTTTGGCTCGATAACGGCGTAGATCCAGTTGAGGCACCAGAGAGAGAAGATTTCTTAGGTGGAGGCACCGTAACCTGTCTCAAACTGGCCGAGGATTCAGTTCTTTCGCGTGTATGTGATTCTGGATCTTTTTCATCATGTTCCACATGATTGAACGGTTGATCTTTTTCTGCAACTGGTGTCATAGTTAAAGGAATATTCCCGATATGTGCTGGGTTTATACCAAATTGATTTATATTTTCATCCTGACCCAGTTCAAATTGTTCATTTGTCAATGCAGATAATGGATTGAAAGTATTTGAGGGCGTAGGCATTTGAATGTGGAAACCCGCCCTGCCCCTTTTGGCTTTGTTAGGTAGGGAAGTTGTAGATGCAGATTGTTGATTTGTTGGTGGAACGGTTGGATTTGTAGCTCCAGATTGGGAATTTCCATTACTAGCTTCTGCATTAAGTTTGAAATTGATAGGCTGGAGTAATGGATTGGCATTATTTTGTAATGCCTTCATCGACTTAGAAGGTGATCCAGTTGCATTAGCGAGGCCTGCCGAACTTATAAGAGCAGAAGTAGAAGGAGGTTTGGGAGAAGGAGTCTTCAATGCAGAGTTCATAGTGTATGGAGGGGTATGAGGAGTGGTTCCATGGGTCACTGATTGTTGCTGGGGCTGAACAGTTAATTGCTCACCAACATTCATCGACACATTATTTGTACTGCTCATGCTATTAGAAATGGTTTTTTTGCGTGGTCTATTATTAGTGGAGGAAGTACCAAACCTTGATTCTAATTTCCCTGAAGCAGATTGTGAATGATAAAGGGTTGGAGGTTTATTTAATGGTGGATGTTGATTGGTTGATGAATTGAAATTAGCAAGATTGTCCATATCCGGGATTTCAATTGTGGGGGATTCTGTTCGTTCTTCATAAGCAGTAACTGATTTTGGCATCTCATATATTGCAGATGATTGTTGTGGTTCAGGGTCCTCTTCAAAAAGCATTTGTAACGATTTTGGAATTTCGGTTGTAGATGCTGCAGGTCGACTTAAAGTAGAATTGGAAACAGTTCTATTCATGGTAGAGTTAGGATTCAATGTTGAAGTATTGCCATTTGTTCCATAAGTGTGATCTCCCATTTGTAAGGTAGGTAATGTAGGGTATGCATCCTGGACAGTATCTTCATTATAGTAAGTTTCATCCACCTTCTCCAAATCTATGTCATTCTCTATAATATATTCCTTACTACTGAGTGAGTCAAAATCCCATTTAACCTGTATTTGGTTTTTATCCGATGACCCATTTTGAGGATTGTCTGGATGATCATGATCGGACTCAACACGGGAAGTTTGTTCTGGTTCATTTTCGGTTAGCCCATCTTCTAAACTGATGAATACCGAGTCTCTCGACGAATGATGGTCACGCCATAAAAGGTACCTCGATATGACTTCCTTCAAAATGATCTTAGGATGGTTTTTGTAAAACCGTACTAATTTACACTTCATAAGTTCATCAGCCGAAAGTCTTTCATCAGGATTTTCATCCAAACATAAAGCAATACATTCTTTGAGAGAGGCGGAATATTCTCTTCCTTCCAATCTGGGGGGAGTAGATTTTGAGATCAATTGCATGGCCCACATGGCATCTTTATCACAATATGGAGGATTCCCTGTTGCTATTTCATACAAAGTGATTCCTAAAGACCAGATATCCGCCTTACTATTATAGGCATCACCCTCACGGATAACTTCAGGAGCCATCCAATAGGGGGTTCCTGCCATGGTGGTTCTTTTCAATGCACTGGAGGTAATTTTGGCAGCAACCCCAAAGTCACATAATTGAATGTTTCCTTCCTTGGTAATCAACACATTGGCAGCTTTTATATCTCGATGAATGACTCCAAGACGATGGACGGCACTCAAAGCATATAATAGTTCACGAAGAATCACCCCAATGTACTTTTCTTCAAAAACTCCCGCCTTCAAAAGAGTCCTCAATGATCCTCCAGCACAATAGTCCATAATGATCCAAAGCTTAGTATCATTAAGAAACAGCCCATAGTAATGGGTAACATTAGGAACATTCTTCAACTCAGTAAGAAACTGGATCTCCTGTTGAACATCAGTAACTTCATCTTCTTCAGTATCTAAATTAAGAACTTTGATGGCCACCACTTGTTTGGTTTGTTTATTGTAGCCTTTATAAACAACCCCAAACTTGCCTCGGCCAACCACCTCTGTGCGCTTGTAGAGGGAGATGGACATGATCCACGGAACACCACGTCAATTTCACTACTGGATGAGTGTAGTGATAGTGGAAGAGTGGTAAGGAGTGGTGATGGGTGTAGATATTGCGGGCTTAAGTGCGAAAAGTTTAAGACCCGAAAGAGAATAGAATGGTTGGGGAGTGAAAAGCAATTAGTCAGTGAATCTGACTGGGATTAGCGAGAGATGAGAGTAGGGGATATATTTTTATGATGGTACTACTGGTGAGTTTCATCGTCACTAAACACGCTAATGGCAAAGAGCAATGGACCAGAATATGAAGTGTCATACGATCTATAGTGATCCATCACTTATCATTTAGTGGGGTAGTCATAGAATTGCACCATGTAGTGAAGGTTGAAGTATAGAGACAAGTCTCTCATTGTATCGTGATAACTACCAAGCCATAGATACTTGGTTTGTCAATACTTGATCTGCCACTACAAGATCTACTTAATTGGTCAATACCACTATCACTTAGCTATGCATGTAAACTTATTTTTGGAAACTACTAATGTTGAGCTTCACTTGCATTAACCTAAAGTCCCTTCTACACTTCTAGATATATTTTAGTTTGGGTGTTACCAGTGCTTCACCTTGTTACAGAAGTATAATTGCTGCACCTTGTTACTGTAGTTTATGTCGTGAAACTATAAAATATTAGGCGTTGAAAATCTCGGTACCACCATGAGTCCCTACCAAAGTAATCAATATTAAAGTCCATGTTAATCTAAGAATGTACACATTAGCACCATCACTGAATAATATACATGTTTAGTGAGAGTCCATAATAAAATAGTGGTGTTGTGCCCATACCTATCTTTTGTTCAATAAATGAAGCTCATCTGACGATGACAAAGACTGATCAAGGACAGTAATGGTTGACATGTCGCTCTTACGGAGCCAGTCCGAAGTTTAAGAAATGCAACCAATAATCCTTCAATTCTCAGTGCGAGAGTTCCCGAGGTTATAGAGGGAAGAAAACCTCACCCTACTATCATGAACATGACCCATAATTCACATTGAGGATCAGTTTAGTCTATAATGTAATTTGGTTTTGTAAAGTCAATCCCGTTGACCATCATCTATACACCAAAATGCTGATTCTAACCCAGTGCTTTTTTTCTCTTGACCAAGATGATCAAAACACATCGTCGCTAAATCTCGTTTAACTCATTCAAATTTTCGATCAAGCTATCGATTTCAGGAAAATCGTTTTTAAACAATGCAGATTTTTCTTCGACCGTCTTGGGGGTAATATTGCTTTTGAACTTCGTTTCATCCACCAAGTAAAAAATCAAAAATTCGATGATTTTGAAATTTAAATTCTGCTGGGTATACACTTTTGTATGGAAGTTGTTCTTGGGAAGCTCGTCAAGCTTGAATTTACGAATGAGAATCGAACACCCCCCGTTATCCTCAAACACTCGAAAGTTTTTCAAATCTTTCAAAAGAATGTGGATTAAAGTGGAGATGAACGAGATGGTGATTTGGACTGTAAATGCATTCTCTTCTATCAAGCTTAACACAAGTTTCATATTCGCCAGTCGATTGAAAAGTTTCCGCAGACCGGGATGGATAAGGAGAAGTCCTTGGAGCAATCGGTTACAAGATAAGATTGCACCCGAGTCCACCAGGGCTGGATCCTTGGCGACATACTTGTAAAAATTCAACAAAGAATGGGCCACGTTATACTGGAAGTTGTCCTGAAGTGCTGTGAATGCTGTGAGTGACTTGGAGTCTTGGCTGGGGCTAATGGTTCCTCGTCTGTGCATCGACACGATTTGTGGAAGTAGTTGTGAAAGAAGCAAGTCCAACTGTTCGATTCCATGAACGATATCGGAGATATCTGGTGAGTCGAGGAGATCCACAATGTCTAGTATGGTGTCTTCCATTAGTTATATGGTAGCAAACGTAACGGGAGTGTATAGACTGCAGTGCTAATGAGACTTTTGACGGTTCAATATACTAGACGGTGATGAGACTTTGGTGTATACAAGACATCTAACAAAGAGACAGATTAAGAATAGAGTATTAAATATTGGATGTATATTGCGTACATTGAATGGGCTCTGGAACTATAAATTTGATATCAATGTCTCTATGTCAGCAAACAGGGATAGTCCGTTAGAGCACTGTAGGTCGACCGATTACTTAAGGGGGAAAAATATATGATTCCGTTATTTTTTGGGGCCAAACAATGGATACGTACATATATCTGTCTGTGCAAGGGATAAATCCGCCGGATTGTCGCTTTCTGACCCAAAATGGTAAGTGGCGATTGATTTACTGGCACCAATCAACACAGTATTCCACCCTCTGAATGAGTCGACACTTCGATTAAACTGTGGATACGTAATATAATTCACTCATGGTAACATTTAAAAACTACACTGTGTTTAGAAGTATACAGCTGTGTATAGCAGCAATTTTATCTTATCTATGTGTCAATGTCTCAATGGAGTGTCTCATGTCACAACTCTAGTACTGTATCCTTTCACATTAATGATCTCAATAAGCTGAAATCCCAACAAGTTAGAGTCCACCAACTTTAACCGGTATATTATCATAGTGTCTGCCTACAAATACTTTCATTCCGTCAGATGTCAAATCCATTAAAATGTCTAAATCCGCTTTAAAACGTCATTTTCGCAATCAATCAACTCCACCACTCTGCCACACTTAACTGACCATGTGGAATGATATATTTGCTGTATAAAAGAAGTCACTATTCCACCAATGTTACCAACAACTCATGGGCCGCTTACGTTCATTTTTGTCGAAGTCTGAAACGGCTGCAAAAGTCGATCTTGGACTGGTTTCAGAGCAGGAGACGGAACCACAACTGATTTCTGATCCCAAAAAAGACCTGCCAGATGTGGAGGTGGACGAAGTCGCCCTGGATGTTAGCTCCACTGATACTCCTTATATTGACTTAGAGTTGCACCTCACACCAGAACAAATTCATTATCGACAAACTTCCACTTGGTTCAAGGTGAGAAAGTTTTTGTGGGATGGTACTGATAAACATCCCAAGGAGCAGCGTTATTTGCTTAAATTGGACTTTTTTTTGTTAACTTCGTCTTGTCTCGGATACTTCATCAAATATCTCAACCAGTCCAACATCACCACCGCTTATGTTAATGGAATGGATGAGTACTACAATATGAACCATAATCAATATAATTATATGGTAACACTTTGGACAGTGGGATATATTATAGGACAAATCCCCTCCAATCTCATCTTACATAGGATCAAGGCCAGATACTATTTAGGAGGGTTGGAACTTACATGGGCATTGTTAACTATCTTGATGGTCACCTGTGGTAAAGATAATCTCAAAGGGATCTATACTCTTCGGTTTTTCCTTGGCCTCACTGAAAGTGGATATTTTCCCGGTTTGGAGTGGTTGCTTGGTTCCAACTACACCGCTGCTGAAATTTCCAAAAGAAGTACATATTTTGCAATCTCGGGAAATATCGGTGGGATCATATCTGGTCCTTTACAACAGATTATTCTCCAGAGATTTGGTAAATCCAGTTTGGCTCCTTTCAAATGGATGTTTGTTTTTGATGGAATCATCAGTTTTCCTGTTGCCATATACACCATGTTTGTGGACCCAAATACCCCTTCAACTACAGATGTTTTTTATTTCACCGAAGAAGATAAATTGGTGGGGTTGGAAAGAAGAAGAAAAATTGGTGCTCAATTAAACAGCAGAACTCCGTATACTTGGCCCATAATTAAAAGTTTTTTTAATACCTGGCACATATACGTGTTTCCATTAGTGTTTCTAGCTTTTAACAATAGTGCGACCGCCCATAACCAGCCGACATTTCAAACTTGGATGAAATTATCCCTTGGTGAACCTTCTCATATTTATAATACTTATCCATCATATGTGGCTGCTGGAGGTATAGTTCTTGCGGTGATTTTTGCTTATGTCAATGATTACCTTGGAGGTAAGAAAAATTCTTCATTTGTGGTGTTATATTTTGTATGTATAATTATTTCCTGCTCTCTGTTAGCCTACTGGGAAATTAATAGAGGTTGGCACTGGTTCTGTTATTTTTTGGTAGGAATGCCAACGGCCTGGGGGATGCCATTCATCTTTTCGTGGATCAACAGAATTTTGTACCATAACGATATGAAGAGAAATTTTGTGGTTGTGTGTACCAATACTTCTGCCTACGTAACAGGAGCGTGGGTTCCCATTTTGACCTGGAACACAAAGGATAAACCTCGATATTATATTGGGTTTACGTATACTGCCTGTTTGGCATCCTTTGGATTAATAATGACATCGATTGCCCATTACTTGACCGTCAAGGATGAGAAGCTAGCAGAAGGAAAAGATTCAGAAGAATTGATTGGTTCTAGTCCAGAAAAGGTCGAAATTTCGAAAATTTAAAATGAAAAAAAAAAATTCCAGCAATTTGTTTATTTACTGTAACCCATAGTTATTGAATAGATACAGTTAGTTAATTTTGGTATACTACTAGCGGATTGGAGTAGTTTCAATTAAAATAATTAGGTTGGTTAATATACAAGCTTGAATTGGTACCAAGATGTGAGTTTTCTTGTGAGATTTAAGAGGGGGGGAGGGGGGAGGGGCTCCACATTTAATAGCTGCGAAAGATTATATCCATAGATTTCATAGGGTCTAGACATCGCAAGTCCTACATAATAATATGACCGCTGGTGTAGAGAGCATAGTGGGACTATTATTTGTTTAATCCGTATAAATACTCAGTTTCGAATATTCAAAATATTTCTTTCTGACGCAATTACTATCGTCGGTTGACCCCAAATTAATCTACGATTACTTCCTTAACATTCCTTAACATTTCCCTGACCTAACTACTAATTGGTGATCAGGCCAGCCACATGTGCCCCTGGTTTGCACAGTGATAAAAGTCACAGGCACTATCAAGATTCACACATCACCACGCACCAAAGCTGCAAATTCACACCACTCCATATGGACTACTTCACGGATGAAAATAGGTCTGATAAATCAGACAGGAAGGAGTACCTCCTAAACATCATTAAGCGCCAGCGAAAGCACTTGACGGGCCTCTTCACCTCCCAAAAAAGTACTCTGATTTTGAACAGAGCCAGTGATGATGCCTTTGCGCGATTCTTTCTTGATTTGATGGATAAGAAGTATGTTGATGGCACCAGCAACGAGGAGCTGATGAAAGAATTTGTTGGTTTTGTGGGTCGCTTGGAGGCGAGAGACAAGAGAGAGTCCAACAATAAGGTAAGAGAGCATGTGTGACAAGAAGCTGGGCTTAGTTTAACCATTGTGAATCGTCAAATCATTTCAGATAAAAGCTACGATTTCAGTCGAGATTTCAAAATCTTGACTCAATTCACTGAAGCTCCAGATATTCTTGCATTGTACTTCCGGTGAACTGGCTCGTCTTTTCGAAGAAATTATCGACAAAAGCCAAGTACCCTTATTATGTATATGCAAAAGAACTCGATATGCGAAAGGGTCTAACTAAGGGTCTATTGTGGGTAGATCACAGTGCGACCACAAGTGAGAAGTTCACTTGTTTTCGGTAATATAATAAAGAGGATCTTTAAAATGGATAGATCTGTTGAATCTGTAAGAACACCATCGGCCGTTGGCACTACGGAAATTATCGTAGCGTTCCAGCTATAAAGTCCTTGCTTATTTGTTCTATACACACCAAAATTTTGTTCAACAATTCTGTTTACCATTTTACTCTCCCTCAATTTTTCCTGGCTTGTATTTCTCTGTGTATCACTTATCCTGCACACTTTCGTTTATCAACACGTATCAGCCGTACACCCAACCAGTCCGTTTGTTTCCGGCTTGAACCACTTTAGACCTACTCCCATTCAGGATCGTGCCACCTCCGCCCACTACCGTTATATTCCGTTTACTCCACTCGGATCTCCTTCATACCACACTTCATGTCCATCCTAAATGACTACAACCTCCATCATATTTGGCTGTAGTGTAGCAGTCATTTCCTCCGGAATCCAATCACTAGGGATCACTCTCCAACGAAAATCACACCTTCTTCATGCCCCAGAACCCTCAGATCACCATCATCATCACCATCATCACAAACACTTCCAACGCCAGAAACGTAACATGTGGCTATTTGGATTCTTTCTATTCATAGTGGCCAACATCTTAGGGTCATTGATTCAAATCTCTACCCTCCCGTTGATCATCTTGTCGCCCTTGCAAAGTATCGGACTAATCTTCAACTCAGTACTCAGTTGCCTCTTACTACCGGGAGAAAAGTTTACTCATAAGTTGGGAGGCGGCACTGTGCTAATTTCCATCGGAGCGTTTATCATTGCATTCAACGGGAACGTTGTTCCTCCAGAAGATGGCAGGCCACCTTCCACCATCGATGAGCGTTTTGCCTTGATAATAGCCAAGTTGCTAAGACCCGCGTTCATCAGTTGGTTTGCAACTACTTTTGTCATGGTAGGTGTACTTTTACTTGTGAATTACTTTGTATTGGCACCCAAGCAAAGATCAGCCAATTTCAGTAAGTATAAACATATTGGCAACAAGTACCAATTCTTAAAAGGCATTAATTATGGAATCATTAGTGGAACACTTACAGCACATACATTTCTTTTCGCAAAGTCCATCGTTGATGTGATAATAGAAACAATTCTCAACAACAAACTGGGTCAATCTTATTACCCAACCACTGACATTACTCCATACTTACTCTTGATCATTATGATACTGATCATTGGGTGTCAATTGACCGCATTCAATCTCGGATTGAAAGAAATCCTGACCTCCATTCTTTACCCATTGTGCTTTTTGATCTACAACATGTTCAACTTGATTAATGATATCATTTTTGATTCGTTATTATCAGAGCACAAAATCACTTACTCTCAATTTTCCTGGATTATCATAGGATTAATTGGTGTGTTAATTGGTGTAGTGTTGATTAGTTGGGACAGTGCATTTGGTGATGAACATCTAGAAGAACATGACGGTGATGATATCATGTATGGAGAATTTCCCTACGTCAACCAGGATGAAACTACAAAATTATTAAAAAACAGTACGATTAGAACTGTGGACGATAGTTTAAGCTCAGAAGAGCGGACTTACGATTCAACCAACGATCAAGCAAAGCTTTCGTTTGAACAAAACCAGTTGCTCAATTCATTAGATCTTCAATAAACGAAGGAACGACCCCCTTGTAAATATGACCAAAGTATTTTATTAGAATAACCAGTATTCATTATTTAATTAAACACAGGAAGCTGGATGGCATTAGCTACGATATAAGAGTTTTGTTTGTTAGCAACACCTGCAAATGCACAGTACCACCCACAGCATGCAGTGATAATGGCAAAACTACCACCGGCCTTGCTGATAGTAGCCGAACCAGTGAAGTTGGCAGCAGCAAGAAGGGCAAACGTAAGATCCAAAGTTAGAAATAAAGCCACGAACATCACGGTAGATTTTAAAGTCAATAATAGCATGATGAAAGTGAACACAGCCCACCCTGCCAAAAAGAATCCCACTGCATTTGCCATTTGTTCTGGTTCATTCTCATAAGCTGCAGCAATTCCAAAGGCCTCCACGAAAATAGCAGCATATGAAAGCCAGAAAGATCCATAACTAACGAACGCAGTAGCAGCAAAAGTATTACCAATCACCATCTCCCAAACACCAGCAAGAAACTGGACCACTCCACCATAGAATAAAGTCAATCCGATAACACCATTGGTCACCTTAACTCCTTTCGCACCCACAGTGTAAAGTCCTAATACAAAGGTAGTTAAAGCAAATGCAGCCAATCCTAAAGCACTGGCATTCGCAAATTCGTGTTTGGGGTATGGAGCCAATCCTGGGTTCAATGTACCCGCAAATGCTTGCATAAGTTCATGACGATAGTATTTTTTGTTATCGATAATGACGATTTCGTCACCTTCCCCATGATAACGAAGTTTCGTGGTGGTGGGTCCAATATTGGAATCCATGGACGTGGTGGGTTTGGGGTGAGAATCGAGAGAGGATTGTGAAGTCATGATGGTGGTGAAATTCTTCAGGTCTTCACTATGGTATTTATACGGATAAAGCACCGGAGTTTGGCTGCGGAAATGCTACAGAATTCGCAACTAAAAATACACACATATGTACCAAATTTTGGCGAGAGCTTTTTGTAAGGAAACTTCACACTGAGAAACCCTAAACCAATCCGAGGATCCAGGAAGGCTGGGTATGCTTTATGATTCTCCTTGAGCTACTACCATCAGTACTGATACTCATAGTAGTGGCATTGACTCTACTTTGGTGTATTCAAGATGGCTGATTGTGGGGTTTTGGTCGGAGTTTACTCGGACTTAGGTGACTGAAAACAAGGTGATTGAGCCATAATCACTGAACCAGAAAGAGACAGGGGGTTACATGGTAGATATATTCACCGGGTACTATCTAATACCGTCTTGTCATTGTATAGTCTCATCAAAAGTGTCCAGTTCAGTTGTACCATACTTGATTAATTCTGGACTTTATTCCATTTGTGAGATCTGCCTCTCGTATTTGTCGGTCTTATGGTGACACTACCCCATACCAAGAGTTGAAAATGTACCCCACAAAAGCAATACGGGAATTGTAGACAAAGAGTCAGGAACGAACCGTGTTTTGTACCAACTTGGAAACCGTCTAATGACAAAGAAGGTAATCAATTGTGTGGTCATGGCATTCAACTTAAGAGTCTCGAATGTAACGAAACCCCGAAATGAGAGGATTCTAAACTAATCAGTTCTAATAACCTGAAGTTCTTCCTTAATAACCAAAGGTCCGTGCAAAGCTGTCCAGTGGCTTTGAAAGCATCATATGGAAATTTGGCTCCAGTCTTTTTTGGTGTAGAATTCATAGGTGTATCTTTGGGTATCAGTTGCGAAACCCCTCGAACTAACAGAATTGGAGTTACTAGTTGCGGACATTAAGCTTAAGGAGGCGCCGAAATCTATATCGAGTAATTTTACTAACACTTCTGTCACCATTGTCAGTAATATCAGGTGCTTTCGGCCCCTTAATTTTCAAGCTAAATAACACCATCTTGTAAAAGACCAAATTATCCTTTTGGGCTTTAGCCCAACATACATGTTCGATATTAGGGCCAATTCAGCTTTATGGCATTTACTTGGGTGAGAAGAAGTTTCTACTATAGACACAGATAGTTGTTGTGTATCTCGGTGATCAAGTATAGGCTTTTGAAAACTTTATTTGGGGGAGGGGGGAGGCTCACTAAAATCCGAAGCAGGACCTGTTGGTAGGGTACACTTATTCCTTTATTTAAGTCAGTATATTTAGTAGTCTCAGTTACGAATTACTCTTTCAAAGAAAGGTTTGGTTATCACGATGATCAATGGTATTGATAGTATTGAACCATTTGAAAAGTATACATTCCCTCTCTCAACAATACACTGGTTATTCACCATCATTTGAATATAATATACAATCACTAGGGATAACGTTATGTTACAACCATGTCAGAATCATACATCAGAAAATAAATATCTATTCTTTACTTTGTGAATACATTCTATCTCTTCCTTTTACTCTTCCTTTTGCTCTTTATTTATCTCTTCATTTATCTCTTCATTTATCTCTTCATTTATCTCTTCATTTATCTCATTTGTCTCTACCTTTTGTGTAGCTCTCACTCATCTCACACTTTATATGAACCATGTCTCAAGAACCCACCGGCCCCACCAGGCCCTTCAGTCCCCTAAACTATAAAAGACCCACTATCGTCCCCTATAAGTCCACCCAAGACCTCGTGGTGCTCAAAGACTGGTTCTACAACTTTTCTCCTCAACAAGATAAGCGATTTCGTGCTGTGCAACGAGTCAAGGCCATCTCGTCCCGTGGTAAAGTACCCCATGGTGTAGAGGCAACGTCATTCCTCACATCAGTATGCCTCACTGATACCAAACTGGTGGATTCTGCTACCATCCAGTTGGCCTATACTATGTCCTTGATTCGGTTTGTAAATGGGTTGATCGATCCCTTCCAACAATCCCAGTACGCTGTACCGATGCACCACATTGCCAAGGACCTCGGGCTTCCCACTTTCTTTGTGGAATTGAGACATATGGGTACCCATGAATCGCTCCCGTCACTAGAACTATGTCGGATAGCGTGTAGAAGGGCTCTTAATTGGTTATATGACAATTACTGGTGCCATATAGAGGATGAAGAGTACTTTGTGGAATATGAAGTGGATAAAGAGATTAAAGACACTGCTGGATCGTTGATAATCGACCAATATACTAGAAAGCTTGAGGTAAGTCAGTTGAATAGTAACCTTAAATCTTACAAGAAGTTGCGAAAGGCCAATTTGGACTCGGATCATAGACCGGTAGGGACAAAGCAAAATGTGCCATTCTGGAAGGTGGTTAAGAATATCAAGAAAACATTGAACATTGGCCAGTTTATCAACCACCCTGACTATACCCATTTCAATGGTTGTGATTTATTGGTCACTGAGCTTCTTTTCAAAAACTACATGATATATAATGCTGATAAAATCCAGGAAAAAGAGACCCTTAAGTTTAATTCCCTCTTGATAAAGTTATACCGACCACTATTGGAGGATTTGGGTGCAAATATCAAATTCAAAATACTTATCACCATGTTGTGTGTTATAGAGGCATACTTGGATGATGCAGATCGGGAATTTAAATTAACCCACAAGTTTGAAATAATACAGTTCCTTGAATGGATCAATTTTTTCTGTGAAGACTTGCCAAGTAACCTCCCGAAATTGCCATTATTTGTATCCAAACAGTCGCATTTCCGAGTGGAACCCAAAGTGTTCAGTGGGTCCATCGCCATCAAGTCTAAGCAAGATTTAATTGAGTATATTCTAAACGAGGTAATAGTTGTGTTCAACAAAAGCAATAACCAGAATACAGAGATTTATCAAAAGATATTTACCACGTTGAGTGCGGAAACTTCCAAGGCAGAGCCGGTATTACGAAAAATCAAGTACTTATTGGACTTTCAAAAATTCCAAGCCCCATCCTTGGACGAAATCTTGGGGTCCAAGCGTAAAAACGAGCAAACTGATGAAGGAAATAAGAAACAAAGAACAGAGAAGGTGTATCTTTTTGAAAAGCATGAGAACTGGAAACCTATACCATTTGGTGTACCCATATAAATCCAGTATCTGGAACGAAAAAAGATGAAGCAGTGGTCGAATAGCACTATGAAGCGAACTCACTGGTCCATGAGTGGTATGTACAAAGAGCAGAGATAGACAAAAGCTGAGACAAATAGAGGCAAAGATAGGTATAGACGAAGACATAGAGTTGTTCTCACAAGCGACCGAGTTCAATCCTGTTAAGTTCATAAAATGTTCACAGGGGCGTAGTGGAGTACTCTGTAAGCTTCATTCCCACAATGAAGATTTACATTCCCGGTAACAAGAATTATGTTACTACCCCTAGTACTAGATCTATTATACAGTATAGGCTCAACTACTAACCCCATCCATTACCACTAACATTGACACTAAATAGACAATCATTAGTAAGGTATTCACATTGCGCTGTATGGGCCGATATGGCCAGTCTGTCATATCAACCACGACAATTCCACACCGCCTCTTTACCCAACTCTAAGAGTCCCTTGGCCGATCTCTAGTAAATCCGCACATACTGCTTGCCATCCTCTTCGTTACCCGTCATCCCTATCTTTTGTATACACTCCTCTTATCAGACCCTTTGTAACTCAAGGCAGCTATTGCCACACTTGTTCATAAACTCAGTCATCAGCGTCATTTCTACAATCCAATTATTCTGATCCTGACCATTCTGACAAAGACCGAACTTGCCAGTTTGAGTAGTCTAGGCAATTTCCATTAACATGCCACAGTGGATCCCTCAGAATATCCAGAAACGGCTTCTCCTCTATGTGCTTCAGCAGCTTTCGCTATTCTCAGAAATCGATCTTCCCAATCTAGAGGAGGTTTCCCTAAATAACATCATCCTCCGTGATATCGCCATCGATCCTGAAAAGGTTGGGAAAGTACCTGGATGTAACTTGAGAAATGGTCTGGTAGGTTACTTCGAGTTGAGCCCCATAGGAGGCTCGGGCCTTATGGGAGGAGGGGTTAATATCGATGCCTCTGATGTGGAGGTGGTAATCTCACCTGATTTCGATGTGGAGGAAGATATCACAAGTAGTGTTCAGTTTCTGTTAGCACAAAGTACAGCCAACTTGGCAAATACCATCATTGTGGACACTGACGAGGATGAGGATGATGACCCCAAACAACTGGTCTCCCCAGGAACTACAAACTCCAAGCCCTCTGCATTGAGTGGAGTCATGACTAAGGCGGTTGAATTGGCTTTACTGAGACTTCTGATAAGTATCACCCGCTTGAAAATAAAGATGATCTCCGAATTGACTGAAGTGATTCTCGAAGTCGATAACGTGGCGTTCAATACCGTCAATGGAGTCAGAAATGTCAAAATCTCAGGTGTTCGTTTATTGACTCTCAAACCATATGTTAACCCGGGTGAAACTGATAAAGATGAGCCCCCTAAGTCGGCAGACTCCAGTTACAATGAAGATGATGACGACGATGACGATGACGATGACGAATCCAACGATTTTGGTGAAGAATCGTTGATGAATAGTATGGTCTTCACCCATGAAGAGGCCAGTTCAATTTATATGAGTGCCACCTCTCAGTCATTTGCTAAAGAAGCCATTCAATCCAAACCACCACCTACAATTCTACATATCGACTTCATTAACATAGAATTTGAGGGTTTATCCCATTTATCTAATCTAAAGGTGGACGTCGGTGACATCAAAATTGCATCAGTTCCTATAACTCCTACTATCTCATCCATATTTAATGGCATTTCCAGAAGCTTGAAAATTAAACGGCACCAGAAGAGAAAGCAGTCTTCAAAATTGAAAACAACTCATAATTCAAAATTTCCTCAGTATTCTAATGACAATGACGATATAAGTGAAGAAGAAGATCCATCATCCTCTGCAGAAGAGTCTGCAGATCCGTTTTTCAGTAAGCTTCATATAGCAAACATCATCATAAGCACCACATCTGCTTTACTTCCAGAAGGTACTTTTGTTGCCAGTAATTCCATCAACTTCGTATTTCACAATCTAAACATCAAACAAAAAAATGAACTGTTAATTTATGGTGGAGTGGAAACAATCAAGATTACAAAAGTAACTAATGGCGTCACCAAGAATATCTTTCTGTTCGAACAATCTGACATGATCAGCTCGACCACTCAAGGAGACTCCATTTATAGAAACGGCTCTCCTGGACAGTCGAAGCCCCCTCCTACAAAGGCAGATTTGAGATTTGAAATGTACAAAAAGTCAGAACTTGGTCAAGACAACGTGGAAATCACTACTTTGATGTCAAAAGTTGCAAATTTAGAGCTAGACATATCCAGTATTATGATTCTAGCTAACTACGCTAAAGCTACTGCTTCTATCTACTCAAGTTACAGTGCAATGAAAAATATTATAAACAGCATTAATCAATCGATTCCTTCTTATGAAAAGGCCACAGCAACTCCTAAACCTCAGTTCATTTTACAGACTGCTTCAATTATAGTAACCACTACGCTCAACCGAAATTCCAGATTAAGAGCAATGGTGTCGCCTACTTCCTTTAATTTACTTCAAGACCTCCTAACCATATCTAATATCACATTATCTGTTCTTGACTTGGATGGTAAAGAAAACATTATAGGAGACATATCTCCTGTCAGACTTCTGACAAAGGCTCATGAGTTTAAAGCCTATATGGACAGTACTAATAGTTCAGGAAACACTTCCAGTTATGTTCCTAGACAGGTTTACGCAAGTACTTCACCTTATTTGAGTATCACAAAAATATCTATAAATTTGGAACTTCAACTGTTGATAAATTTGTTACGGGAAATATCTGTGTTAGCTCAGCAATTTAATGATGCTTCTTCATCCCAATCTAATTCAATGGAGAATTCAGTGTTGTTTCAAAATAATAACCAGGATAACATTAATCATTCACTTGGATCTTCACTTGCAAATCGAAGAGCTAGGCCATTTGGTCAAGCTAATTCTATTTCAAAGACAACTTTTTTGAACATGAATAGAACAAATGTTGCATCGTTTAGATTTTTCATAAAAGAATTAGAAATCACTTTGTCGAAAGTCCTACCCAAATTTGGAGATATAAAAGTTGAATCGCAAGACATTTCATTCTATGAGTTTGGACTGACCATTCATGGTTATATCCATTATTTGAACTGTCAGAGGATTGGTTTAGATGGAATTCGTGATAATTTTTTGAGTGATCACCAGAATAGATCATATTCTGAGATTCCATATCCTTTAATCATTATAACTGCTAAATCAATTGAAAAATCAAACACTGTCGATGTCGTCTTGCACAATTTCGTGGTTGAGTATTATACAAAGTGGTTGAATTTATTAGAAAAGAATCATCCTGTTGAGGAAATTGAAGTCCCGATTACAACCACAGCGTCGCCATCAAAGTCAACAAAAGAAGGTAAAAGATTCGATTTAAGATTTTCACTAGTTGACTGTGTTATTGGACTTAATCCTGGAAGATTGAAAACCAAGGCTTTTTTAGTTGTCGAAAAAGGAACCTCCGATTTTACCTTTGGAAATCAGTTTTATATCAAAAGTTCTCTAAGAGATTTAACTCTTTTATTGATTGACGATGTTAATAATGTTGATCAATTTGTTCAGCCAATCCAGCCAAAATCAAAATTGTCTGTTCCCTCATATACATCTCCATTGGTGTATTATCAGACTATAGGATACATATCCATCGGAAAAATTAATTGTACTCATATTGGTATTACATTTAATAATCATATTGAAGAAATGCTCAAAAGAAATGATGAGTTATTAATTAGTGATAAGCTTGCCTTATTGGACATCAAAATAAACTCTGATGAACATCACCTTGAATTGTGTGCTGATTCCACACAAGCGGCTCTTCAATTGGTAAATGACTTGAAACTTCCCTTAGATTTCACTGATAGTGATAAACTGAGAGTTACAGTTGATGGAGAAATCAATCTACTTAGTGACATTATTAATCAATTTCAACTGGATAATAATTCTGAGGATAGAAAAGACCCAGAATTTGAAAGTAGCCTAGAGTCAAGTGATTCTGATTTTGGCGTCATCGATACATATTACGATCACCCCCAAAATTCAAGCTCAACTATTCAGCAAGATCTCAAGCAATTGAGTCTTAATGACAACTCGGTTGCTTCTACACAATCTTCAATTGCAATTCAAGAGGAACATTTCACTGCAAATGATAGTCAACGAAATGGCATCATGATTAAAAAAGTCGATCCCATTAAAATGAACATCTATTTGGCAAAGACTAAAATATATTTGTATGATGGTTATGATTGGAAAAGTACCAGGAAATCCATTAAAGCTGCAGTGAAACGATTGGAAGAACAAGCACAAAATGAAGTGGATAAGTCGAAAAACAACAATGTGAAAGACGGTGACACTTCAGAATTAGACCCAAAAGCACCAAAGACTCCCTCAATCAATACTATACCTGAAGATTTGGAACATGAAAGCAGTAGCTATCTCAATGAAGACGAATCAGATTCTGATAGAAGCGATTTTTATGGAGAAAGACTTTTCAAGTCCATTCACTTGGCTCTACCAAGAGGCTCAACACCATCTCAATTAACTGAAACCATCAATCGAAACGTGCAAAACAATAAGCGTGAAGGTCACTTATCCCCAGAAGCAGCTAGAAAGGCACAAATAAATATTGATATTCGAAAAAACTATAAGAATCTCAAGATTCGTCGTTCGATGTATCACAAGGTTCTTGTTGATGTCAAAGACTTGGAAACTAACGTTACCGTACATTCAACAAGAGATCCAAGAAAAGACCCTACCGAAAAAGATATGAAATATGAAATCTTAAATTCGGTAGAAATTAGACTTGATGATATTGTCATTTACGATAATGTGCCAACGTCAACTTGGAATAAATTCCTTGGGTACATGAATAGTTTAGGTAAGAGAGAGATTGGCACAAGCATGCTTAAACTAGCTTTGACTAACGTGAGACCTTCCCCAGAACTAGTTGCTGGAGAGTGTCTAATGAAACTATCCGTCTTACCTCTTCGACTTCACATTGATCAAGATACTTTGGATTTCGTCACTCGGTTTTTTGGATTCAAGGATGCAAGATTTGAACTACCACTTGATGAAATACTCTACCTACAAAAGTTTGAGCTTGATGCAATCAAATTAAAATTGGATTATAAGCCCAAAAAAGTGGATTATATAGGAATCAAATCTGGGAAAACTTCGGAGTTCATGAATTTCTTTATCTTGGATGGCTCTGACCTCACACTTGATCGTGTTAACGTTCATGGAATTCGAGGATTTGAACGATTGGGAGATGCTTTGGGTAAAGCATGGGCCCCAAGTATTCAACAAACACAATTGGCTGGCATAATTGCTGGCTTGTCTCCTTTAAGATCACTTGTCAACATTGGGGGTGGTGTCAAGGACTTGATTGCAATACCAGTGAATGAGTATAAGAAAGATGGGAGACTCATTCGAAGTTTGCAGAAAGGGACTTTATCATTTGCTAAAACTGCAGGATATGAAATCGTAAACTTGGGGGCCAAATTGGCTTCGGGAACACAAGTTCTACTTGAACAAGGTGAAGAAATGTTGGGAGGTGAAGGTTCTGGTGCTCGATTGACAACTCAAAATCCCAAGAGTAAGCCTGACAAGAAAGAGAAGAATAGAATTACCAATCCTACCAACGGGAAACCTGATTTATTTGCATCTTCGCAACAATTACATCAAAGTTTCAAGGTTCATAGGGATCAATATGGTAGTAAGAAACTATACTCGTATGTTGAAATGGATGATGAAGAAGACTCTTCTGTGATTGATAAAGAGTTACTCAGCAAATCAATTTTCTTACTTGAAGCATCCCCTAAGAAAGCAAGAAAGGGAAAGTATAAGGAAGACTCTAGTTTTGATGAAGATTCATACGATGATGACATAGACGTTGAGGACCTTGATGAAGAACAAAGTGAAAAATTGGTAAGTCTTTATTCCAACCAACCGGAGACTATCAAGGAAGGTATTAAATTAGCTTACGAATCGATTGGAAAGAATTTGAGTGCCACGAAGAGAACACTTATCAACTTAAGAAACGAGGTAAATGATTCAGAGAATTTCCAGGAATCGATTACCTCCGTTCTTAAATCATCGCCAATTATATTAATACGGCCCATGATTGGAACTACCGAAGCCCTATCTAAAGCTTTGATGGGAGTGAGTAATGAGATAGATTCCAAACGAATTATTGAATCGAAAGACAAGTACAGATATGACACTAAAAAGTCTGAAGCCAGAGGCAGTGGAGGTGAAAGTGACGAAGAGAGAGATACTTCTAGCAAAGTACAAGATGATGATAGTGAGTATGACTATTTTGAATAAGAGTACTAGCTGGGCTAGTGCACAAGCATATATCTCAATTCAACTGACGATTACCAGAATTATAGAGGTGATTTTTGGCTCTTTTGAATTGACTATTTAGCTATAATTTACATTGATCGATTATGATCAACATTCGATAATTTATTATAGATCAGTTTCACTATATTGTAGCTTGATGGATCTATCGTCAGATATAACCGGATCTACTTGACAATAGACTTGATCGTTTATTGTCTGATCTTCTGATGTGATGTTTCTTTTACTGGGTTGCGCCAAGTTTATATGACTATCTCCGAGTGGTTTTCTTCTCTACTTCCCGAACCAGATCAAATGAAACCGTCATTAACTTAGAGTCAAAAGAATTTCTCCCAATAATGAAATTTTGCAGCCTAATCTCATTGCGTTCCTAGCGAGAACAAGGGGTCATAATTGTGTGTATTCGTGCAAAATATTTTAGTGATAACCGTTTCAGTTCATGGCCCCACCCTTTTCCAACGTTGGCGACAATTCCTCTTGATTCGGCCTCTGCAACCGTATTCGAAACACACGATGTTGCCAGACTTGTTCTTCCCTTTGGTAGCAGCATAGTTGACTGCACCAGACCTATCATTATTGATTCTAAGGAATTATCTGCTAGATGAAGATCCTCTTATGGATCATCGGCAGGAATTAGAACAAGTTTTCAGGTGATATCGAAGTGTCGAAGTGTCTCTAGAAATCGCCCTCAGTGGTGGCCCCTGCGGGCCATATTCAACCTTTTTCACCCCAAAGTATGTACATACCGAAATTCATCTGAGCTTTATCCCGTGCAACAATCGTAGATACCCGGGCGATGTAAATTACATTGTATTTCCTTAAAGGCATACCATTCTGTTTCAAAGTATGCATATAATTCTAACAGGCCATTCGCAATCCGGGTATTATCTGCTCAGTCATTAACCATTTCTTAATCGTTGATACCGAAACAGCCTTCACCGTTTTCTGGGACGTGCTTCCTCTAATTCTGAGAGCATCTTTTCAAAGGCCATTCAATATCCCGCAACATCCCGTATGGTTGGCTTCGGCTACTTTTTGCAATCCGAAATCTTTGAGATTGGACCGCGCTACCAGATATTATGTCAACTTCTAGCCAATGCTAGACAGTCAGTATTGGTATACTTCAACAGTGAGCAATTCTTCGATATCGTGTCACATTTCCTTTACTGATGTCAATCGTCATTAGGCAGTGACGGTTTGATTTTTTTTTTAATTTTTGTTTTTTTTGCGTACCGGAAATTCATTAAATTCTACTCGGCTACTTGCTTTATACCTGTTATCTTTCGTTAACCTAGTAGAGTACATCTTAATACTTTTTTGGAGAAACACACAAATAAATCACGTGATCAATTGTGTCGTGCACCTCACAATCCGTGTATTTAAAGAAGCATTTAACGGTTCAGTCCTTAGTTAGCCTTAATATTATAGTCTAGCCTTGACTATGTCTTTCAGTAGCGATTATTCTTTGGAAACGTCTTAATAACTTTGTATTCAACTAAGTACTAATACCGTCTAAGGAAATTTATTAAATCTAAGCAACTATAGATAAAACCACTAATAAATCCCTTGATCAACTTAACTATGATTTCTATGTCTTTATATACTTTTTCCCTGAGTCTGGATTCGCCTTTCTAAGGTTCCATTCTTTATTCTTTATTCTGAGTCTGGATGGTTCCATTCTTTATTCTTTATTCTTTATTTTGGCTTCGCCCTTCTTCTGTTACATAGTCTTTTTCTTAAAGTCTATCTCATTCTCTGACCTTCGTTTCTTTTTCATTACATAAGCCTTTCTTCGTTCCTCTTGATCTCTTTATCCGTTATCTGAATATAACTTGTTACACTACTCC